>OY747705.1:20385000-20755000 GCA_963556495.2 Valencia hispanica
CTCTGCGGAGGAAACTCATTTCAGCCGCTTGTATCCGTGATCTCGTTCTTTCAGTCACCACCCAGAGTTTGTGACCATAGATGAGGGTAGGAACGTAGATCGACCGGTAAATCGAGAGCTTCACCTTTTGGCTCAGCTCTCTCTTCACCACGACAGACCGGCATAACTGCAGATGCCCCACCAATCCATCTATCTATCTCCCGCTCCATTTTTCCCTCATTCGTTAAACAAGACCCCCAGATACTTAAACTCCTCCACTTGGGGAAGGACCCCATCCCCGACCCTGAGGAGGCACCCCACCCTTTTCCGGCTCAAGACCATGGCCTCGGATTTGGAGGTGCTGATTCTCATCCCAGCCGCTTCACACTCGGCTGCGAACCGCTCCAGCGAAAGCTGTAGATCAAGCTCCGATGAAGCCAACAGGACCACATCATCTGCAAAAAGCAGAGACCCGATCCTCAGGCCACCAAAACGGATCCCCTTAACGCCTTGGCTGCGCCTAGAGATCCTGTCCATAAAAGTTAGGAACAGGATCGGTGACAAAGGGCAACCTTGGCGGAGTCCAACTCTCACTGGAAACAAGCCCGACTTACTGCCGGCAATGCGAACCAAACTCTGGCACCGGTCGTACAGGGACCTAACAGCCCGTATCAAGGGGCCCGGTACCCCATACTCCCGGAGCACCCCCCACAGGGCCCCCCGAGGGACACGGTCGAACGCCTTCTCCAAGTCCACAAAACACATGTAGACCGGTTGGGCGAACTCCCCCGCACCCTCCCTCCTCTAGTATGGATGGATATATTATTGTCTAATCCCACTTTATTCTTCGAAATCTGACAGATTTTGCCCATTTGTTAAAACAAAATAATTCCAAGAGACCTGCTTGTACATATTGATTAGAGTCATAAAAACATGTTCACTTACAGTGGACTCCATAGAGAATAGAGATAAAGTGTATCCCAGTATTCGGTGAGAGTTTGGACCGCAGCTGCCCACAAATAGATTAAGTCCACGAATACTTAAGACCCTCTTTAAAAGCACTTCTATCTGACAATTTTGATCATACAAAACATAAAGGTATTTAAATTAGCATGTAATACACACAGTGGAAACTGTCTTGGCACTACTACAGAAGCTAAAATCCACTGTCTTTGTAATCACTGGTTTTGGGAGTAGAGTCAGTCCAATAGAAATTATGTTATGAATGTACGTGCAAAGTAACGCTGCGTTAGCGAAAATGGAGGAGGAGAGTCATCGAATTGAAAAGGTAAGGAATTGTTTGGGAAATAAAAACGGCTTGTCGTTATTGCTAACATTAGTAATGCATTATCAGAGCGTGTTTCTCTGTCATTATAATTAAACATAATTAACAAGAAAAAAAACTTACTGTGTAGGACTCGTCACTTGCCATTGGAAGCTCTTTGCAGCAGCCTACGTTCTTGCAGCCTATCTGGCAACCTCGAGTACTTTGAAAGTGATTGCAGTACCAGTTTTGGCCACAATCTTACATAGGGCTAGTATTTTTTTTCTCAAAGTAACATGGTTTTAGACAAATCTGAGCGTGTGTCTTTACCAGAGGAAACGCTGAACAGTTTTGTCCTGGTAAAAGCTGAGATTTTTGATAAAGTTTTCTCCTCAGTGTGGCCCACCACTTGTCTGTTGGACCCAATTCCCACTTCAGTTTTTCAGACATTTTATGGATCTTTTTGAGAAGAGATTTTAACCATGATGAATTGCTCCATTCAGACAAGGGTCTTTCCTGCTGCCTTTAAAGGGGCGTTGGTGAGACCCCAGCTTAAGAAGAGCATCTAAGATTTTAATGATTTTAACAACTTTCGACCAGTATCTAACTTACCGTTTTCAAGCTAATTTTTAGAAAAGCTCGTTTTATTTCAACTTAATGATATTATTAACGTACATAATGTCCTAGAGAAATTTCAGTCCGGTTTTAGGGTGACCTACAGCACCGAGATGACCCTTTTAAAGATTTTAAATGATTTCAGATTAAAATATGATGCACAGAGGGTGACAGTGTTGGTTCTACTGGATCTAAGCTCTGCCTTTGATACAGTAGACCACACTTTTCCTTTAACCAGTTTTAAACAGATTATCCTCTCTGGTGCTGTTCACAAATGGTTCAAATCCAGTTTAGATACCTGCTCCTCTAAGGTCCACAAGCTTAAATGTGGTGTGCCCCAGGGTTCAAATTAAGGCCCAGTGCTTTTTAAGCTTTATATGCTCCCTTTTGGCCGTGTCATCAGAAGACATGGAGTTAGCTTCCACAGTTGTACATCTCCTTATCTCCCGATGACACACGGCCAATGGATGCACTTTTTAACTGCATTTTAGACATGAAATCCTGAATGGCAGAACACTTTCTCCAGCTCAACCAGGACAAAACTTACGTTTTAGTCATCGGTCCTGAGGCTCAGAGAGAATAAACTTTTACCAAAACTACAATCACTGTAATTTAATCCTTCTTTACAAGTGAAGAACCTGGGCGGGATTTTGGATTCTGAGCTGACTCTTTTCCATCACGATAAAAACACCACCAAAATATGTTTTTATCATCTAAAGATCATAGCCAGATCCATCCCATTCTCTCTCGGGCCAACACAGTAACACTGATGCATGCTTTTATCACCATTAGAATTGATGACTGTAATGTTATCTTGTTTCCCCAATGTTTATTTTTATATTCGCATTTATAACCGTTTATTTTAATCTTCTTTCCAGTGTTTCGTCTGTGGGAGCCCTCTGCCCCTGGAGCGGTGGTTGGCTGTGGCTGCCTGGGTGCTCTCCAGGCAGCGATAGGGTGGAGGTGGGTTTCTCCGCCTACCCTCCTCTGGGCGCCCTGTGTCAGTGCCTTGGCTGTTGCTGAGCTGCTTCTAGTGCAGATGGCTCCCTTGATGGCGTTTCCTTACCTTATCTGGCTCATCTGTACTCGGCCAAATGTCCTTGTTCATGTTGCTCTTGTGTGTGTGTGTGTGTCTGTGTGTGTGCGTGCGTGCGTGCGTGCGTGCGTGCGTGCGTGTGTGTGTGTGTGGGTGGGTGTGGGTGTGTGTGTGTGCGTGGAAATTGGGTAAAAATGTGATCATGCTTTTAAATCTGTGGGGCAGGGATGGGAATGCGGTTTATGTGGTGTAATTCTTTATCTGTAAAGCACTTTGAGTTGCAATCGTTGTATGAAAAGCACTTCATAAATAAAGTTTGATTGATTGATTGATATTTCATAAGAGTCAATTGGTCCCAATGGGGATCAGAATAGAAATACATGAAAACAGAACATGATACAAAGTTTTCATTAAACAACTTGAACTGTATTGAAGTATAAATGAGATTTAGCACTAACATGACCTTATATCCCTAAAATTCATGAAGATATTGACTACAATAACAAATAAACAAGGGCAATGCTTTAAGTACATTCGTTTGAAATGGTTTGTTTACAAATACAAAATAAAAGTGGGAAGGTATGAACAGTAACCTGTCAGTAAGGAATCCTGGTTGCAAATTGTCAAAGGAAAGAATTGACCCAGATTGGCAAGCGAACATTTTTTCAGTATGAAACATGCCACGGCAAAAATTTCCATTTTCTACCCAAAAAATTCAGATACAAAATGTCAAAGCTGCAAAGCTACAAAAGTAGATGGGCAAAATGACTAACATCCAAAATTTTATAACTTGAGAAAAGCATCACAAACTCAACCTATATAAAACGACTGAGCCATTTTAACCCTTTTATTTATTATATTAATACCAGCTGCTTTGAAAACACCAGGAATAAATATATATATATATATATATATATATATATATATATATATATATATATATATATATATATATATATATATTTTTTTTTTACAATAACTCAGTCAGAAAATGAGTGCTGAGCTGACATGTTCAGAGGCATGCAAGCATCTTGAATTCTGACAGTGAGGAGAGCAGATGAGAGAGAGACAAAACTTGTTCAAACAAAGTTATGTTTTGGAAAAAGCCTGATGGGCTGTTCGTTGAAGCCACCTTGAAGTGTTTTACTGCTTGCTAAAGAAACAGGAAAAGAAAACACAATAGAATAATAATGAAAAACATTGAGACTGGGGAGATCTTTAACCCTAAACGCACACACTCACATACACATGTATAGACATACACAATCATGTAAGCAGGGCGTGGGTCAGAGGTCAAATGGCCCTGAACTCTCTCCCTTTGGGCTGAAGACATCAGAAGCCCCTCTGTGTGCTACTCTCCATTTATTTTACTCATCATCCCTCATCAGGCGGGGATGACCCTCTGACCTCAGTGGTAGGGTTACCTGTCAGAGGACTGTCTATTCGGGAGCATGGAGCATGAAGCTTTGGCAACATTTGTCTTCAGAGGAAAAGAGAAACAAATAATAAACGGACTGATTCTCACCGGTGAAGTTATTTTAAAGTTAGATGTTTAAAAAAAATCATATTTTTTGCTTACATTCAGAATTCCAAACACTATGCAGATGACAAGCATGTGTTTGCCCAAGGACAAAAGATCCAACAGGCGTAGTTAACAGATGCCTGTGTACTGATGCTTACCTAGGTTTACCTACAAAAACCCTCTAAAAGCATCCTAGTGTGTGCTGTCAGCTATCAATCAGAACACCGTAAGTGGGATCCTTGAGTGAAGATGCTATCAGCTCTGCCTCATATACACTCACACCACAGTTTCCCTTATCTCTGCACAGATAACAGATCCCCTTTCACACCGAGCGGCCTCAACCAGGCACACTCCTGTTTCTATATCTCTGTCTCATTCTGTGTCTCAGCTGTGCTATAAGTCGCTTCATTTCAGACAGGGGGCCCTAAAACAACAAACAAAAAAACAGAGCAAAAACAGCCAATTTGCTCTGGTTCCTGTGTAAAATTCAATAAGTGTGTATCTTACATTGCAGCAGCATGATGCTTGCAGAGGCCACAGAGGGAGCACGCTTCTCCTGATTCCAATCTCTGATGCTATCAGCCGCTGGCAGAAACATGATACATGTCTCAGTTGACAAATGTAGATGGGCGTGAAATTAAACGAAAATCAGAGGAATGGAACATTATTAGTTTCCTGCTCCTGTACCTTACTGTTATTCATTTTAAACAACATATTTCGGAAATGGAATGAAATAATCTTGGTGTGTGCTTGTAACCGAACAGATGGTTTAATTTTATGAAGTAAAGTTGGGGTAAAAATGCTGTTTTGTCATGTTGAGAGATCAGTTAAATCATTTTCCTTTCATTTCTGTGGACAGCGACTCATTAAGATGGTTCTGTTCTGGACTCGTTTCTGGGGACTTCCACAAGACCACAGCAAGTTGAGCCTAATAACAAAAACAAGCATCCTGGTGTGGAGCTGGTCCCACAGTGTGAGGACCTTAATGAGGAACATGTGGAGCTGCCCAGACACACTGTCAGAGGAAACCTAATCCCTTACTCCCTTCTTTTTTCCTCTTTCTTTTCCACCTCCCTTCCCCCCATCACCACCATTCTTTCTTCCTTGCTCTCCCTTGACTGTGCTTGCCGTTCTCTACGTCCTGTCTTTTAACAATGTAGTGTTACTTTTAGCTCCTTTCTACTTCAAACATATCTAATGTTTGCCAAAGCCTTCCTTCTTCTCTGAGAAATACCTGTCCTTTTAGTCTTCCCAGCCTTTCCAGAACATAGATTAAATGACTAAACCTTGACTAGTTTTTTTTTTTTAATATATAATTATTTTTTTATCTGATAGTCGACCACCTGCCCTTGCTCTCTTTCCAACTTGTTTTAGCCTTAATAATGCATATATTCTGGCATGCAACGCAATCCGCTCATAAGGAAAGAGAAGAAGAAAGAGCTCTTTCTCCACGCATCAAGCTTGACAGGCGGTCTCTGAGTTCCTTTCATGTGCTGAATTCATCCTTACTATCCACCTGGATCAATTCACTGTTTGCTTCAGTGGCCATTGGTGCTGCAGTGTGGAACGTCAGATCATTCAGTGGAAAGCAGCTTATTGATTAAAAACCATGGCTTTAAATATATTGCCATCAATTTTTTATGTAACATGTTTAGTTTGGTTTCTTACCTAAAAGGTATTTCTAATAATAAGCTCAGGTAAATATTGTGTTTTCTTTCCCAGGAAATGCCCCATTGTGCTTTTGAAGACACACATGATATCAGGTGAGGAAAAACATTTTTACTTGCTGCATAACAGCCATAAATCTGTGTTACTGCTCTGTCCGCATACAAACACTGAGAAAATAATGACCTACCTTTTGGGGGGAGTTCAAATATGACCAGAAAATAAACTTCCAAGCAGATCAAAGTAGGCAAGCCTAAAAATTAGCTGAATAAACAGAGGAAGTTAGACCGCTCAAGTGAGTTAAGATTGGTGCAGCGGATCCAATGTGACAGATGCCCTGTATGGGAAAGAATTTTGAAGTGAGGTTGTGTTAACAGTTCAAAAGCAACTAATATATTAACTGCAGTAGATAACTGTGATGGCTTTTTGGATTGGAGTAAATCCAGATTAGATTAATCAGGATGGTAAAGATAACAGCTAGTCTGAAAGGGGGGAGGCCAAAGTGGACTCCACTTGGACTCCACTTAGCACTTCACAAACTGTCGCTATGTTATTTGCAGGGCAGCCAATGCCTATTTACACAGGTAATGGAGATAGGAGGCAGTGCACCACCAGTGATCTTCCTGTGAAACACATACTGGCGATTGAACATGTATAAAAAAGTAAGGCAGTGTAAAAATTTATAAAATGGCACGTTTGGTTTGGTCTCAAATTATTTGGTCCTGGCTATAACACAACCACTGACCAACTTTTTGTTTGTAGTTGTGATTGTAAAAATAAATAGGTATTATTAAGTATTTCACTCAAAAGCTGGGAACCCTGAGGATGATCATTACCAGTGCACCACCTCCTCCCATTACAAACACAACTGGAGTATCACGGTTCCTGAAATTGTGCTAGCATAAGCCAGCTTGATGTTTTTTGAGAGTAGTTTTGTTTTAGGACATCAAATATCCACTTTAATGTTATCTGCTCTCAGACTAGCCATTATAGCATCAGCCTCAGAGTACAATTAATCTGTATCTTTGAGAAAATAAAGATGCAGGAGGAGTTGTCTACTGCCGGTAAGATATCTATTGCTTCTAAGGTCTTAAGAGAACCTAACTTCAGGAATATCCTGAGCACACACAAACACACACATACATATATATATACAGATACACATATATATACACATATATATATGTGTATATATACATACACACATATTATATATATATATATATATATATATATATATATATATATATATATATATATTATGTGTGTATGTGTGTGTATGTATGTATGTATGTATGTATGTATGTATGTATGTATGTATGTATGTATGTATGTATGTATGTATATATATATATATATATATATAAATGTGCATGTATATATACATATATATGTGTGTATATATATGTGTATGTATATATATATATATATATATATACATACATACATAAACACACAGAAAGACCCACAATGCATCTCAGGCGAGTGAGACTGAAATGTGGTGGGTCTGTGTGCCTCGCAGATGGTCCAGCCTCACAGCAGCTGTGCAAATGAAAGAGAGTGTCGCTGAAGGGGTGAGGAAGATGGAAAGTTGGCCACGTAGGGAAAGAGTAACATACAAGCGGCTAACTGGGAAAGTAATGGAAAATTTTATAGTGTTCTGATATTTACAGTGAGAAAATCCTTGGATAAAGACTTTTATTCAGAATTTTAAATGGTTCCTGATCTAAACTAAGAGAGCTATGTTTGGTATTTTGCATTCACAACTGGCAGTCCAACCCCAATATGTAAGCTGAGTGTGGTGGGAGAAAACAACAGGTGAGAAAATCCTGCTGATGCTGAAAACTCACACATTCGTTCTCAGTGGGAGGGAGAGTCAAACTAACAGGATATTTTAGTCAGTTGGTGAAAAAAGTCCTAAGTCTTCATATGAAAAAATATAACTTGTGCACAGCGCAAACTCAAAGCATAACCAGAATATGTGGAGGCGTTGGGCCTCCCACTTATGGCCAAAAGAGTGCTTTAAATTTTATAGGATAGTTTGAAAGTTTGTAATGACAACAAACTTAACAAGGATTTAATGGTTCATGAAATAGCACTCTCATAAACCGCTATATTTTTTAGATTGTAGGTATTGCAAAAAAGGATTTTCAAGAAAGTAAAAAAGCCTTGTTTCTAGAAATGTTTTCTTATTTTTTGTCAAAAGAGAAAAACTGTTCTTAAAAAGCAAGTTTTGCTCAAGAAAATTAAGCTTATTCTAAGATTTCTTTGCCAGTTTTAAGAATTCCAGCCAAGCAACTTTTGCTCACCCCATTGGCAGATTTTCTTTACTCAAAACAAGAAAATTTGACCCTTTTTAAGAATATTTGGCTTCTTTCAAGCAGTGCTGTTTTTGCAGAGTATAATGATCCACCTTTTGCTCCTAATTAAACCCTATAGCTCCAACATCCATGGAAATCTAATCCATTTAGGCCATACAGAAACAAAACAATACACAGGAGCGTGCTCTTCCACACAAAAGAAATTATATTGTGTGACATATGTAGGCCTACAAATAAAATGCAGTTGTGTAACATTTACCACCACCAGAATTGATTACATTTAATTCAGGGCAATTATAATTTCCCACCATCCTCCTCACTGTAGTTCAAACCGCTGTCTTCATCCCGCAGCAATTACTGCACGAAGTTGTTAGCGAATAATTAGTCTTTCATTGGCCAGCAATCACCTCTGGGCCCCGTCTACTCTTTAGACCCCTCCCTCTCAGAGCCGCCCTGAAGACAGGGGCCCCTTTTTTTTGAATCACAGCGCTTGTGTGAAGGAAGACGATTTTTTTTGACTGATTTCCCGCAGGCGCAGCGTCGATGAGAAGCAGTCGAGGAACTCCATTCTAACTGAATGGATTGGCATGGGGAGAAGCGCACCTCAAATCACGGCTAAGCGGCAGCTTTGGTACTGTTTAGCCTTCACGATGGTTTTACTTGCTCTGCTGTTTCGGCCAGGTAAGTGGAGCTTTTTTCTTCTTCTCCCTTTCCAATCCGTGCTCCCCCACCCCCGTGCTGCATGCAAAAGCTTGTGGAGATGGGAAAGTTAACTTTTCCCCTTGTATTGAGTTGTTGGATCTAAACTCGTTGTTAACGCTTTGCTTTCGCAAGTTCGCTACACAGTTCTAAAAATGTTGTCTCTTTAACTTGAGGGTGTTGTTGAAAAGTTTCTCGGTGTGCTACCGCTCCGGAGACAAAGTAACTAATGTTCTGTTGCTGGCTGCGTTGTCCCAGCCTACAGTCCGCTCTGCTAGCCGAGCAACACGAGTTGTCCATCATCACTGTTATAACTTCTTATTACTGTTTTCACGCCACATATCGACACTAAACAACGTGCTTCTAACAGCTGAACAGTCACGCTGCCTCCCAGCTCGCGCTCGTTTGTTGTATTTCTTTAATTTGTATTTCTTTTTTATCGAGTTGTGGCTTAGCTTCCACCTAGCATAGCTCACTAGCAACAGGCACAGGAAAAATAATTCCCAGAAAAGGAAAAGTTGCATTGGTAAAGACCCATTTATACAGTTTATAAGCAAAAAAAAAGTTGTTTTGGGGTTTAGTTACTCTTTAAAGACAAAACCACTTAGCTTTGTGTTTTTAAAGCACCACCATGCTGCTTATCAGCTTCTATCTTTTATCATATGAAGCACAGCTGTAACTCTTCTACCCAGCGCCTGTTATTAGTTGTGGTGAAAGCTAAGCCTGTTATTTTCCGTATTGATTCATCATTTATCAACTTTGTTAGCCACCATGTATGGGAACTTTTTGGCCTCTGAACGGAGGCTCCTCAATCTCGAAGTTTAAAATCTCAGATTGCCTCCTTATTTGCATTGAGACTTTTTTCCGCCTAGATTTTCCTGAAAGTCAAATTAAATGTTTAGTATCAACTGCTAGGCAGGTTTTTCGAAACTTAAGTATTGTTATAGGTAGGAAAACCTAAGAACAATAATCTGTTTTTCCGTCTTTAGGTTCAAATACCTTTGGTCATATCCCAGATAGTAGGAAAGTGTTCTTTAGATGTGGATGGAGATGGAGATAGCCAACACGTGGAAAAACAAACATCTCATAATAGAAAGATATGCGACACAGAAAAAAAGAACTAGTTCAGCAATTTCGATTTTTATTTACCTTTTCAGTTTACTATTGTTTGGTTGCTGTTGTAGAATTTTAATTTTGCCGCAATTGTAACAAGTTATTTAGGGGGTTTAATCATTTTATAATTGTAATTTGGAGTTAAATTTCCAAACCTTAAAAGAGACTAAAGATAAAAAAAAATGTTTTATTACTGCAGACTAGGCATAGGCCAGTATGAGACTCCTGTGTGACAAGCTTGATTAACTTGCCACATTTATACATTGTTGTGATATATATACCCAGTGCTGTAAAAATAAGTAAACATTGACTATAATAAGGTTTTTCTGTAATATTAAATAACTGTTTTCTTTATGTTGATACATAAAGATTAGCAAAAATGTACAAAAACACAAGTTTGCTTTTTCTGCTGGCTTTTAGTGGGGGGGGGGGTGACAGTAGCTGGTTAGTCAGGCTATCTGCTCAGGTTGCGCATGCAGTCTCTTGCTTATCACTCATGTTCCTCTTAGCTTGCAAATTGCAACAGTATTAATTTAATAAAGAGTGGTTGGTGGCGCTCCTTTAGTTTCCACGCTGTGATTGTGTTTGTTGCAACCAGAAATATACTGATGCCGCTTTATGTCAGTGAGGGAAAAGTGTCCTTTGCTTTCTTTGAGTCAGCTGACTGGCACTTTGCAGCAACAGGTGGGGGGGGATTGCTGTGTTAGTCAGAAGGAAACTCCTTTCACTCCAGCATTGTCTCTGACATCTCATTAAAATGACTTCGAAGGCAGAAAGTGTATGAGAGAAAACTTAATAGCAGTTTTGAAACTTCATTTCTTTTAAAACCTGGCTTTGCCTTGATACCAATAATCACCCATGTCTATTTCAGACTAATTTAGTCATTTGTAATAATTTGGTGTGACTTTCTTGTTTTTTGTGTGTGAAAATTAGTGTTTATCATTACGTGATATTATGGTTTGGATAGTCTACACTGTGCTTCTTATTTAAAGATTATTAAAATATACTTGTTGCTAATTGGTTTTCAGATTATTGTTTAGCTTTTCAGGTCTACGTGTTATAAACCACCATTTAGGAGTACTCTTATCCCTGGTTTGTTTTACTTCAGAGCAAGAGATTTGTTAGACCTCTGACAGAGAAAATGAGTAATGATAGAGTGATTAAGCAGACTATTTAGAGAGTAGGGGGATGAATAACATCATTATTAGATACTTAGTTAAAAGGTAAAAAATGTTAAACTATCTGCTTTTCAAATAGGCCTAGCCCCATCACTGAGCATTTAAAATATATTCCTACATATTTATTGTTGTTATTTTGGTATATTTAAAAAAACAACTTATAAGAAGTAATATATAAGTTTACAGATGAGAAAACTTGCTCAAAAAGATAACATGAACTCAGCATTTCTATTTCTTTTCATTATACTGGAGTTTCTGTACATTCTCTCAGGAAAACAGTGCGTTTCTCTGATCTTTAAATTATCTGCATCAGCCATCAGAACAATAATGGACTAAAACAAACTCTTATCTCTTTATCTCATCGAGATTAACTTAATAATTGCTGTTTGTTTGGAAATTTACTTTCTTCCTTCTTTGTTTTCACTTTTGTTTCCTGAAAGGCCTTCACACTCCCTTGTAGGTATTTAAGTGCCTGGGCATAAAGACCCTTCAGGGAGATGCAGGGTTGTTGATGGCTGTGCAGGCTGTGATTGTCAAAAACTGTCAGTCACAGCAGACTCGAATGACCTCGCAGCAAGGCAGGAATTCAGAAGAGGGATGCATTTAACATGACCTCTCACTCTGCATCACAGATTTATTCAAGCTTGGTTTTAAGTGCTTGACTGTGAAATGCATTAATAAGTTCTGGTGCTCGCTCTGGCAGCAAGCGTGCGGACACGACAGGTCTAGTTTGTCGTCTTTGTTTCGGCTGTTGGAACATTAGATGGAGCTTGGGAGTTAACAGAGTATTCTGTTGCAGTGCTTAGAGTGCACCCTGTCAGGGGTGCCTGGAGCCTCGCAGTAAAAAGTGATGCATGTGTTTGAGAATCTGGCTGATTCTCTTCCAGAATGGAAATATTTCGAGCTCACAGCTATCCCAGTCAGCACAGACATCTCCTCCAAAAACAACCATAAACCTGAAATAACCCTGATAAATCTTCATCCTTTTTTTATTTCTCCAAGCAGTAGGTATATTTCTTTGTGTCTTGGTAACAAATAACCAGTTTGTGACCCATTTCGAAATCTGAAGCTCAGAATTTAGGTTGCTCCAGCTTAATATCACTTGATGTGCTTCCTCTGCTCTCCAACTTACAGGTGGGACCCGGGGTTGCTGAGCTTTGTGGTATTCTTCTTTTGATCCGTTTAAATTTCGCAACCCCAATACCTTCAGTATTGCACTGCAATGAAGTTTAGTTTGATATACTTCAGTTAACCAACATTCAGTGGAACCACATTTAAACACGCTGAGGCAAACCAGCCTTGGCAAGATTCTTTCTGCAGTGAAGCCGTTTCTGTTGAAGGAAATACGTTTTAACTGAACTTGAAGCACAGTGGGAGTTCAGTGTCTTGCGAGCTCACTTATTTTGGGTTTTATTAGATAAAAAGATAGTTTAGAAGTATGGACTTTTTTGTCTCAGGGCTGAGATCTGTAGCCTAAATGTCAGACAGATGTTTACTAAATACATTTATAGATCTAAAATACTTTAAAGAAATAGTTCTTATGAAGGAACAACAGAGGATTTATTTACAGTATAATCGTATAGGGGTGTTCCATCTTGGGTGCCTCATGATTGATATTCAATTACGATTCGATTATAAAATGATTATTTTTGTTGTTTTTGTTTCCCCATTTATGTTTTTTTCTTCATTCCTTCCAGGACTAATTTCTACTCTTAAATCAATTCAAGTTCCATTAATTGAAGTATATTTTGATCATGTCAAATCACAAATAAAACCAACACATGTCCAAAATATGTTTCATAATCATATCATAATATAGGGTGACCCTTTTTTGATTTCCATAAAAGAGGAAACTTGGTCCAATCCTTAAACGCATCAGTCATATTCTGTTTACTTGAAGAAGATTTTTGATTTTTAACATATTTAAAGTATTCCTGTTCTATGTGGTTGAAAAAGAAATAATAAATAAACTTCAGATAAGCTTTTACAAGTCAACCATTACAAAAATGACTTTCAAATCTAAATAGAAATAATTAATCTTCTGTATTAGAAAATAAGTCTGTAACAATAATGGCTCCCTTTTTTTACAGGACAAAAATGACACAAAATTCTGAAATTATATTCTGAGAAAATAAGTATTATTTTTCTATTCAAAGTAATAGAAAATAAAAAAGCTGCATTCTCCCACAGACACTTGACTTCTATCTTTGTTTTTTGTTTTTTTGCTGTCAGTTTAATACAGAACTCTAATTTTGCACAGCATTTTCATAGTTTTTGCGTCAGTTTGACCAATGGGATGTTTGCCACCTGTCATACACAGAAACAAATCTGACCGCTATGAGTACGGTGCTCCCTGCCACACATTAGTCGCCCCCGAGATGGAAATTTCCTTTGTGTTTCACACCTAAAGCTACACTTGGGCTGACGTCTGGTAAACATGAGCTGCCCTACACTGCGCTTGGGAAGGACGCCCCGGACAGCACCGAAAAAGTGGACATGTCCGGGGAAAAGAAGATGTTGCTGCTAACATGATACACAACAACAAAGATGCTTCTTTCACAACTAAAGTGCAAAATATTTGTTGTATTTTGTAAATTTCGCACTGCGTTGCTGAAACACTAGCTGCAGTCATAGTGTCTCGATTTTTGAACACTTTTGAATCGCTATCGATTTTGCACGTTTTACATAGCAATTAATCCATTTATGGTGAATTGGCACACCCCTATAATTGTATCACTGATTATTGTTAGAAGTACAATGATTCTAGTTTTGTGATTTCTGATCTCTGATTATTGTCAAGCTCTGGTCTGGCGGTACTGGTTTTAGCCATAAGTGATTTCTTTTAAAGAACTATAATTAACAGTAATCAGCTTTTTTTTTCTATCCTTCCTGCACCAATTTTTTATATTGGGAGCAGAGACAATGTCACACTGGGTGTGTGAAAGAGCTGTTACTGCATAGCAGCTCTCTATATAAAATAAAACGGGTAACAAACAGCTGACAGGCACCCTGTGAGTGTACAATTTCTTTTTAAACACTTCTTCACTTAGTAACAACTTCCACACTAAAAACTGTAGCTGTTAGCACAACCTAGTTGGGCTAAGGTACGGAGCTGTCACTGATTTGGACAGAAAAATATAACATTTACACATTTCCAAAAAACAACATTTACACCACAGTGGGAGTAAAATGCTTCACGTGCAAAGTAAAACCGCCAATAGCACAAACGATGTAGTGCGCATGTCAGGCCTGTAAGAGGCAGTGAAACTTTATGAACTTTCTGATCCAGAGGCATGTTTTTGTAACTTGCTTGCACAGAGGTGCACATATGATCTGGCAGAAATAATCTATGCGTCTTCGCGGATGGAATAAATGTTCCACTTTGAGCAGATTTTGCTTCAATATGCCAAATAATCTGAAAAGTTGCAACAGCACAGACAAAACACAGAGGTCCTCCGTTGTTGCTGTTGTGCTATGTGAGGTTAAAAACCAGACACGAGTGAGCAAGCCCAACATGAGTTGCCTGACGTCATCGTTTTCGAATGCTTTCAGTTTGCTTTACACAGACATGATTCGCGGTGTGTTTCTGAAGGCCATTGTGAAAACTTTGCGTTTTTGTCCGTTTACACGCTGTTACTGTTTAAATAAGAGGCCAGAAGGCAACAAAGCATTTGCGCTCTACTGTCCTGGCATTTTCGTGTAAACTGGGCCTTAGTTTCTGACTTAGTCAGAAGTCAGGGCAAATCGGGCTAAAAATCAACCAATTTTGGTCAGCAGAAGATATCTTGGCGTGTCTCTAACGATCTTTTTTGTTTGTTTTTCAGCTCAATGCCAGCAGTGTCGAATCCAGCGGTGCAATGCAGACTACGTGGCTTCTACCTCACCTCCCAATGGTGTTCAGGAAGAAGTGGCTCTGGATATGAACTACTGCATTGCCCTACGGGCCTACGCACAGTGCACCCGGCGCCAGGCACGCAGCTGCCGGGGTGACCTGGTCTACCACTCGGCCGTTTTTCGCATTAGAGAGTTATTCTCCCAGCACAACTGCTCCAGCGACGGCCCCACCTCCTCCGCCAAGGTGCCCAGCACATCTCGGCCCGGTGTGTCGGAGCTCTGCGATTACGAGAATCGGGTCCTCTTGTCGGGCTCGGCCGGTCAGCAGAAGAAATACGGCCACTGTGGATTATTCGGCGATCCGCACCTACGGACTTTCCGAGACGAGTTTCAGACCTGCAAAGTGGAGGGGGCGTGGCCTCTGATTGACAACCGCTTCCTGTCGGTGCAGGTGACCAATGTCCCTGTTGTACTAGGCTCCAGCGCAACAGCAACCAGCAAGGTGAGGAGATTGAAGGATTAGAGTATAACTTTTTGGCTTCTGACACACTGAAACAAAACAAAGTTCTTTTACCCACCCATAAAAACACCAATCTGTTAAAACCCCTTAAGAATGTTGCTATTTAGAAGACCCAAATCTTTGTCATTTGAATGCATGTAAATTGAAAACAGTTTCTCATAAGAGTATGCTTGAAAGTAAAGGCCTACAAAAAGCAGGCTGTTATTCAAATGCTAGCATGCAAGTTCAAGCACTCCCATTAATGGCATCAAACATATGAAGTTAATCGCTGTTCCATGGTGCCTCTCTAGTCTGAAGCATTCCTTGAATCTTGGAGCTCCTTTAGAATCGTGAAGGGGTGGAGGGTCTGGGAGGGGGTCCTTCGCTGGTGTTGAATCACAGACATGCATGAGTGCTCTACCTTTAACACATGGGTGGTCATATGGTAGTGATTAACGCTTACCCCAACATTTTCCTCCAGTGCCACGATCTGGAATGTTTTTTCACCCCTCTGGTCAAATAATTAACTTAGTGCTTTTTGTGTAAATATGGCATAATTTGGAAAAATAAAGGATATAGGCTGGTAGAAAGGAGTTTTGATTGTGTTATTTAAACGGGTCTTTAAGGCAAGTTTGTTGAAGCCTTTAAATATTCTGTTGTATCTTAGATGGTTGAACTAAGTGCTCTCTGTGTTTTATATTAGAATTTCTGCTGGGAATTATAAAAAATCTTTAAAGACAAAACTGAGCAACAACCAAAAAAAAACACCTCATCATGTTGCATAAGGGATTTTAGAACTGTGTTATGTCTGTACTGTCCAGTGCAATTGTGCTGTACAGTTCATTCTGTGCCAACAAGGGATGTCCACATTTTGCTTTGTGAATCATTTTTCACCTGCCATACAGGAAGATATAAAATACCGTACTCCTAGTAAGATTGTCCTTTGTCAATATACAAAAACAAGTTTAATATTTTAGGATTTTTTATGCTTTTATTCGAGACATTATATCAGAGTAAAAACCACAGACCCTTAAAGTTTAAAAATAAAATAGTCAGATGTGCTAATGCAGTTGACTCACCAAGGAAATACTTTGTTTTGTGCTGCCACCTTGTGGCTGAGATGTGCATTCCTTTTTTGGAAATCTTTGAGAACGCTTTTCTTTTCAAAACATTTTAAGGCATTTAAGTATAAAGGTTTTTAAATGTATATACTTCCCCCCCCCTCATTTTCAGATCACAGTGATCTTCAAGACATATCAAGGCTGCACAGAGCAGAAGGTGTACCAAGCCACCACTGAGGACCTGCCTTTGGCCTTTCAGGATGGAACTCGAAGCGGTGGTGAGACGGGTAGCCTGACCATCATGGAGAGAGGCGGTAGCTCCGGAGTGGGTCGGCAGGTGAAGATACAGGCCCGCTACATTGGTACCTCCATCATCATCAGGCGCGTAGGCAGCTACCTGACCTTCGCCATCCGCATGCCGGAGGACACCCTGGACTTTTCTGAGGACAGCGGCGGCCTGCAGCTGTGCCTGCACGGCTGCCCGCGCAATGAGCTCATCAAGGAGCACACGCTGAGCCGCCAGGGCCAGCAGCCACGCCTGCAGGCCACAAACACAGAGCTGGGTCCTCTGCGGCCTCCTCACCAGATCTATACGGTGGAGCGCGCGACAGCCAAGTGTAGAGAGACTTTGCAGGTGGAGGACGTGTACTTTCAGTCCTGTGTGTTTGACTTGCTGACAACAGGAGACCCAGACTTCTCCATGGCTGCCTACGGCGCTCTGGAGGATTTAAAGGCACTGCCACCCAGTAAGCTAAAGCAGAATTCTCCAAGGACTCCTCGGGTTTTTAACAGGGGAGCAACACAGACGCTCACTGCACCAGCAATCGACAGTTCCTTGCTGCCACTCCTCCTCCTTACTCTGCTGCTGTTGTAAAAACAAACAAAAATATATAGCAAAAGAACGGACATAAAGAAGACGGGAAGCATTACCAGCTTGAGGAAAGAGTGACTAGATCAACAACTTATAGTGGTCTTTTTATCTTCATGGGGGGTGGGACTGGTACTATCAGGGTCTTCTTTTTTTCCTGAAGGATCTCAGTCTAACAGACATTTCTGGGGATTTATAGCAATATTTGATCATTTGAAGAAAAAGTGAGTGGAACTAACGTGTTAGTTTCAAACCATTTGTTTTACATTGGAGCTTCTATGAAAGTCCAGAGTAGTCTGAGGTGACCGCAAAGTAACGCGCCGTTTTCAGACAGAAGTTCTGGAATATTTGCGGACAATTCCATCCGGTCTTTAACCGGAGTTGTGTTTTCAAATATATATACCACTTTTTTCCGGAACATTGCCTGTCGGCTGGTTTTAACACAGCAAGAAATGTACCAGAGGATCTTGATGAATGTCTGGGGGGGGGGGTTGTATGTGGATATTACGTAAACTTAGTGCGGCGGGCGTACACATCATTTCCCCAAACAAAGGGATTATTGCAAAGATGGTAGACGAAACAGCAGATCTACTCGCTGGGCTTGCCTTTGTGATGTGTGTTATTTTGCGCACATGGAAACGCTTAAGAGACATCGATGAAGAAGCTGAAAGAAAAATTGTGACATTTATACGTCATCAATCGCATCACAGCGTTTCCTGCCACTCTCCCCTTTTCCCCACCGCCCCACACCCCTCCAGTTTATCCGGAACATTACCCGATAATCTGAACGCAAAAACCATACCGCGAAAAGTCCGCTCTTGTTACTAGGTTTCCATCCGTAAAGGGTATCCGGACAAAGTCCGGAAGATTGCTTTCATACTCAACAGCAAAACAGACGATGTCCGGAAAATTACCGTTTTTAATGGCCTGTTTGAAAAGGGGCTTTAGAAGCAGTTTTTTGTAAATATTTTATTTCCCTGGTAATGCTCTTAGCTTTTAAACACTCCACATTAAGCGAGGTTGAAAATCACTCCATTCACCATATTTCTTTTACGGGAAAGCAATGGTGTTTTCAAATCCTGTTTAATCCAGTTATCTCAGTAGCACTTAATGTATTAGCAGCAATTGTTAAGAATTTAATGTTTTTTTATGCTTTAATCTGTTCAAGAAATTGGCATACAAATACACAGGATCCAACAACTGTATATGGAAAAAAAACTACCTATCCTTAAACAATAATGTGTGATTTTTCAACACTTCTCATTCTGTGAAACACTCTCTCTTCAAGCTGTTCAGCTTCCAGTTTTAAACAAATCTTTATATAATAATATATTTAAAGAGTGTATATATGGTTTTTATATTTTGTAAATACATTGTATAGATGTTTAAACTGTAATATGTTTTGCATTTGTTGTGTTAAAGTAGGTTAACTTGAGTTAATGTAAAAAAAAAAAAAAGTGAACTAAAATGTGTTGTTCTGTATCTTTAATTATCTGTATTAAAGTGGTGGACACTCCATAGTGGAACTTAGCCTTTTTCTCTTTGTGTTTTTCCCTCTATTGTTTGATTAGAGACAGTTGGCTTGGCATTCAGTTCAAAAGGTGAGTCTTGTATTGCTCAGAAATATTACACATTATGATATATTTTAATTTTTTCTGATAATTTTGGGTAATTATGGCTTACAGCTATAGACAACCCAAAATTCAGTATGTCGGATGATTAGAATATCACACAAGTATCGTAAAACTGTCTAGGGCTGCCAAGGTAAAATGCTTTTGATATCTTTGGTTCAGAAGTGGCTTAAACACCAGCCATGCAACAGTTGTACCTCATGTTCTGGGGATGTCTGTCTGATGGCTGTTAAGGTTCTAACTATTCTCCACACCTGATCAATCTCTTCAAAACTCTTGAATATGCTTTGCTTTCAAGTTCTGTCAAGGCTGCCCTTAATAGTTATGCACTTTTTTAAAGCATACTTTTTCCTTTTACTCAACTTTTCATTGATCAGCCTGGATACAGGACTGTGTGAATAGGTACTTCCTTTAGCAATTGTTTTTTTGTTTTGTTTTTTACTTACCCTCCTTTTAGAGTGTACGAGTGACTCTCTTTTGGACAGCTGTCAAGCAAGCTGGCTTCCCCATGATTTTGTAAGTTATAAGACATCTGTATTAAAGCTAATTTTGGTTTATTAAAATTGTGCAAATTTAAGTTTTTAACAATCTTGTATTTTGAGATGTTCTTGTTTGACATTGGAGGAAAAGCACAAATAACAGAATCAGTTATATGCCAGTTTGGTGCAGTCTTTCTTGCTGTATTACTTTGCTATTGGCTAGTAAGGTCAATATTTTTTGTTTTGTTCAAGTCAGTCATACTCTTGCAGTACCCTCTGTTTCCTGTTGGAGTCCATAAAAGCTGCCTCCTTGTGGTATGAAGACAGCTTTGACATGACTATGCAGCTGTAGGATTATCCCAGTTACTTATGGACTTTTTTCCATCCATACATTATCTTTACCCTATTCTTTGCAGGTTTTAGGGTGGGGGGCTGGTGTTTATCTGCAGCTATCAAGGGGTGAGACAAAAAGGCACACAGTGAGAAAGAGGACAAACAATCATGCATACACACACTTGCTCCAAGGACAATTTGCAGTGACCAGTTAACCAATAACGCATATTTTTGGTCTATGAGAGGAAGCCAGAGTATACGGAGAAAACCTCATTCAGAGAGAACCCAGGCCATGATTTGAAAATCTGGAGATTCTTGCTACAAGGCAACGGTTCTGACATCTGCCAACCAAGGCAGTCCATGTGGAATTTTTATAACCACATTTTTTCTTCCACTCAGCTTTCCACTACTATGTTCGCATATGACACTCTGTAAACTGAATGCCGTTTAAGTAACAATGTTTTGTGCCTTAGGCTCCTTGTGGAGGGCATCGTTGACTCCCTGCTAGACAAGTATTAAGTTAACAGTCTTCTCCTTTCTGGTGAGAATCTTCAAAGAAAGAATGAGGTCTTCGTTGCTCTTATGCTTTATTTGTATGCACTTTTTTTCTGCACGACTGATGAAAACGCATTTATTATCGGGTCAAACTAAATCCTCTTTCACCAACTATGTTGCAATGCCAGCTGTGACCTGGTGGTGTCCTTAGTCTACAAGGCCTGCCAGCTTGCAGTGCGAACACAGTTTTGACAAGCTGCCTCTGTAGCTGTAGGGTTCCAAAGTATGTTCACAGTCCCCTGTGTAAATGTTACTTTTGAGTGCTGAGTTGGCTGCTGGCTTAGCTTTTGTCTGTTGGAGCACTGCATGGCTCGAAATAAGATTTAGTCTATGGTTAACGCTAGTGTTGGAGATAACAGCAATTGCACACGGGGCTCATATTTGCACTTCATATAAAAGCTCAGTGCTATGATTAGAGAGAGGGCTGTGATCAGTTTTAATTTCCATTAAAAATGCAATTAAGGAAGCTCGGGCAGACTCCTTATGAAGACATTAAAAATTAATGCTCCATAACCCGCAGACGTGAATGTAATTCATATTGGATTGAGTTAAAGGTAACCTGATTCTGGTAATGCGCTTGATTGACAACACATTTCATCACACATGCCTTTATCCCTCTGTGTCCTATTAAAATAAAGGCAACGTGACGGAGAGGTCTGCCGGATGCAGGAGATGGCCGGTGAAAGGTGTCATTTTTTACTCTTTCACACGTGAAGCACATTCCAGATGGCCTAAATAAGGCCTCTCTTGGGTGACTTCATCACCTCAATAGTCTTAATATCAGGAGGAAGTTAGAGGAAGATTGAGAAGGAGTGAGGTCATTATAGTAAGGAATTGGAGAGAGTCACATTCTTATACTGATGCTGTCCGGTGGTGAAAAGAAGTACACTTCTTCACTCAAATACATAATCTCAAACCTAAAATTCTTAAACTCTTTTGATGTCTTGCATCTTTATGCTCCTCTGCTTTTGATCAGAGTGTTTTACTCATCTTCAGTGATGAAGAGAAGTTTACATCTACTCAGCATTGCTTTAAAAGATGGATTTGTACAGTTCTTTTTCCAGGGTGGAATTATAAGAATTCATAGTTATAATTCTGGGTAGATATTCCACCACTCATCAGGTAGAATTGTGGGAGTGCGTTTAAATTTAAATTCTGTAAATTTTAGGTTTCAGGTCAGTACATTTCTGAAAGCTTAATGTAAGTCTGTTTTTACTTGTTAGGATGATGAATAACAAACCAGGAACTACTGAGGCTCAAACCTACTGCAAACTAGATAGTGCTGGTCTGCTGGAACACAAGCGACAAGAGATAAAACATGAACATGACAAGGGAAGACACCCCTGCTCCAAAATCAACACCTTTAAGTTCAACAGAGATGAAAAAAAGGATATTTCAAAGAGAGCCATTCAAAGCAAATAACACTTAACCAACCATCAAGCATGGTGGTGGCGATAGTATTTATTACGCTATGGAGCTGTGTCACTGTTAGTCGAGCTGGTGAATTTCACTGATGAAGATGGAAGATTTCAAACCGACAGCTACATTGTTGTAGCTTGGACACAATTGGATATGTCTGGATTAGCTTCTAGAATTGCTCTAACCTCAACCCTATAAAATGTATGGACTATGCCTAAAAGTCCGGTCTGTACCAGGAAACCACCAAATGTAAACAAGTCTCTAATTCGAACATTGGTCAAACATCCGGCCAGAATTAGGCAAAGACTTCTTTGACAGCAAGAAAAAAGATTTTTCTGGAACTTACAAGGGCCATATAACAAAATACTAGTATGGGGTGTTTATATACAGTTGAGCATGTATGTATGATTTTACTTGTCTTGTGACGAGAAATAGTTATTACTTGACTTATCAGATATCTTTTGGTCTTTTTATCTGACCAAAATGTTGGAACTTAAATTTTAAACCTTACTTTCAAAATGTATTGATATTTTGGAGCATTTGTTTAAAGCAAAAGGCAAGTACTCCTCCGTCGGACACTAATCTAATGGCACCAATTGCTTGCAGTTTTTATTTCACACTTTTAAACAGCCTTACTTCAATGATAACATTTTCTAACAGTTTTTCCCCTCTCATTGGCTGAGGAGAAGAGGAAAACAAAACTTAAAAAGCTGCAAGTCCCTGTTCATGACTCATATCATCTGTTGAGACGCAGCCATCTGACAGGACTGTCAGGCAGCAGAGCTTTGTACAATAAACCCATGTGAGAGCTCCCTCAGTCTGATGAAAGGCGGCGGAGCTGTCTGACAACTTGGAAACATCTCAAACTGAGGATCTCAGATTTTTTTCCCTCCTCTTTTGAAAATTGGAACTGAAGCATAAGTCAAGCCGTCCACTCTGAAGTAACTTTAATGAAGTTCTTGTCTTTGTATTTGCAGACGCAGGGAGTGCCCGTAGGTTTGGAAGATTGCTTGTCCATCCTCTTTGAGCCGTCCTGTCTTGACTTTTCCCCGTAAACAAGGACAATTACCTAGCTAATGAGTTGGGGGGGGGGGGTGTTGAGTGATGGATACTCTCAATTGGGAAATTAATTTGATAATAATAAAGCACTTGGCAAGATAAATAGATAGTGGTGTGTGAGTCTTCTCCATGATTGATAATACATAGATTGATGGCTGTCTTAATGAAGGCTGTTCCACGGACAAAAATGAGGTGGCCTTGAGTAGACACTGTTGCATGGCGAGACAATCAAACTGAAGCAGCATGAGGCGGCACAGATTCGCTTTTAAGGAATGAATACTTGAAGGCTTTTCAGTCAGATCATCCCATGAACAAAACACAGTTAATGACAGCTAGCAGATGAGTACTTGGAAGCACAAAAAAAAACCCATCCTAACAAGGTGGATTTTAGCACTCAAGTCACTGGCTTAAATCGTCTACGCTGAATGATGCATGAGACATTGGTTAGCAAATTGGTTTCATCTCATTCATCTGCTCTCGCTAGCTTGTGTTTGCTCCTGAAATGATCCACCTTGCATCATCCCTGCACTCGTAACCCCAGCCCTGCTCGGGCTGCTGAAGTGTTTTGCTTAATGATGCACTAGTGGCCTGATTGTTGCACCGAGTGAGGAAGGCGTCCAACACACACATCCATTGCACGCAGTTACATGGGTCACTGCTGAGGAACAAAGAGTGAGAAGTTTATCATTTCTCAGGAAAGTTTCTGCTTGTCTCTCTGTCTGTCCGTCCGTGTGTGTGTGTGTGTGTGTGTGTGGCTTCTGGAATCTAGTGGCAGCAATCATACAGCTATCTCTTGTACTGCAGCCTCTCTCATACTTGACCAACTCAATCTTTCTGTGTCTCCTCAATAATCAGAGTGACAGTGAGCAACCAGACATATCTCACCCGCTGGCTCAGTGCAGCACGCATATTGACCTACATATCAAATCATACTCTCCTGGCTTGTGTGATAGAGATGGGGAGGGAGGGGGTATGCTGCCTGATTGACAGCTATTTTAGTAAACACATTGCATTGCACAGATTTTTGTTTTTGGTCATGAGTTTACTGTTACAGTTCCTTGCAAAAGATATTCATATCCGTTGAACATTTGTCATATTTCGTGGCTTGACAACCACAAACCTCAATGTATTATATTGGGATTTTCTGTGATAGGCCAACACAAATTTTTGGAAGTGAAAGGGAAACAATATAATTATTAAAATGCTTCTAACAATACGTCTGAAAAATGCAGTATGTAGCCCTCATATCTGATACCCTTAAATACAATTTTGTGGATCGAAATGCTCTTAGAAGTCCCAATAATTGTAAACAGGATCCATGTTTGTTTAGTTTAAAATCAAAAAATACACAACTGTTTAGGTCAGAGATAAAGCTGTGGCAAAACTTGAAGCAGGGTTAGGCTACAACGCAGAAGCTTTTGAACATCTCACAGCAACATAGCGTTCCACCAGAAAGCATTAAAAAAACTACTAGCCAAGAGGTCCATGGCAACTCTAGAGTAGCAGGGATCCACAGCTAAGGTGGGGGAATGTATCAACAGAATTGATTGTGTACTACAGAAATCTGGAAGGGTGAATAAAATCACTGTAGGAAGAAGTAAGAAGCAAGAAGTATAGTTTGACAGGAACCTTGTAGGGGGCATAGCAAACATGTTGAAGAACGGGCTCTGGTCAGATGAAAATTCTGTAACCTACATACAAGGTACTGTGTGTGAAGATAAACTAACTTGCAACTCACCCTGAATACTTCATCCCCACTGCAAAGCATGGTGGAGGCAGTACCATGGTGTGGGGACCTGAAGGATTTCTTTCTTTCACCTCCGGAATATTGCTAAAATTAGAAACATCCTGTCCAGGAGTGATGCTGAGAAACTAGTCCAAGCATTTGTTACCTCAAGGCTGGACTACTGTAATTCTTTACTATCAGGTAGTCCACAAAATGCCATTAAAAGCCTTCAGTTGATCCAAAATGCGGCAGCAAGAGTTCTGATGAATATTAAAAAGAGAGATCAAATTTTTCCTGTTTTAGCTTCCCTTCATTGGCTCCTTGTTAAATCCAGAATAGAATTTAAGATCCTTCTTCTTACATACAAAGCCCTTAATAATCAAGCTCCATCATACATCAGAGATCTAATTGTTCCTTATGTTCCTAACAGAGCACTTCACTCTCAGACTGCAGGTTTACTTGTAGTTCCTAGGATTTCTAAAAGTAGAATGGGAGGCAGATCTTTTAGTTATCAGGCTCCTCTCCTGTGGAACCAGCTCCCAGCTTTAGTCCGTGAGGCAGACACTCTGTTTACTTTTAAGGCCAGTCTTAAAACTTTCCTTTCTGATAAAGCTTATAGTTAGAGTGGCTTAGGTCATCCTGAGCTAGCTCTGTAGTTATGCTGCTATAGGCTTAGACTGCTGGAGGACAGACTTACCAATTTTCCTCACTCTGCTACTTCCTTTTCTCCTACTACTCTCCAGTTGTATTACAGTACATTCTGTTATTTCGACTGTTAACTTTGTTTTCTCTCAGTGTTTTTCTCTCCATAGAAGATATACCTGGTCTGGTATCCTGCTTGGCTGCAATGCCCTGTTGGACGGGGGGCATCGACTGGGACGATCCCCCCAGTAACTGAACATCCACTGTGTCCTGTTATTAACTTTTTACTTTCTGTAACATAGAAAGTTCTCTTATATCAGATCTTCTGTTCCTTCTGTGTCTCTGCTCTGTCTTCTCAAACCCCCAGACGGTCGTGGCAGATAGCCGCTCCTACTGAGCCTGGTTCTGTTGGAGGTTTCTTCCTGTTAAAGGGGAGTTTTTCCTCTCCACCGTCGCTACATGCTTGCTCAGTATGAGGGATTGCTGAAGGATTGCTGTGGTTGGAAAGTCTGCACCAACGGGGCCCAACTTCACCCCAATGACTGACGCAATGTGCTGGGATTCCTTAAATAGGTAACTTTTTAACTGATTGGAATGTTTGTATAAATGTATTGAAATGACTTCTTGTTAAGTGCCTTGAGATGACATCTGTTGTGAATTGGCGCTACATAAATAAACTGAATTGAATTGAATTGAAGAAACCTGGTCAGAACTGGTGGGAAAATTATGGAGCTAAACAAAGGGAAACACTGAGACAACCATTTAGAGGCTGAGAAAGACTTCCCACTGTGGTAAAGGTTCACCTTCCAGAAGGATATTCACACCAAACATACAACCTGACCTAAAATAGAATGGTTTTATATCAAGGCATCTTTATGTGTTAGAATGACCCAATAAAAGTCCAGAAACAAATCAAATTAAAAACCAAGGGAAGACTTGATTTTTTTCTGTGCACAGACTTTCTCCATTTTTATCTGACTTGGAAGTCTAAAGAATTGGAGTGGGAAAAAAAAAATCAAATTTTTACTTGTAAAAAATGGGAAAACCAGGTGTTATTTTCCTTCCACTTCACAATGATTTGCTACTTTATATATTCCTGTCACATAAAATCCTAGTGATACATTGAAGTTTGTGTTTGCACTGCAACAACATTTTAAAAAGTTCAAGGGGTATGAATACTTTTCTAAGGCACTGTACATCTGAGAACAAAGTTCCCACGATTCAAGTTTTTTTTTTTTGCTGCAAGCTGCAGCTTTCAAGAACAGCTGAGAACACCTGGCTGTCTTGAGTGTGCATTTTTATTAACGAGCCAAGTCACCAAACTTTTAACAAATGGCCCCCCGGCACCCCTGACGCCCTGAAAAAACCCGTCTCGGAAATTAAGCATCTGCATCATAAATCTTGGAAAGTTACAATAATTTGCAATTCACTCCCTCATCAAAGGCAATATTACCCTAATTTATTATCTCCCCAGCACGGGGGGTGCGCAAAGGCCGTGGAGATAAGAGTTTATCAGGAGGGGGATTGATTTTCATTAACTGATTGTAATAAAGATGAACTGCCTGCCGCTCACACTGACCAAGAGCCACACTTTATTGTAATTGGGACAATTTATTTCATGAGCCAGTGCCTCTACTTTTTTTTTTTTACAGTTTTTTTTTCTTTCCTCCAGTTGAAGCTGCTCCTTCAACAAATTATGAATCTTGTGTCTCAGCTGCTGCTTTTGTTACAGCGACTCCTCATGTAGGAGGATGATGATTACAAGATGTATGTGGAGGGGCAATTCAGCTGTCAACAGATGTTGCATCAAATTTAGCTCCTGGCATCCAAGCGGTACATGCAGTTGACGGATACCCGCTGTCCTCCTTACGACAACTTATTGTGCCCTGCTTTTCATATTAGGAGGGATATTTGTTGTTAATCTAGCAGGGTTTCTATGACACTTCCTCGGTAAGAGTTGGCTGGTGCTGATGTGAGTTTGGGATCCTGTCACACTCACACATATTCCAGCTGTCTCCATATTTCAGCTGACCTTCTTTCCTGAAAAAAAGCATTCAGCCTTAATTTTGACACAGTAAAGAAAATCCTCTCAGACACTAACTACATGACTGAGTTTTAAATGAACATTAAATGGCTGCGATTTTAGCACTCAAGCTTTTTATGATGAGCCCCACAGCTGACTCCTTCTGAGTTGCCTCATTAAAAAAATATTTCCATCATAAAACATAAAATAAAAAAAACATTAAAAATGATGTGGCTGCGCTGTTGTTTAAAGGGCTATTGCACAAATATCACAGCTGCAACACTAAATATGGGAAGGGTGTCAATGACATGTTCTGAGGTGGTAAGTTGAAGGAGGCTGCAGCATCTGCATCCCCTGAACTTTCAAGGTCCTTGAGATGCTGGGTGGGGTGAGGGAGCAATTCCTTGTACAACAACTCCCCCTGTCTTCGCAGTGTGGATCAGCACATCATATGTTCAAATGAGCTATAAGAAACAAAACCACCCAGTTTGATTTTTTTATTGTAAAATTGGAAAAAAAGGAGAGAACAAGTGAAAAGTCCCGATAACCATTTCTTTTTGACACATATCTTTATCTTACCATAACCATAAAATAAATAGTGACAAAATAATAAATAAATTAAATAAATAAATAGCAAATAAATAAATAAACCGATAAATAAACATCAAGTTACACACTTGACCAGGTAATTAATTATAAAATTATTAAATCATCAATTATTATTATGAAGTAATCTAAGCAGCAAGTATTAAGAAATTTTAACAGGGGAAAAAAGTTTGGTTTCTCAGGCTAATACAGAACACATATTTTTTTTATTCATTATTATTAGAATCCTTTTATTATAAAAAGATACTGCTTTCCCTGTCAGTTAATCCATGCTGTACTGATGCTGCCACAAAAACAGGTGGCGCTCTGATTAAAAAAAAAAAGAAAAGAAGAAGAAACAAAAAGAAAAAGCTAATTCTACCTGTAAACAGCAATTTTACCCTTCCGGTTTCAAGACAAGTCATCATACTGCTGCTGCTTCTCTGTCTTTGTCTGCTTTTGTGCTGAGAAACCAGAAAGTTAACATCTTTATAAAGCGAGACCCCTCCCCGTCCCTCCCCGTTCGAACCCCCTAATCTCTACTTAACCCAAAGAAAAAGGGTCCTGTGCTGATTTTTCATATTATACAAGATTTCATATTTATAATAAGCTACTATCCTTAGCATTCAAACAATAGGTAAAGAATCATATTGTTAATACGAGCAATACCAGATTCATTAACTTCATCTCTGCCAGCCCCGTTGAGCATGCTCAAAAGATTAAAAAGGGCACCATGGTAGCATGATAAATATTAACAGAAGAAATGATAAAGAAATGGATGCAAGAGTGAAAACTATGAAAAAGATAAATTTTAGCTGAATCACATGCAACTTAATTTGAAAACTACAGAAATCACTACTGCCCAGAAATCACTACTGCCAGTTCCCTTTCCCCCCGACTCATTCCCAGATGTTAAACAACCTAACTTTTTCTGAAGCTCACAGTAAGCACTGACTGATGCACCTGTCTTTATCTCAACGGGCCAAACTTTGGCAGTATTTGTTTCTCATTTTGTGGATTTATCATTCATTTTATATGTTTTTATTTCCTCTTCTTTCTATATGTGGGCAGCAAAGAACTTAACATAATTCAAATGCATTACATTTCAGATCCAGCTGTCAACTCTAATTTGCTTTGCTCGAGCTGTTTTGAAAGCAAAGTTTAATTTGATCTTAATAATAATAAAAAAAACCTCTCGAGTAGAAATCCCATGAGAAAGATATATTTTGACAGGGGTTTATAAGGCTCTGGATCGCCTGGAGGAAGCAGGGCATATATCACAGCTTCCTAAAGCTGCTTCGCCCTGACAGAAAGCATGGAAACTCACATTTACTTGCCGAGGGAAAGGAGCTGTCTTCTGGCAAATATATAAGAAATCTAACCTTTTCACAGGAAATCTATATCATATATCATTTCAGAGGGAGCTGACCCTGTTCCTACAGTGGTATCCTATATCACAAAATCAAATATTTCAATTTGCTAAAGAGTTTTCTAAAATAAGTATATTTATAAGACTACGTTTTAAAGAAATCTGGCACATGTTTAACATCTGATGAGGAACTGCAATGGATATGCTTGCATAATTTGGCAATTCATTATGAGAAAAGGCATGTGTAACAAAATGTCTTCATACAGCATCTAAATACTGCTTGCAGCGGAGTAACATACAATGAACAGCAGTGGGGCCAACTGAGATTCCTGCTCCCTCTTTCTTATAATAATAATAACTCTGATCCAGTGAAGCACGAATCACACGAGGATAAAGAGCAGCTGAGCCAAAAGTAATCTAACGCTGGCGTACAGTCATCAGGATCTGGAGAGTCGCTCTGGTGGAAACATTTGTTGTTACCAAACCACAGAGGCAAAGTCGTCACTTTTTGTCTGAAGTCTCTGCTGGACGAGTGCTGCGATGCAGTGTCCGGAGCGCTGATGTGTCTAAAGTTTGGAACGTCGATCAGAGCGCTGAGATCTCAGGGAGTCCTGAGGGGACAAAAATGCTTCAAAGAGCAAACTGAGTCATGGAATGGCATTTAAGAAAAAAGAAAAAGCCTAACTAAGAAGAGAAAAAAGTGAGTCAGTCAAAAAGAAGTCTTTGAAGATCATCTCGGATCAACTGAATGTGTCTCTCAGATCAGGATGACTCGGGTTAAGTTGATTAATCATGTCTTATGGAGCATGCTGTGCCACGACATCACAGCACTGGGGTAATGTGTGACCGTTGCTAATGCAAACTGTCCTGCTGAAGCGGTAGCAGCTGTGGCAGCGACAGTTCTAGGCCTGCTGCTCTCTAATTGATGGATCATTTTGGTCTGAATTTGACCTGCAATAGCTGGTAATGCCAAGCCGTCTTTCACTGTGTATGAGCTCTAACTGTACAATTATACTGCTAAATTACAAACAAATGTGCAGTTGGTCCTTAACAACTTATACAATTCACTCTCAACTCAAAACAATTAGGTGTCTTTAAAGCAGACATAATGCCACTCGCAGATTCTTGATTCCTCTTGAGAACATACAGTACCTTGCATAAGTGGTCATACAACTTATTCCCAATCTGTCATGTTACAATCACAAACCTCAATGTATTTTATTGGGATTGTGGGATGTGATAGACCAACACAAAAAAGCAAATGACTGGAACGAAGGTGGATTGGAAGGGAAACCATACAGAGTTTGTGATATTTTTTAACAAAATAAAAGAGTTTGGCGAGGTAAGGGGAGTGCTAATCAGGTACCGTAAACTGGCAGGAGGGCTTCGGCAACTTTAGAGGTGCTGCAGAGATTCACCGCTCAGGTGAGAAAATCTGTCAACAGGACCAATATTACTTGCCCAATCCGCAAATATGGCCACAATAATTCTTTTCTGCCACAAGACAAAAGACAGCAAACAAATGGAAAAAAGGTTCTCTGGTCATATAATACCAAAATGTAACTTTCTGGCCTACATGCAGAATGCTATGTGTGGCAGGAAATACACACTGCACATCACCCTGAACATACTATCCTTACAGCGAAACATAGTGGTGGCAGTGTCATGATGTGGATAGCTGATCAGAGGTGATAGGAATATAGATGGATTTGAATGCATTCCATTCCCACAAGAAAACCTGGGAAAACTCTAAATAAACAGCTATAGCAGAAAATTAATTGTTTGGAACAAAGGTCATCCATGTGCTAGAATGGCCCAGCTTAAGTTGAAATTTGTTGTTTACAGATGTTCCCCATTTAAAGCTGCTGTAGGGAGTATTTGAGGGAGAGAGACATTTTTGGAATCCCACTATCATGGCCCCTCCCAAAACATCCCCACCTCCCGCTCCGTCTAGCTCCCCCTCAACAATTGTGCACGCGCATCACCTGTGTTGTCACAGAGGGTCAAAGAGGAAAGCAGCAAACGCTATGGAACATCACCTGATTGTATTATGGACATTTCAGAGGTGAGCGAGTTCTCCATGACTGACGCTCTCTTCCAATATGGAAATGCATAGGGGTATATGGGAGGACGAATAACAAATGTTGTGGAGCACCAGCATTTTATTATAGTATTGAACCCCACTATCATTGTAAAGATTTATAAAACTTTGATACATGAATATATTATCTGGACTGCAGCATTAATCTGACTGAGGTCAAGTTATTTTGGAAAAAGGGGAAGGCCAAAAATCTATTTTCTAGTTTTCTAGGACCCTGACTATAAAAGTCAGCATAAATCCCATTAAAATAAATATGTGTATGAAACATGAGAAAATGTGAAGAGGAGTATGAACACTTTTACAAGCACTGTACGAAGGGAGACAAAAAGACTGGTGAGAGGCAGATCAACTCTGTCAGTCAGTTTCTTGGAAATGCCAATGTGATAATTGATTGTGCATCTCTGGCCCTGCTGTGCTGCTTCCACCTGATCAATATTATCATTATCGTAATTATGTTCTGGTTTAGTTTTAGGGCTCCCTCATCCACTGATGATCCCTGTTAATAGACTGTTACACTGGCACTTTGACGTAAAGGAGGAAAAGTGATTGGAGGACGGGGGGGGGGTTCTGTTTTCGCCTGCTGGGAGCAGCTGGAGCAGCTTGGCAGTGGGCAAGGGCTCGACCTGACAGGGACCAACTGTTAGACATCTACAGATTTCCCCCCCCTCCTGCAGGTCCAACAGGTGGCACTTTTACCACAGTGGTTTATGGTCAGATTATCTGTCCTATCAAGGCGTTTAGTGATGGCATGGAATGATTCGCAGTAACGATCAAGTATTTTGAATTTAACCGAGGGGCAGTATTTGTGGTCTGGTCTTGTTTGATTTTTTAATCCTTCCTTTGCGGCGAAACAGTTGTTTCTCCTTTTGACAAAACAGTCAAAAACACAAACAGATCACGCTTTCGAGATGAAATGCTGGGTATGTTGATGTATCAGGGGGGAGAAATTACATATCTGAACATGCCCAACACAATGTCTAACCCATATTTTCTATACTGCTAAAATAGTACAGCTTCATTTATTTATTTTTTTTATACATTTTCTGTTTTTGCTCTTAATATTCTCCAACCTGGTAGCTATAAAGGTAAAAGGAAACCAAAAACCCTTGCTCTTTTTTAACCTGAAGCTAGTATTTCTTCTTAAGTTTAACTTGTAATATTATTAGTAGTAGTTTGTAGTATTAGTATTATTAATACTATATATATCACTGTTCAGAACAATAAAAATGTTTGGTCCTTTGGTCCCTTAGGGGTGAAAGAATTGCAGTTCTACTTTTGCTATTGGAAACTTGTGACCTCCAAGAGTCATAGTTCTGCGCTTGCTGAGAGACGGTGAGAGAATATGAGAAAGAGGGAAAGAGAAAGTAAGTCTGTCAGTGGACGTATAGAATAGCTTCTTTTCTCCACTGTTTTTTTTTATCTTCAAGTTTTAACCCTCATTTGTCCAGTAAAAGCCACAAGCGCCTCTTTGTTCCTTATATATATATGTGTGTATATAATATGTATATAGAAATCTATTTGTTGTTGCTGCTTTTTTGTTTGTTGCTTACTTAACAATTCAAGTCTTAACAAGAAAAAAGTTCTGTTGTTCAGTCCCATCGTGTCTCTTTTCCAGTTTTTCCTTCTTCCCTCTGTTCTGTGCCATCTGTTGCTGTTACGTCCCCATCGAAGCGCCTTTTTCTCCTTCCTTCTTCCACACCTCCTGTTACTGCTCTAACTTGTATCCTTATGTGTTGATAAGAGTGTTGATATGTCTCCCAAAACTCCTCACGTGTTTATTTTTTTAAAACATATGCTTGCTCTCAAAGAAAAAAAGCTGACCTCCTCCCAGATATCTTCACGTGTCCTCTAAACTCTGAAAAACAGGAGAGAAAGAAAGAGAAAAAGAAAAGAGCGATTTTAAATTTCACTGCTCATTAAACTGTCAATCCAAATATCCATTTCTTTAAACTTTGGATATTTCAGTATGGGTCCATTATATCAGTGTAATGGTCTGAAGAGACCATTACACTGAATCAGTCTTTGTCAATCACAGTGATGACAGATTTTTCCCACAATTAAGATGCCTGATGTGCTGCATTATAAAATCCACCACTCAGTCTCCATATTTTTGCACATTCTACACTTAGCCCTACATTTACTGATAATACACACAAGATCTAAAATGATAAGACAAAATCTTGTTACTGAGCGAGCGCAAGGTAGCCCCAACAAAAAAAATCCTGATCCAAAAAAGACTTCCGATAATCTTTCAAATAAATGAACCTGTGGGTTTTATATATTTTTTTGTTGCTAAAATTAAATAATGACATGTATTAGTCATTTTTTATAATCTGCTCTAAAAAAAATCCTCTTTTGCATTTACCAAAAGTTTATTTTTGTTCTTTGTTTGTATAACGTTTTGCTTCAAATGTACACCCACATTTTTTAAGGTCTTACAACATATCAAGAGGGGTGGGTCATTGCTGGTTGTGCTATTGGCCAGCACAACTTAGAACGTAGTTAGTAAAGTGAAAACCCAATGCAATCATATGCCATCACCTGATTAATAAATAATGTCCAAAAGTTTGTAAATTAATTTGTTCTAACATAGCTGGTGGTGTAAGATGGGGGCGGCTGCATCATGTTTTGGGGGATGTTATGTTTTTTTAGCAGAGACAGGAAAATAAAACTAGTTAAAGGATGCAAAAGACTTAGGGCCCATGCAGAAGTTCACCATTCAGCAAGACAACAACACAGCTAGATCTTCAACTGAATGTTTAAATAAAAAATATTTTAGTTTTAAAATAGCCTAGTTGAAGTCAAGACCAATGGAGAATTTGAAGCACAACTTGAAAATCGCTGTTTATGCTCTGCATCCAATTGTGTGAGCTTTTGCTATGTTGCAATGACGAATAGGCAACAGTTTTGATAGGTGTAATTGCAGTGAAAGGCAGCTCTACAAAGTATTGACTCTCAATACAAATGCACACAACACTTTATCTGTAAAATATTTTGGAACTTATATATAATTTCTTTTCACTTTTTTATGATGCACCATTACAAGGTTTGTAGGGTGTTAGGGCTGTTTCAAAACAATGAGCCTTTCTCCAGTCCGTTTCTTTTAACTAATCTTACAAAATAAATTAATGTTTTCTTGGCTCATTTGTTAGTCAAATGTTCCTCATTCCTCTGGTACATGCCCCCCCTCAAGCATGTTTGATCCCCTTTGGGCTAGAAATTTGTGGATTTGCTATGACACTAAAGTTCTGTGCACATATCTGTGCTTAGCGCATATTGTAAGTTGCATTTGTACTCATTAGTTCAGCAAAAAATATCTTCAGATTCTACAAAGCTTCTTTAGATACTCATTTGTAAGTTCTGGTCCTGATTCTCCAAAGCAAAGTCACACTTTTTCAGGCTTCAGCTGTACAGTAGATAACAGAGTTTCTCCCTCAAAAGTTTGTACACTTTCCTGACCTCTATTTGACCTCCACGACTCCTTTAAAATGCCATTTTTTATTTACATGACAAACTGAGGAAAAGAATACCTAAAAGGACTTTTTTTTTTTCTTATCGCCTTCTCCTGCTTTCTGGGCATACATAATTTACAATAAAAGAGTGCTAGGCGACTGTTTAAAGGTACATATGGGTGTTGATGGTCAGGTATAAGTTTCAGTATTCATAAACCTTTAAATATTGCAGTATTTCGCCCTTACTGATAATGATTTTAACAAGATGTAGCTCCACTTTTGAATGATGCTCCTTCATTTTGAATTCAGTAATGTTCAAATTAATATAATGGAAGAAGTGGATTGCCTAAAATATTAAATATTTAAAATATTAAGTTAAATAGTTTTATCTTTTTTGAATAAATTTTGATTATATAATAAACAATTCTATCAAATACATATATCAGAATGGCCAAGTCAAACTTCTGATTGAACTCCAGTTGTTAGAAAACCAGAAAACCAAACATAGCTCTTCCAAAGAAGTCAGAAGCAGTTTGAAGCTGGAGAACACAAGACACAGAACCTTTCATTTTTAACCAGTGAAACCACCTGAACCATTTTCAGGGCTGACCTGTGCTGCTGCAGTGAATACTGAAGGTAGGCTGTGTCAGTAAGGACGGCTGGCATCCTTCGGTCTCTTTAGCTGGACTTTCAACCTCTTCATTCCGATTTGAAAGCCGTTCATGGCCTGAATAGCTGCCTGTGCGCTAGCAGGGTTGTCAAAGCTGACAAAACCTGTTAGGAAACAGATAAAATTGGTTAAACTTACAAGAAAAAAGGGTCGGGATGATGCCCAAAATAAGCTTTAAGCCAAAAATGTAAGTTTATGGAAGGAAGAGCTGTTGGGACATGTTGGCAGCTGTTGCTGTCAAAACACATCACACTCCTTTGTCCAAGACATGTAATATCAAGTTGTTCTGTGGTTTTTGAGCTGAATTTTGCAGAGTATGAAAAGCAAAAGCTTATTTGGGAGATATCAGTTAAATAATGAAACAAAACATCGTACATTACCATTCTGTCAAAGTACAAATTATATAAATATATTTGAAAACGGGAAAAGAGAAAACAATAACTAGCTTGAAGGGTAAAGTGTTTAATATTGCTGACCATGATGCTTTGAATTTACTGAACGTATTGGGTGCTTCGTAGCTATTCGCATTTTATCACATTGCTGCCACAGATGTCAATTTTTTTTAAACTATATTAGACCAAAGCAAAGTGATGGATATTAGCGTAGGGTAACAGAATGTTTTAAAGGCTTTTACAAATAAAAAAAAACAGAAAAGTATGATGAACATTTGTATTTAACCCTCTTTTCCAGATACCCAAAAATAAAATCCCCAATTGCCCTTCTTGAAATTGTTTTTTTAGGGAAAAGTAGCAAGTATAAGGTTACCACTGAAAGAATGCCTAAGAGGCACTGTTTGCAGTTTCCCACAAGACATTGTAGAGGCACAAACATAGAAGTTGCTCTGGTCATATGAGAACAAAAAGCTACATTTTGACAACACACAAAATGCTATTGGTGACAGAAAACTAACATTGCATGTCACCCTGAACACAACACCCCTATTGTGAAATAATGGCGGTTACAGCGTCATGATGTGGGGATAATTTATTTAAGCAGAGACAAGAGACCTATTTGATGGGATGATGAATGGAGTTTAAAACAGGACAGTTTCCTGGAAGAAAACTTGTTAGAAGCTGCAAAAGAATTGAGACTGGGGCAGAGGTGGACCTCAGTATGACGACAATCAAAACACATACAACCACAACTTCAATGAAGTGGTTTAGATCACAGCATACGTGTGTATCAGAATGGCCAAGTCAAAGTTCTGATTGAACTCCAGTTGTTAGATCCGTGACTGAGCTTTAGAAATTTTAAAAAGAAGATTGCCAAAAAGTTTCACTTTTTAGATGTGCAAAGCTTGTTGGGTAATACTCCAACATCATTCAGCAATGATTGCAGTGAATGTTTGTTCAGCAAAATATTGAATTGGAGATCTGAATACAAATGTACATACACTTTTTATGTGTAAAAACATTTTAAAACCATTAATCATTTCTGAACTACCTCAAAATTAATCACTACTTTGTGTTTGACATTCAACCCCTATCAAATATATTGAAGTATGCTGTTATAATGGGTAAAAAATTAAAAAGGTCCAAAGGTATGACTTCTTCAAAGCAATGTATTTAAAACTCACTTAAAAATACAGCACATCATTATAAGATAAAAGTTCAATCGAAACTAAAACAAACTGACTAGTTCAAGGTAGATGCAAAACCATCAGCACATTTTCCTCCAAGACTCAACTCCCCCCAAACCGATGCTGAACATTCTGTTTCCATCATGTAGAAAAAGTAAGCCTTCAGATTTCAGTCACCAGAAACCGCAGTGGAGTGTGTCTCTGCTTGATGTGCTCCCCTGTGTCTGTGGTGCCATTAGGTAAAGCTAATGACCCGTGAAAAAAAGAACAGGGGCCTCTGCGCGTCCACAGCCACCTGGGAGAGACTGTGGCTGGCCTTCCTGGATCTGGTTTGGCCCATTAGGGTTGAAAGCTTAGCAGATAAGACAAGGCCATCATGTAAGTCTAAAGAAAGCACAGTGGCAGTAAAATTATGTGGCCTCCTATGCCAGCACCAACTGAACACACTTAACCGCTTCCTTGTTGTGAATGTCTAATGTACTAGACAATATTACAAATATATCTTATTTTATTATTATCTGTTATTAAGCATCCCACTCACAAACAAAAGCATTCAGCACTGGGGATGCATTATTCTCAGGCTTTTGTGGTTCCTTTTGAGTAAAAAAAAATTGCTGCTCCACAATCATTACCGCTCAGGTCCTGGCCCTGAATCGTCACTGTCAAGCTCTGTCAGGTTAAGCTAGTGTGCATGCCTGCTGGAGATAAATGGAGACTTGAAGCATGGAGGTGTGTGATTCAGCCTCAGCAGTTGCAGGTATTGACAGAAGCAAGGGGTTACAGAATAGTGACGAAGATGCTGATACAGCGTCTCAAGGTTTCCGGGTCAGCCATCTGCCAAAATGAAACAAGGACATTGAGTCTGATCGACTGCATCTAGGTTAGTTTGGAAACAATGTACTACAGAGCATCTTTTCCTTAGTGCTCATGCCAAAGCACGAACAGTCATCAAGATTAAAATTTTGTTCAATCTGTCCAGGCTAAGGTCAATCCTCACAGTCTGTAGGTTGTCAAATGCTGTCTCAGCCAGCATAAGTTATGTAAGAGTGTTATAAATGTAACAACGGATTTTCAAATGAGCTATTCAGTAACCGGTCTTAACAATTTGCATAACAAGGCAATGATTTTCAATATTAAGCTCAACAAGAACAACTTGTTGACACATAAGACTTCTCCTTACTCATCCCATAGGTTCTCTTTGAAATGTAGTTCTGGGAAATGAGATGGCGAGGGATGAACGGTTGATTTGGTATCTGGTGAAATATTTCTGTGTTGGTATAACCATATGTTTTGGACAGTTTTCCTGCTGGAATGACAAAGTGGGTCTTTATTTTAAAAGGTTCTCACACTTTAAAGAGTTCAGGATGTTGTGCACTCTAGCAAGGCTCCCAAGGCTTCCATTTGGAAGAGAAACAAGCCCGCAGCATCGCTGATACTCCACCATGCTTATTGATGGAAACAAGGTGCTTTTTTACATATTTCCCTCCACCAAGGAGATTATGTTTTGGCAGGGTTTGTTTGTTTGTTTGTCTGTCTGTTAGAATAACATAACTCAAAAGTTATAGACCGATTTTGGCGGAGGTCTGTGCACTCCAAGTGCTTTTCTAGTTATTGTTTTTTTCATATCAAACCCACCTAGAGTGCCCAATCTTAATGTTATCTGACTGACACACATTATTCCAGGTAAATCCCAACAGAGTTTAGCATCATCCACAAGTTATGATGGTAGGACAGAAAATGCTTTTTTTTCCAGAAATACTCCCAAAGAACTGGCTAGCATGTAACTAGATTTTAAAAGTTGTTATGGAGACTTGGTTTGATTTGAAGATGCAAATCTTTGCTTCAGGCTTACACTCAACAGACTGTTTTCAGCAGATTTTTGTTTGATGACTGAAGGAATGAAGATCACACACCTACCGACAGAACCTGATGGACGATTTTATCCCTGCTTTCAACCGGACGCGTAAGCAGCGCGTAACATCAGCGAAACATAATACGCAGCTGATAGCCACCATTATAGACCCTGTCCCAATACTCGCACTTCCTCCCTTGTGCCCCTCAATTGCACGTTCCCGTTGAGGGGTGCGAGTGCGTAGGTTGTCCCGATGCACCAAAGTGGAGAACCGCCGTGGACTTTGCGAAAGCCTGCATTTGGTGCGGACGTTAGCGAAGGGTATTACCCACAAGCTCCGTGTGACTTTTGAGGCAAGAAGGCAGAAAAATGGCTCAAGTGCCCTTTTGAAAAATTTCCAAGTGTAAGAACATCAGTTTGTTTTTTAAATTGCAGGGGGAAATAACCTTAAACTTGAGTCTAGTTTGAAATAAATATTAATTAATACTGTATATAGGCTATGTATTCATCTGATTTACGCTTCATTACAACATGCACAGCAGTGTATAAACAGGTGTTGAAAATTGTATCTTTATTCAATCAATAAAAGTTGAAAAGCCATAGGCCTATCTTTTTTGTCTTGCTATTCAAATGGCTCTTAAAACCATCATTAGGGTGTTGGCTAGGACGAAAATTTAAAACCCACATTGTGTTGGCTATATTAATAATATACAGTATATATATATATTTTTTTTTATTTTTTTGTTTAAGACTCCCAAAGAGGATCGTGTTGATTTACGGTGTAGGTGGAGAGCATGCAAGAAATTTTCCGCTGATAGGAGAACGTCCAGTGCTGCAAGCGAAGGACACTTTACTGCGGCTGGATTTGCGATTGAGGGACAGAGAGCACAGTTGGAACCAGGGATTGTGGGCGATATTTTGTTTCTACACAGCAATCTTTGCATCAAATAAATGTCAGCTGTGCAAAATTGCAGAGAAATAAGAGGGAAATCATAATAATTTACATTCAATCACAGGTCGCGTTACGCCGCAGAAGCATTGTGTCGCGGCCATATGTGGCTGGTCTATTTTTTACGCTCTATGCTACTAAAACTCATCAACCTCACCAGTTTAGATCGGACCAGACAGGAAATCAAACAAGCAAGCAGTGAAAATAGTCCTGAAATTTTCAAAATAAAACACGTGCAGATTTCCAATTGCTTGACTATAGAAAAAACAAAACAAAACATCACTACCTGTGAGACCAGGGTTAAAGTCAGTCTGTGGGTCTAATTTGTTGGTTTTTATCATGGACGACTAGAATGTAATCCTTAGAAGTTGAGAATCGCAGAGTTTATATGATACCAGTGATTATTTTTACAAGGACAATATGAAAACGGAGAAGGCATGGAAAGAAATGTGTGCAGTGTTGGGAGTAAATGGTGAGTTTATGCTACTTACTAACATAGAATTAGATTTCCCCCCAGCATACTACCCTTTAAGTTATGCAATTGCAATTCTCCTGTGATTTTGTGATCTCCTGGGACCAGCTGGGTGGAACGCTTTCACGAGTGATACACGTCTAAACGCACCCAATGGGAAGGGACGCATTGCTGAATTCATGAGTAAAATGCGTCTATTACGTTACGTGCCACTTATGAGTCCGGTGGAAAGCAGGGGTTAGACTCCATGATTTCTCCAACTAACTAAAGCCACCTGGATGCCTAGCATGGGCAAAAGTTTAAAGGGTAAACAAACATACCAGTTTGTAGTATTAAACTCATCTGATGTCCACTACATGCAAATAAAACTTTAGTAAGAAACAGAAGACGATGAAGAAGTAGAAGAAAATGGATGAGAATCTTGCCACTGCCATGGCGCTGGCACAGTCATCTGCTTGGAAAATAACAACCAGTGTCTCACCCTCCTTTTGTCACTGGCAATTGGCAATGCATGAGGTTGGGACAGTAATCAGTACACACTACCTGACAGCATCCAGATTCAGCTAAAAAAAATAAAACATGTTTGACTGACATCAGTTCAATCCAATTGGATTTGTGACTTCACCCCTCATACAGACAGACCTTTGTGCCAGCTAGCAGTACAAATTGTTCCTAACAAGTGGACACTGGTGCAGACTTTTCCAAACTGGGAATCATGGGTAAAGTCTGGCAAAAATTCTATAGCCAACAAAATGTGTATATATATGTGTGTATTCTCACATTAACAGTTTGCTCTGGAGATTTTTCACCCCCTTTACCATCTGCACTGTGTATGTTGACAAGGGGAAAATGGATCACCGTCCACCCTAGTCTGTCACAGTTCCAGTTGTTTTAAGCTTTGATTGTTTTAAGCTTTCATTATTTGATTTAACTACAGCTCTGGCAAGTATAGGTGAGCGTCCATTTTCTGACTTAGGAAGAAATGGATTTGCCCTTTATTGTGTTTTCTTTTTTGGAAAGTGGCTACAAGAAATTGGCATCAGTGTCACATAGTTTTTAAACACTTTATCTTAAAAAAAGTAAAAAGCTTCCGCTACATTTAATTTTAGGCATTGTTAGGGTCCCGTTAATTGTTGCAACATTAAGTTTCTATTTTTTCTTAACGTGATTTTTCTTTCCCCTCACTCAATAAATGCACTAAACCAAAAGTTTAGATTTTACAGAATTTTCCAGGGTGAGTTCATGCAAATGCAATAAATGATTAGTTTATTTTAAGACTTTTTTTCATATCTTTAACAGTTGTGCCAATAAGTGTGAATAGATCTGTACATGTAGTTTGCAACTCACCAAAGCACTTGCTCTGGTTAGTTGCCCGGTCCATGAAGACCTTAGAAGAGATGACTGTACCAAAGGGCAAAAACATCTGCATGAGTTCATTGTCTCCAAACTCCTGTGGCAGGTGGTAGATGAAGAGATTACACCCCTCTGGACCTGAGCATACAAAAGGAGGAACACATGTCAATTTGTTAATTCCATTTCTCCAGTCTCGCAAAATTATATGACAAAATAACAAGAGAGACGCAATAATCTAGTTAACTCATCTTTAGTGGTTTTCAACATTTAATTAAAAACTGGTACTTGGGTCCAAACAATTCTACAGAATAGATGTGCTTCATGCGTACTTTCCTCCGTTTTTTGCAACTCAAACTATTACTCAGTGGCTTATGGGGTAATTTACAATAATTAAAGATGCACTTTAAACTTAGAACATCTGCCTCTCAATGTGCCCACGAGTTTTTTGTAAGCGGGGATGGATGGATGGATGGATTGATTGATTGGCGTGAGACCAACCTCATGCCAATGACTGACGCAATCTGCTGGGATTCCTTAAATAGGAAACTTTTTAACTGATTGGAATGTTTGTATAAATCTATTGAAATGACTTCTTGTTAAGTGCCTTGAGATGACATCTGTTGTGAATCGGCGCTATATAAAAAAACTGAATTGAAAATTGAAATGGATGGATGGATGGATGGATGGAATATTGTCTGGATGGATGGACGGACAGACGGACGTATAGATGGAGGAATGGAGAGATGGATTGCCTAGATGAATGGATGGAACATTTTTCACAATGACAATATTAATAAATATAAATATTTTTCTCTACAAATTTTTTACATTTTTCTAACACCCAATTTACACCAGATGTGTCTGTGGCACATTATGGCTGCGGTGCGGCTTTGTTCCGACCTCCGTGGTGCATCCATCCCCACCGGATGCGTTCTGCAAGACTGCAAGTTCCAAGCATCTGCCCCAACCACACAGACCCTTGACCAAGGGGATTTGGAAAGCTACAATGTATAAAGGTTTAGTTCTTATTTAGTTAATCTCCAAAAAAGTAAAATTACACATCATTGACAACATTGTTAAAATTCCTGATAAAGATCAAAATATTCAACATTTTTGTAAGATAGCCTAATGAAAATGAATAAACTATTTTCTGTAAGTCCATGTGTAATTTCAATAAACTTTAAACTATTTATTTTAATACATATCAGCACAAGGCTCTTTACTGATAGCTGACATAACGTTATAAAATGAAGAATAAACGTTCTTTTATGTGAAAAGGTTTTTTCTAACTCACCATCCACTAAGGCAGTGGTTCCCAAAGTGGGGGGCGCAGGGGCGCAGAGTCATTGCAAGGTTATGAAAGCATAAAATTTAAAAGCTGATATAACAGATCGGTTTTTGACGAGGGTCCCACATAAATGCAAAGCAGAAGATAAAACATTGCCAAATAAGCTTCAAAACCAACTTCCTTCCCAGCCAAAGAGTAGAAAATATGACAAAACCTATTTTGTCTTTGGTTTTCTTCCACCAAACAGCTGCAAATGCTCAAATGAGCTCATATAAAAGGTACGTTTCAGCTGTCAGAACTTCAGGGTAATCTGACTGAACCGTCCCAATATGCGCATGTCTCCACTTCATCGGGGCGGACTGACAGGGCAGTTTTTGGGGCTGTTTCAGGAACCAATGGAGTACCTGTATGGGGGAATGTACTCAGAATGGCCAGATCAAGCTGCTCAGCGGGCGCTGTGGTGAAGTCGCGCTGATTGATTGTAATTTAGAGGGAAATGAGCAGACGTTCCCAGACAACCAACTTTGTGAAAATAAGAAGAGTTGCTGGCAAAACAGCAAACAGAAACACTGCAACAAGCCCTGCTTCTTCCATGTTGATCTCTTGTTATTTTTGTAGCTCTGGGCACCTTTTTGCGCTGCTCAGTGCCGCTACTCACTGCTGAAATATGCTGTAATATGCAAATGTATTTAGTTGATTCCTTAAAGGACCGATTGTGGATGGAAACACGGCAGGTGAGAGGAGTGGGCCGACAGATTAGTCTGTCAGAAAAAGATCTGCGTTTTATAAGCCGTTTTATTGCAAACGTGCCATCATAGTGGCGATATTTGGCCTTTTTGGCTTGCCATATAGTAGGCGCGATTCCACGCGCTGCAAGAGGGCTGCAGGTATTAATGAAGCGCGTCTTCCGCAATATTGCAGTGCCTGCACTGCATTATACACCGCGAAGCACTGGCGTCTAAACAACCGAGTCCTGAGCTGAATGATGTAAAGATCGATGTCTTCGACACAGTTAACTACTTCAAAACACAACCTGTTAAAGCCCCGATTTTTGCGGTACTGTGCAAGACATTCTGTTTCACAGCGAGTCCCAATAACTGTTATGTGGGAAGGTGCTGCCAGAGTCTTTAAGCTGCGAGATGAGATTAGCATCTTTTTGAAAAAAGAGGGGAGTGATCATGGCCGCAAATGTTACTGTAACAAGTTTCTAATGAAACTTTCATAGAGTGGCATATTTCTAAAAGCAATGTTTAATTAACCAAATTCAGTGATGCAGGGCACAAACACACACCTCCACCTGGGAGATAAAGTGACATCACAGCAGGCTCACACTAGTTACTGAAAAGTTGTGATGATTGGAGACCTCAGTTTTGCAAAACAACCTTTACAATTGTTTTTTTCCTCTCAGAGTTCTTTATGTTTTAAAACAATTATGCATAAAGAGAGTTTATAAGTAACACTAATAAAAACTAAATAAATGAATACAAAAAGTGATAATTACATTGGTAGGGGGGCATTAATATTTTCTCATAAACCAAAGGGGGGCCCAGCAGAAATGCTTTGGGAACCACTGCACTAAGGTCTCATTTTACCCAGGGACATGTCCCCAACAATATTTAGGATTGGCAGTCCAACATCCACTTGTGCTCTCAGCATAATTTCCCTATAATCAGTAGCCGAACTGACTGATAGTTAAATCACTCTGTTTATATATAATACTCCACTGCCAGGATAAAAGCCTTGTTATTTATGCTGAAAAATACACGGATGATTTCCTCAAAAGATATGGGGAGCAAACAAACCCTTAGGTCACCAGTAATTAAATAATGTTTACATAGTTGAGCTATTGCAAATCTGCACGTGTCTTTTATTTTGAAATTTACCGGTACCACGGTACTTTGCTGTTTAGCCCAAACTTCCTGTTAACTTTTTCAGCTTGACAAGTTTTCAAAGCATGTTGCTTCAAAAATAGGACCCAATCTTATCTTTAGCGGAGCAGCATGGCGAGACGCATCTGGGAGGCATCTGAAATGCACCGCGGCACATTTGATGTAAACCAAACCATAAACTATAATGGTTTCTACTTGCTGTGAATACCGCTGCATGAAAAGGTTCATGCAATACTTTACTGACAAACTTATTATATTGATACTCTTTAACAATGTCTCCAGAATTTCCATTTGACACAGTTTTTCTTTCTTCCTTTTCTTTTTACATCTATGCAGCAGGTGTGAGCAAAAAAAAAAAAAAAGAATCACCGTGATCCACTTTACAAATTTTCATGAAAGCTGCCCCAGTTTTCCCACTTGTACATTTTCATAACTCTTGTCCCCCTTGGCTGCAGCAGCATGCTTCTTACAGGTTTATTACAATGGATTTTATTGTTACTTATAAAAAAAAAACATATGACTATGTTGATCATAAAACCAGAAAATGTAATACTGCTGCATTATCACTGTTCTCTATCCATCTATGCTGTATTTTTGTGGTGTATATAATGTATAAGTTACCTCAGATTAGGTATGAAATGTAATATTGTTTCCTCAACCTTTCCTCTCTATTTACCCATTCCACAGAATTGAGATGTGTACACTGTAAAAGCAATATTGGTCTCTCATGCTCATCTCTGCTTTTTATATCCATTACAGGAGGATGGGATGGGTGAAGTGTGAAAGTAATAACGTTCTCTCACCCTCACCTTCTCTTTGCTGCTGCTGCTGAATGACCTGGGGCGGCTGGGGCAGTGTTTGGCCGATGGGAGTCAGCGTGGTGGCTGGGTAGATTGCTGCAGAAAAGTGCAGAGAAATAAAGAGAAGGTGGTATAAAAACGAGGGAATCCTGCAGAGAATGGTGTCAAGGATGCTTAAGGTCGATCATACAGGCGTAACATGTTCAATCAAAGGCGCTCTGATGTTGTGTTCTGATGCACTGTAAACACCCCGTGGTAATTATCTTGTAGCTACTACACGTTTGGCATTTATGAGCAGGTGAGCTCAAGCAGCAACAGAAGCCTCCTCGTCTCCCACCTGTGTATTGCTGTACACCAGTGAAGGCTTGCTGCAGGGTGTCGGCGGCGGTGGGGCTCTGGGTGGAGTAGGGCGGCAGGCCGTTGGTGTACACTGTCTCTACGGCGGGGTGCCCGTTGGGCTGATGAGGGATGCCGGTGAATCCGTTGACAATGGGAGTGACAATGCTGGGCACGGCGGAGGTGGTGATGTTGGCTGGCGGAGAGCTGAGGCCTGCTGGGAATAAGGTTCAACGTTACTGCATAAGGAGCAAACCATCCCTGGGGACTTATTTGATACTAAAAAAACATTGGTTCCAATGCAGGTGTACACATAGTCACAAACACACAGACACACACACATGATATACTGCCTCCTCTCTCTAATGCAAGGACACGGGTGCGACGTGAGTCTGTCACATAGCTCCCGTTTGTCGTGACACATCCTGCAGAATAGCTTGGAAGTCAACCTGTGAAAAATGAGCCTGTCTGTTGTGTTTGTGCGATACCCCGCTGGCTCCTATTGCTCAGGATGATGAAACCACTATGCAACTTCAGAGCAAAAAGAAAAAAAGAAAAAAAAGGGGGGGAGGGAAAAATATGTGGTGTAGATAGAGGCAGATTACAAAAGGAGATTTGCTTGAATGAGCAGGTAGCTTATACTCAAATACTCCTCTTACTTTTATACATACGAAATAAAATACAATAAAATTTGGCAGTTTGACAAATGGGTGGGTCATAACATATATGGTACAAGACTGACAGACTGCTGCAGAGAGGTTCATGAGTGGAATCAAAATTGCAAGCATCCTGTTCTCTGCTGTTCAATGCATTTTTAAAAGAACCCCTCGGTTTAGAAAGTGCTTCCAATTATGCCGGGGAATGTCAAAGCACCCATTTGGAGCGGAATCTCACTTTGTGATGGCCCAACTCTAAAGGATGTTCTTCGTGGTGAAGCATTTCAAGCCAGCTGAGGAACAGCTCCCCGGAGGACCACTTCTCAATCTGGAAGCCCTCACACCCTGATTGGACAGACAACTGAGGTTGTCACGGAAACCCTTCAGCAGCATGCCATATTCCCATAAACTGGTACCTCAGTAAGGACCCTGCTGTGAGTGGCAGTTCATGGCAGCTAAACAATCACATCTACATGCGCACGGAGTACATGATGAAAGGCAAATGTAAATAAACGAAGGTGCTGGTAAATACGTATGGGGTTACTTTTATTATTCTCTACTTATGACTCATCTTTTTTCATTTTCTATGCTCTTTTGTCTTCTCTATATCACCTCTGTCTGAGCATTTAAGCCAGGAGGAGGCTGACAATTAACAGTGGCGACCAGGGGAATTTCCTCCACCCAGCAAGACTTATGTCTTTTGCAAAGGTTTCCTCTTTTTTTTCAGAAGCCTCCCCACGATTGCTTGTTTCGTGCGAAGCTGTGATGAATTAGACCACAGCTTCAGCCTATTCTCCAACCAGGACCCAGGAGACTGTCGCTCCTACTTTCAGGGCTGGAGGCAGCTATAGTCTTCCCGGGCCACACGCACTCTACTGTACCACCCGATAATGCATCCTCTCCATCATCAAGAAAATTCATTTTCCAAAGCTTAGCAGTGTTTTGGGAGAGTACGCTTACAGTATGTATGTTCAACTGTGAAAGGAACTAGTAGTGTCGTGGAAAAGTATTTATACTGCTTAAACTTTTCCACATTTTGTAATATTACAACAACATTTTGATGTAATATGACCTTAGTAGATGAGGTCATATTATCTTAGTGGGCCATGGTAGATTTTATTGGGATTTTATGCGATAGACCAACATAAACTAGCAGATGAAGTAAAAAACATTTTGCATGGTTATCAAATATTTAACAAAAAAAGTGAAAGGAGGGGCGAACATTTATTTGCAGCACCCTCTAATTGAATTTACTGAAAAACTACCGTAATTTCCGGACTATAGGCCGCTACTTTTTTCACACGCATTGGAAGCTGCGTCCTATAAAGCGATCCAGGTAATTTATAGATTTTTTTACTGGCAAACAGTCTCCGGGGGGCACTATAGAAGGAAGCATAAAAGTGAGACAGACATGTGGGGAAAGATTATGTGCCGAAGAAGACAATACCGGTAGTTTTCATGCACACACCCTCATCATGAAAAACACAAAGAAATCCATCTTTTAAGTTAAATGCAATAGAACTGGCCGTCAAAGAAGGAAATAGAGCTACTGCAGGTAAGATTGACATAAATGAATGAAACGTTGGAGGAGGCAGTGGGAAGACCTGAGTCAGTGTAAAAAGACGACAAAAGACAACATAAAGACATTGAAGAAGACAACGTCAGTGGCTTTTGTGAGGAAGAGGAAGTTGAAGATACTGTAGCGACCAATGACTTCTCTGGTAGCCAAAAGTATGTTTTATTTTCCAACCAGGCATGTTATTGTCGTGTTGCGTTGATGCCGTGTACCCTACTGGCGATTTTCAGGCAGAGTAAAAAAAAAAAAACACGTCTTAAATTATAACTAAAAAAGCAATCAGAGAGCGAAGACTTCAACCAGGGCGACTCTCCCCCCAACCCTTGTTGTTATCTATATTTCTAAGTTTCTGTACTTTCCCAAAAAAAGTCTCTTAAGGAGACGCACGGCTGTGTAAGTGCTGCCACTGTTCTTTTCCGGCGGAGAGTGAAGATTTGTGGCTGCTGTGTGAAGGGAACTGTTTGTGAGTTCTCTGACAGGGGAGAGGAGTGGATGTTAGTACTGGTGGTCGGACCAACCCCAAAATTGTATCCGTTGTTCCTGGTCCCATTGCGGACATTTCCATTGAAATCCGTCCATAACTTTTTGAGCAATGTTGCAAACAAACAGACAGACCTGCAAGAAAACCTTACCTCCTGGTGGAGGAAACTAAAAGAAATCTTCCATGTATAGTCTTTCTGTGTAAATATCTCATATTACAACATGAAAACGTGCGGCTTGTATTCAGGTGCGCCTTATATGTGTAAAAAAAAAAAAAGCTGGTGCGGCTTATATTCAGGTGCACTCAATAGTCCGAAGTGTTTACTGTGAAAATATTGCCCCTTCTATCTTTGATAACTTTCTTCCAGGGTTGCCATAAGTTTAAACCTATCCATCTTCCCATCTACAGTGGGGCAAACAAGTGTTTGGCAGCCACAGATTGTGCAGGTTGTCCCCCTTAAAAAGATGAGAGAGCTCTGTAATTTTCATCATAGGTCCACTTCTACTGTGAGAGACAGAATGTGAAAAAATCCAGGAAATCACATTGTACGATTTTAAAGAATTTATTTGTATAATGATGCCTAAAATAAGTATTTGGTCAATAACAAAAGTTCAACTCAATAATTCAAAGGTCAAACGTTTTATGTAAGTCTTCACCACGTTTGAACACACTGTAGTTGGTATTTTGGCCCATACCTCCATGCAATCCGTCTCTAATTCTGCTTTAAACTTCTGCACAGTTTTATTCCTGACCTGTCCTGTCTGCTGTGTTCCTTGTTCTTCATGATCATGTTTTGTTTTTCAGAAATTTTCTCAAACAAACCTCTAAAGCGGTTTGTTACATTAGATTTTGTTTAGGAGTGTGAGAGGAAAGGGCCTGAATATAATATACAGCATAAGGCCCTTTTCAGATTTTTGTTGAAAACCATCTATCATTTTTCTGTCATGAAATGGAATCCCAATTAAATATTTATTTAAGTTTGTAACAGTGGAATGTGGAAAATGGTATCTGCCTTTACATGGCACAAAAGAATAGCAATATTTAGAGATATTTCTAGCAATTGGACAACTATGTAAAACGAGAGTTCAATTACACTTATGTACTAAACTGTACAAATTAAGACCAACTTTGGAACTGTCCTCAAAAAGGTGTGTTTATAACTTAAAATGTATTATAACTTAAAAAATTTTAAGATGGAAATACAAGTGAAACAATTTATGTGCTGAGGCACATAATGGGTTTATGATATAGGGAAGGACAATAACGTCATGACCATTAAAACAATAATTATATGGGGAGACCATTTATGTGGCCCAGTCATCATCTTTATCCTCACTGTAACAGTGTTCCAATAACCAGCATGAGCAAAGCCTACAAACTGCTCTCCTCCACTGCAATGAGGAAGTATTTCCTATTGTCCTAAAATGGAAAATAAGACATTTTCATTTTATACCTTGCTAGACATATAGTTCTGCTATAGTGGAAAATTGTATTCATAGCTTGTTTACAATGCACATGCAACAGTGCAGATCTACATGCGGCTGTCAGCTTGCGTAGCGAGTATCGGTCTGTAATAATGACATGTTGTTCCCCACTTGGGCATGGTAGAATACAAAGCTATGGGGTAGCAGATAATACATTCTTTACAGCTGGAGCTTTACTAAGAATTCTTTCCTCGTTACTACAGCACAAAGGGAGTCCACACTGCATAGTATGGTATGCATAAGTGTATGTCACATGCATTTATTTATGTCATGCATACAAAATTACATCCACATTACTGTCGGTTCTTCTGTGGAAGGGAAACTGTTGATTTGCTCTCTGCAGTGATTTCCTCATGGAGCAAGTCTTCGAATATGACAGAAGTATTTATTATGCTAATTATGCATTCAAATCATCGAGGAATGCCATGCCCGTGCAGTAGAGTGCAGTCATTAACAGCACAAGGACTGTCTTTTGCTGGAGCAAGTAATAAGCACTCAAAACAGATGCTTTCATCTAACTGATTTAAAATGTGATGCATTTACAGTCAAGGAGAAAATGTCTGTCTGGTGTGAATAATAAATCTGTGTATGGGAGGAAGAGCTTTTTTCAAAGGCCATTTTGCATACCAATAAAAACCATGCGACATTAAACAGTGGCCTTTAAATAAGTAAGATATCTCTATATCTCTATGGCAAATCAACTGGAATGTAATCCAACATTGTTTGAGACATCTTTAAATGCACATACCTGTAAGAATTAAAACCATACTAATAAATATGAAACAGTATGTTCTGTTGTTCATGGTGAACGATATTTAGCAATACTGCCTCTAAGATGTGCTAATAAGATATTAAGTGCCTACCCTTGGGACAATAGTGCAGTCCTCTTATGAATCATACCTTCAAAATTAGTGACCTCACTCAATTTTTTTTCCTATTTATCAACAATGGTAACAATGTTTTCCAGGGCCAATGGGTCATCTCTTTGCATATGACAAAACCATGTACAGAAATGCATTAGAACCCTACTTCTTAAATAAAACCTAAACTCTGTCATCTGTTTTAAGGACATGGAGATTCTCAACATTCCTCTATGGATGCTATTGTAAAGCTCAGATTTGTTTGGTTGTGTTGACAGAGTGTGCCAGCATTGCATTTTAAGATCATAAAACTCCTATTCAAATGATGATGGCACACACAGCAAAGAAGGGCACAATTCAAACCAGGAGCAGAGAAAGAAAGATGCTTTGATGCCTGCCTGCGGAGATAGCTGTAACATTGCTCCCCCAAAGACAGTGCTGAATACATGTGTGTGTGTTAGGAGGGATATCAATGGCTTGTCCAAAGGAATAAGGAGAACCACGTTGAGGTCTTCACTTTCTTTAGCTTTATATGCTCTGCTTCTGAGGCCATTATGCATGCAGTACACTGACTACAGCACTGTGCCAGACTTTCAGATCCCCGAGCAGGCCAGCTTCTGAAGCTTCACTGCAGGTGAAAGTTTTGCTTTCACAGCTCTGATCTGTATAAGGAAAGAGCTGTGACTTTGGTTGTAAAAAGCACATGCACACAGAAAGATAAGGCCAATAACCTCTTGGCCATGTTCAATGCCTTGAAGATAATGTCTTTACCTTTGAAGAAACAATTAATCTACTCTTTAATGTGCAATGTGTGGATTTATAGTAGAGGTCGTTCATGTTACTGTTAGCCTGGAGATACTAAAGCCACGGTAATTATGAAGTAGAAACATTTGTGTTTTAATGCTGACACAAAGGAGTCCTAAATCAGAAAAGTGCTACAGCATAGAAAGTTGATCATGAAAACCCCTGATGATCTCACACACAATCTCAGTTTACCAACGGAACCAAATATTGAGTTCTTGATGTTGGCAATTATAAGAAATTGTGTTAGCACAATTGTAACAAGAGAGCAGCCTTAGCTAAACTTGTTGGTTCCCATATATCTTAGAGTAACAGGAATAAATTATTTACTTATTTTGCACATGACACTACTGTCCAAATGTGTTTATCTGGCCGCATAGCTTGTTGGTGTATTTAAAAGTGGATTTTACTTTACTTTTTTCTTTTTTCATCCTTATATATATATATATATATATATATATATATATATATATATATATATATATATATATATATATATAGGATTTATAGTAGAGGTCGTTCATATATATATATATATATATGGATTTATAGTAGAGGTCGTTCATATATATATATATATATATATATATATATATATATATATATATATATATATATATATATATATATATATATATATATATATATATATATATATATATATAGGGGTCTATGAAGTGGTCATTAAATTATATGCTGAGCTAATTAAAAATTTGGTTGGACTGTTGTAGCCATTTCAAGCATTCGAATTCCTGAGGTGAGTGAATCTATAGCATAGATATAATGCCTGAGTGGCATTGATGTTTGGTCATCACTGAGACATTTGAGCAGCTTTTAACCAAATTCCATAGCAGTGAAGCACGTCTGTACATACTATGGTCTCTTCAATAGTCAAAATGGCCAAAGAAATCAGTCTAATTTACACATGCCAAAGTAATGAATGCATAGACAAGGGAGGCTGAGGAATTATTTAATTAAAGCGTTGCCATACTGGGCTATTCTTTGGCACAATCTTTTTAATTGCAGATTGAGTTGCACTGAAGGCCAGTGGGACTTGTCCTAACTGGTCATTGATTTTAGTTATGTATCGAATGTTTTTTCCCCCCACAATTTTACATAGTGGTATGCACTTAAACCTAAAGGTCAACTAACAGGTGTTCATCTAGCTTGCTGTTTTATTCAGTCCTGGTTTCATGCATCAGTCCACCAATAGATCTTTAGAAAAAGTAGCCACAAGCCTGTTGGTTAATATTTTATTTAACATAAATCTCCAACCTTATTCTTTCTCATCATTTGCTTGCTTTAAAATGTGTTTGTTTAAACCACATGCCCAGATCCCACAAATGACGGGTTGTATTAAGAAAGATCAGCACGTCACACAGCTCATTAGTTTCCTGGTGTTTGTCACCATGGAAGGGTTCTGCATCAGTGGTTTAACTGTGTTTGAATCCAGCAGGGGTGTCGTGCCACATTCAGTCTGTCTGTCAGTGGGCTGTCCCTGGCTGTGCAGCGTCTGCAGTACATTTTGTCTAATGTGCACTTGTGCATCTTGTATGTCTTCATTGCAGAACAGCACCATACAGCAGAACATTAGAGCGACTTTGATGACACACTTCTCTCATCCCAAACAAAGCATCCTTGACACTGCATGTTCTTTGCCACATTTACCCAGCAGGATGTGCATCTCTCTCCATTTCTCCTTTCCTTTTACTGTATTTATCGCTCCCTCTCCCTCCTTCCATTTCTCCAGCTTTTTCCCTTGTCTCTCCTTGGTTTTGTTTAACTTTCTTTTCTTTTGCAGCGCTCAGGGAGCAGCACCTGGTGAACATTATTTTCAAAAACCATCATCATGCATTATTGTAAGGATACTTTCTCTAATCAGCTGAGCCATCTGGCAAACGGCTCATGCACTATCAAGCCCGAATGCTTTGCATCTGTTGATCGAGTATATGTCCCATTGTTTATAGAGAGACAACCTTAACCTCTGAACCTCTATGCTACCAAACAAGATTTTTTTTTGTCATGAACCTGTTGTTCACCTGATCATAGACAACCAATCTCAGTTTAGATGTTCCTTTCATACTTAACAGAAAAAGTTAAATATAAACTCATTTTAAAACTATAATTTGATTGATGAGACAACCTTAATGCATAAGTTAAGATTTAGCCAAAGCAGACACACACTCTAAAATAAGATTTGGTTATTACGATGAATTATTCCACTGAATTGTGGCAGGCATCCCACAGTCTCTCAGTAGTGTCAGAATTCCTTGGCCTACTTTCACAGACAGCCTTGCCAGTAACGTTATGTATTCCTTCAATGAACTCTAAATATGTCACAGTCACAAGAAGGAAGTTTGTGTGTGGTGGGGGGTAGCGTGGGGGTTAGGGGCATAAAACTCTGCAAACTAGAATCAGTAAGCTGGGGAACCAAATCCTGCAGCTGCTGCCAGCCAAATCAAATAAATGAATGAAGCAAAGGGAAATAACAAACTGAATATTTATGACTGTCCTTGAAACTTTATGATTACCATCTTTTATTCCTGGGGATTCTGAATATCTTTTCATTCAATGACAAAAGGTAACCTGATGAAAACTATATAAACAGCAATATTTCTTATATACATAGTTCACATGGTGAGAATGTTGGTTGCACTGAAGTTTGACTTTCTCAGGTGTGAACTTTAACTTACTTCAACTGCTTTTCTCTAGCTCACTTCAAAATATCAAAATGTACAACTGCAGGTCTAGTAAAACAAATATCTCATTCAAGTCAGGTAGTGGCCTAATATCTCTAAAATAAGTTAATCTTGAGATGTTCATCCAAAGACCAGACAGCTCTTGTTAAGGTTGCTCATAAATAGGAAAAAAAACCTTTCATTAAAAATTTTCTAATTTGACAATCTCAAAATTCAGAAAGCTTTAACACTATCCATAATAAACCATAGCTTTAAAAAATATTGATTGGTGATGTGCTATACTTACAATGTGAACCCATCCTTTATTCAATGGAATTAATAAAATACTTGGATGTAGAAACAGTACAATACTCCTTGGACATTTGCCCAGTGTCGCTTCATCATTTTTAAAGGGGGGGTGGCATGTAAAATCCACTTTTTAAAGCTTTTCATCACCTTCTTATGCCATTCCCTCCTTAAAAACATGCCTAAAGTGTTTCTTAGGTTAATTTATCTATGTTTGAGAAATATCTATAAACTTTTGCGGCCGCCATGTTGAGCACTGAACACCAGGGTCTTCCTAGGAACGCCCTAACCTCCCTGCCACGCCCCTAAATTTTGATTAACGCCTACGTCTCTCCACAGCCCTCCCTCCCCCGCTCCCAAAGCACTAAAGCAGAGCGTTGTCAGCAGCAATCAGGTTGCACCTGTGGAAAGTAGTAGCTCTAGAACAAGCCGCTGAACGCGCTCCGGTTCATCCAATATTTCACTTTCAGGGTCAGAGACAGGATCAAATGCATATGCTTGTACCATGTCCTGCGTGGCCATAGTAAACCGAAAAATAAGCCTGTCTTCCGGCACACCGATGCTACAGTACTGTAATGCTTCGTCCCCATGAGACTAGAGAATGTTGTGATGACGTTGACGGCAGCGTGTTGAAGGGGGCATGTTCGAGACTCTTAAAGAGACATGCAGCTAATTTCAAGGCGTTCAGTGCAGATCATTTCAAATAGGTAGTATAAATCATTTATTGAACTTACAGATCTATTTCAGGTAAAATTATTGATGTACTAGACCTCAGAATTGCTCTTTCTGCATAAGAAGAACGTGCCACGTCTTACTGTGTCTGTATGTCTTTGTCTGCCTGTCAGGTTGGGTCTTGGGCTGCCCTCTCGTCTGGCCAGTGACGGATGCCCCTGCCTACTGGTGCGTCGGTGGTCAATCCGGTACGGACCTGGTGCGTGCCTGGCCGGGCCTGGGGGGGCCCGTGCGTCGATCGGTTGATGCGCTGCGCCGCGCCGATATCTTCCATTGGTTGGTTGGGCCATCTCTTTTAGGGGTGCCAGGCTTTGGATTGTTGGGTGGCGCCTGCTCGGTGGCACAGCGGGATACGGATCCAGCGTCTCTGCTTGATCGATCACCTGTTCTGTGCGCACCATGGTCGATTCATTGGGGGGTTGGACCGGCCCTGGCCTTTGTTGGATGTCTGGTCTCGGCGCTCTGCATTGCGCGGGATCAGGACCCGGGAGCTGGTACAACTTGGTGTCCAGGTGCTGGCTGAGCTTGGCCTGGGGATGCCATCCGTCCGCTGCGGCTATCGGTGGGGCGCCCCGACGTGGGGCAGGGGTGGGGCGCTGGGATGTTGGGGATGGGGATTGGCCTAGGGTGGTGGAGGCGCGTGACGGCCGGTGGCCGCCCACGGCCCCTGCTGTGCCGGGGGCCCCTCGTCGGCCGGTCCCTTGTTGGGTCCCTGCTGGGGGGTGGGGTGCCCCTGGGCCACGGCTCTCCCGGTCCATGGACCGGCCTGCCCTGGCGCAGCTGGTTGCCGGCGGGGCCCGTGGGCTCGTCACTGCTGCCCCCCGGGCCCCTGCATAGTAGCCGCTGGACGTTCCCCTGGGGTTCTCCTTTGCTCCTCTCTTGGGGGATGTGGTCGGCCCCGCCCTGGTCCGCCTGGGGCTCTGAGGGTCCTTTGGATGTCTTGGCTCCGATAACCTTCATGTCTGCATCGATTCCTGGGAGACGGATTGATGCCTGCTCACACCAGCTATCGAACACTCTTATGTAGAAACCTTATATGCACCAGCATGCTCACACACACACACATAGGTGTGGGGTCTCCTGTGTTTACAGATATATTCTTGGGCTGAGGTTATCATTACTAGATCTTGATTAATCGATACCATGAGTTTTTCTGTGACATTCTTGTTGTATTTTTATATCCATTTTTTTGTGATGTGGTTGTGTAGTTCTTAGTTCACGATGTTTGGTTTGTTTTGTCGATGTTCCTTTTTCGTTTTGTTTTGTTTTCCCCTCTCTCTGCCGTCCTGTGGTTATTGAGGCAGACTTCAATGTTTTCCTGTGTTTTCTTTGTTCCCTTTCCTCTTGTATTTTCAACTCACCCTCTCTCTTGACTTTTTGTTTCCTACCTCTCTTCTTCATCTTCTTTCTTTCTTCCCCTTAATTTTCCGTCTCCGTGTCCATAACATCAGGAAATAAACCCCCCAGCAATTCATAATAAAGATATTTCACACATATATCAAGTGGAGGACTATAGCAAAAGCTGTACTGCACCGCTTGTGAAAATAAATCTGTTGGGCTTCTACTTAGTACTCAGACACCAATTCTGAGCTCCACACTGCCAAACAGGACACGTAAAAAAAAAAAAAAGAAGAAGGTGCCGCCCCCCCTTTAAGTTATCTTACCTGCTTATTTAACCCACTTAAATAATCCAAAGAATACACTTCCAGACATTCAAAAGTGTTCCAGGAGCAGCTAGTACCACCTGCCAATCTAAAGGTGCCTTTTGGCAGACTGAACCTCTTTTATCCAAAAACCCAAACAGCTCTCAAACCTAGAGAGACAGAGATTGTCTGAGAAGAATCCTAAACTAGTTCCTGATTGTTAGTAATTGCATCTGTTTTTGAGTATCTTTGCTTAGTCGATCACAGTTAAAATGGCATTTGACAAGATAGTCTATGTCACAGATTGATTTATGAAAATTATAGTTAAACATGACTAAGGGTGTATTCAGACCTGCACTGTTTGTTCCATTTTAAACGGACCAGGGTTCGTTTCGAACGCTGGTCCGGACCTTTTATGCAGGTGTGAATACACACAAACGAATCCTGGTGCGGATCAGAGAACCGGACCGAGACCTACTTTTTTTAGGTGGTCTCGGTCCGCTTCCAAACGTACTCTGGTGCGGTTCGCTTCAGGTGTGAATATAAACCAGTGTCGATCCGAACGAACTCCAGAATACATGTGCCTTTTTGGGCTTAACAAGCCACCGTAGCAAGCTAAGTTCATACCTGATCATTCGTCTTTTGTTTAGCCACGCTGCTAGCATGTTATGGTCAGGGCATGCAGAGCACATCGTCTCCTTCGGGTTACTGCATGCATTCCCCGACGCCTTTCCAAAATTTGAAACAGAGCGCGCGAAACCTGCGTCGAATGAGCTGCTCTTGACACTCAATGTGATTTTGCAGCTCCAGTAACAGCAGAAATATGCAGAGCAGCGTAGAGCTTCCATGTTTTCCTCCATTTCCGGGTCGGCGCTCTGTGTGCCACCCTAGTCATTGCTGTCCAATGGCCGCACCGATGGTCACACGCGTGGATATGTTTACAAAATATAGTTCACTTGCAAAATGTACAGTGTGAATGCGAACTGCACCAAACGAAAAAAATTAAGTCCGCTTTGGGTCCGGACCAAACAAGCAAACCAAAGGACTTTTCTGGTCTGAATACACCCTTAGTATCACTACACTGCTTCTCTTTCTTTATACAGTATATTATCTTTATCATAGACGTATTTATTCTGTCCAAAAGCTAGGTTTGTAGCTCATGAAAATGCTAAGAGATTTAAAAACTCAAATTTCCTTTTCATAAGTTGAACTTTTACAGAGGACAAAAGCAAAATCAGCAATATTTCTTTTGGTTTGAGGCACAGATTCAGTTTTCTATAGATTGCAGCTGGGGAGATGCACAAACAATCCAAGTTGACTGGAGGACAAAGCCTTTCACACAATCCATGCCCACATACTGACTGAGCTCCTTGCAGTGCGATTGCACTATCTTCAATCAGCACCATTGTGTTGCAAAAATACAGGTATGCGCGCCGAATACAAAGGTCTGAATTGCAGTACTGTCATTGCTTTTACCCATCAAAAATAAGAGCTTCTCAGCAAGACCGAGCTCTGGTTATAATCACTGTCTTAGATTGATTGTGCCTGCCCAAAAGTGCACAGTTTGCACTAAAAAAACAACAATGTGAATATTTGACAAATGCCTCTTCTTTCGACATATATCACATACTGTTGAAGATGATATTGTGCGACTATGAAGTGTGTCCACTGGCACAGTATCACTTTTGGCAGATATTTGTCCTTAGGTGGAGATGTCCATGACTCACAGTGCTTTTTTTTATTTTTTATTTAGGGTTCAATAATTACACAACAATGCTAATGATTTTCAAATTAAGAACTGGGAGCAAATATTTAAATGAAAGTGGATTTTATCTAATCTACAAAAAGGTCAAAGTAATACAAAAGCTCAAATATATACACAAATACCCCAACGAGTATTTAATTAGATGTCATTCAGCAAACTACTCTTTACCACACAGATTTTGTAGCCATCAAAAACTGTAACATTTTTCATCAGCAGACATTTAGCTTGACCATGTGGGCAGCTCCAAATGTCAGTGAAGCTTAAACGTGTCCATTTTGGAGACGGTCTATTTATTGTTCTCGACGATATAAAACCTGCTTCATTGTGTACAGTGACAGTGATCTCCTAGTAGTTTTCTGTACATAGCCAACTTGAGCCTAGTATGGTGTTTTTTAACAACTTAAGCTTTTTGACAAATTGGAAAAAGTGGTGGAAAACATGAAAACATCTGAAAAAAACACATCATAGTTTTGGATCAGGCAAATTAGGCTCTGGAATTGACTCCCTACATCCCCAACCTTGAAAATATTTCATATTTGTTGATGTTGTGATTCATATTTTTTGTTGTTTTTCTTCTTCTCTGCATGATCTGACCCGTTGTTTTCTTCTGCTGTTGTGTTTTTGGTGTCACATTCTGATAAGATATTTTTGTACATGCTCATGCTTGCAGGCAACATTGTCACAAAAATTTTAGATAAAATATCACACAGACTTTGCAGTGGAGCGGACAGTGGGAGATTTACCTAAATATTAGCAGGGAGATTAGTTGGGATTAGTTATGTATGTATTTGTGCCTGTATGGGCATTATCGACCCAGTGTAGAGTAGAAAAAAAAAGACAATAAATCCAAGCCCTCTGCACTCTGTTCTTGTTTTTAAAATTTGTTGAAGTTTTTTTCTTGCATCATTAAAAGAATAACATCTACTACATTCCTTCCCCCCGATGAGTTCATGTCCACATCTGGTTTATTTAATTTTTCCCTTTAAGTTCTTATTTGGGAGGGAATTGTGTGTGGGAACACCCAAGAAGCACACACTGAGAAGAGAACAAAATATTTTTCCACACAAAAACCACAGCTCAACAATAGTTTGATAAAGTGCCGCAGGTTTAGTAGAAACTGGATTCCTACAATGACTTTAAAGAGTATTTAAAACAAATCTCTCTGTGCTGGTGATGGCTGTGTCTCTCAGACGAGTGGCTTTAAAGTTACCAAAGACTTTGCTGTAGAAACTGAACACTGCTGAGATGACAAAGTATGAGAGCAAAGCACAACAAAGACTCAGATACTGTATAATTTATTTAGGCTTATGCTCTTGGTGAGTGAAGAATCTTGAAGTTCTTTCTAAAGGAAAATGAAACACTGCTGAATAAGCAAATCTTCTGCAGCAGGTAGGTGTTTCAAAGTCCTTTCCTTCCCTCTGTAATGTATGTGCACAGGGGCTGTTTGTTATGGAAAACAAAACCAACTGCATTCAAACCATGCACAAGTGCTTCAAAGCACAAGGTCAAAATGCTATGGGGAAGTTAATTCCTTAACTGTAAACTTAGTAATTGATATTCTTAACTCTTCTGCTTCTACTGTAACCCTAAATCTCAGTATTCACAAACAACATAAACATGCTAATCTCATCTCACTTTCTCTTTCTCTTCAGAGGAATAATTTTAGATTACCAGTAAATAAGCGCTCTTTCTTTAGGCCGTGCTGCAGATCTAGCTTTTTGCACACTCACACACACATTAACGCCTCGCACGGCAACATAAATACAGACATTATTAAAAGATGCTTTGGCTTGCTGCCATGGTACAGAAACACAATCACAAAAGGAAAGGGAATGAAACTGAGTGCTCACCCAGGGTATGATGAAACTCACCCGACACCGGGGTCATGGGAGTGGGTGGGAGGCTGTTGATGTTAAGCGCCCCCATCTGGTGGATCTGCGTGGCAGGAAAGGCCACGCTAGGCGTGAGATAACCTCCGTGGGTTGCTGCCATGATGGCTGCCTGCTGCTGCATGAGCTAAAGAAGACGGACACGGAGAGATGGGTGGAGGACAGAATGGGGAGAAGAAGTTCATGGGAGGAAAGATGGCGATGAAAAATAGAAATTGGCCAAAGAGTCGGGAGAAGACGAGAAGAAGGGAAGTAAGAGTGAAACATATCAAGGGCAGACAAGAGGGAGGGATTTATGGTCATGTTGATGGATGGATAGTGCATGGAAGTGCAGAGAAAGTAGAGCAGAATAAAAGGGAAGAGAAGAAAAAGAAGCCTGTCAACCTATGTTTAGTGAATCTGCCCGTCCTCGCAGCAAGAAGCCTGTCACCAGCTGCAGAAACAATTTAATAGCTGTCTGTTGGGCTCATACAAATCAAGGCATTGACATGTGCACATTATCTCTGTGCTCAGGGGACAGGCAAAGTTTGCAGAGTTACAATGCCTTTTTTCCTTATAATTGTCACACTTCACAATACTTTGCTCAGCTGCATAGAAATGCCAGAGTTGCCTCCCACTCTCATCTGCTTTTCCTCGGGCTCATGTTTAATTTTTCTGATGAATTTGTGATGATTGCTACTTGGAGCTTAACATTCAGTCATAGCTTAACATTTTCCCTCATTTTATAATTTATTTGGTACATGGTGCTGTAACAAGCGTGCTTTTCTCTTAACACACAGTTTGTATAAAGAATAAAGATTTAGGCTAAAAGATCCAACACAGTCTCTAAGCAAATCTCCAAAAGTAATTTTACACAATGGACTGCCAAGTAGTCTATCAAAGTTCAGATATAGTTTAGATAATAGTGACACACATTTAATCAATACTGACACATAATTTAAATGACATTGTCTTGCAAAAAGATTCATAATCTGATTTTTTTAAACATTTTTTCACATAACTGCAAACTTCATTGTATCTCGGAAAATGATGTACAGCATTCAAAATCTTTTCCAAATAAATATCTGAACAGCGTTGCAAGCATATGTATTTGGACCCTTTTACTCTTATACTCTTTCAAAAAACAAACAAACAGTGAAACCATTTACCTTTAGAAGTTACCTAACTTCTAAATAGGGTCCATCTGTGTTTACTTCTCGGTATAAATACAGCTACAAGCTATAAAGGGGACACAGCAAACATGTGTAAGGAGGTGCTGAGTTCACATGAGCATTAAAATAATAACTTTGGCTAAAATACTGTATGTGGAGGAATGACACTGTATATTACTCTGAACAAACCATTCCCACTTTGAAACAAGGTAGTGGCAGCATTATGCTGATTGACTGGAATGTTTCAACAGAGAAAAGGAAGCTTCTCTCAGTTGATAGGATGACAAATGGAGCTACATACTGGGCATTCCTGGTAGACTAAATGGTTTAGGTAAAGAAATCTCCACATACTTTTACAGCACAAAGTTTATAGCATCAAACATTTCATTTCCCTGAAAATGTATTCATATGTCTTGCTTTCAATAAATGGACACATTAGAACAACATTTTTGAAACCAAGTGTAACTGCAGACTCAATTCAAGACCATGTTAGTAATACAACAACTTCAGTGAGTAAATGTCTATTTTCTCTTGCTGGACAATCCCACAAAGAGATACAATCAATAGCCTTTCACTCTCTCTGCGTTTCTGCTTAGTATGAACTGAGAAGTGAGAGCTGAAACCATTTTCCATCAAATGCAGCCCAAGGAGTGTTTATTCATATGCATAGGACATGCTCACATGCACCACTGCCTTGAACCGCGGTCGCTAACAAAGACACACACGCACGCGCACGCACACACCACATACATGAAGAGTGATAGAGACTATTTGAGCTTCCGCACTCTGCTTAAATTCTCTTGGTGCAAAAACCACCCTCAGAATGCCTAATTCAGAAAAAAATCCATCATTGTACAATGGCTTTTGCAGCTCGTGAACCAGCGGTTTTATCTGGGGAATCAATAATCTTTTGCAGGCTGTGTAGCTGCCCATCAGGCATGCAGAGTTGTGTGGTATAGGAATACAAACACAGTAAACCCAACCTCTTGCCCCTGTCTCTGCATCTGTTTAATACTGCATGACTTGTATGTGTCAGGGGAGCTGCTGAGGGCTGCGGCCTGAGATCGCCTTGTATGGGCAGAAATCAAACTGTGCTGCCACTTGCACTGATGCTAATGATGGCAGTAAAGGTACAGAACGGCTCTCTGGTCGTATTTGCATGTGGACCTGGCGACGGAAAAGCCAATTATTTTCCCTGAGTGCTCCTGTCAGGTAACCTTAAAGTGGCTGTCCTGTTGTAGAATGCCCAATGCTGGAGTCCCTTCGATTAGCCACATGCCTAGAAACTGTTATTTATTAATGTCTGTTATCATTTGCATAATTTTACCAATGCGACAAATGTGGATCATTCCTTTCTAAAGAACACAAATTGAACCCTTTAGAGACTAAAGCAGAAACATAGGTGGGTAAATCTTTAATAACATTCAAGCAGAATCCTAGAAATAAATAAAATGGTCCCATGGTAATTTGGTAGGGTTTGGGTCATTTCTTATCATTGTTTCTATTTTGTCACAACTTTGTTCCATTTTACACCTGTAAAGATGCTATTCTATACCCATATGCTAAACCCATGGTCCTCAAACTGTGGCACACCAGTAGTGGTACTTGGGCTATTTTTCATGCTAGAAATGTTGGTGTCAATTATTTGCAGAGGAAATATGAACAAATTAACTTTGATGTAGAGCTAGTAACTACTAAAAGCTAAAATTCACAACAGGACCTGAGGTTCAAAGTTTGAGAACCGGTGGAATCTGATCCTCATGTACTAAACATCCAGGATAACTACAATATAAGCTAACAGTTTTTTTTGCATTTGTCATTCTTACATACTGTAGCAGCATGTTCCATACATATTTTGTGTAGTTAAGTGTGTGACAAACTGATCTTGAAATACTCAACTGGTGAATCAAAAAGGAACAAATTAACAAACAACATACTTTATCCAATCATCCAGAACTGGTGGATAGCTTGTTTTTTTGGTAGCTTTTTCCCTTTTTGTCCGTTTTTATAACAGACCACAAAACACTGTTAGGATCCATGTGTTTCTGTTTTTAAAGTCGATCCAGACTGATACTTAAAAAATGTATTAAATCATTATTTATCAGTTTATTTCTCTTGACAACATTATGTTAAATTATGGAGATAAATGACCATAAAAATGCTCATATCTCAGTTTTAATTTCTTTGTCATTATACAAGAAAGATTAAATCATTTGCCATATTTTCATTGATTGTACTTCTGAATCTTGTTTGGGTCAGTTCACTCAAAGTATGAGAGACTATAACCAGAGATCAAACTAAAATAATGCCCCTTTTCCACTAGGGTCGTCATGTCCCAAGTCAAGTCAGCTCGTATTTAGCCTGTTTTCAGTATGGCCGAGATTACCCCTTTTTTTCAGACTACCTTTCGCTCAGTCTGAAGTGGGCTGAGGCGACTCAACACACCCACCTATGGACTGATTGTCCAGTAAGGTGATGTCACTCCTACCTACGAAGTGGCAGACACTGACTGGCCTGGCGTTTTGAATGTTAAGTCATGTCACAGAATGGTGACTCACGCATTGCTGGGGGCTAGGTACTGGCTCCAGCATCGGCATCTGTATTGTTGGAAAACGGTAAGAGATGACTGATTTTTTTGCTCCGACAAAATCGTTTTCCGAGATGTTGGAGATGACCTAAACTAAGGTAAAGTCACCCTTTGCTGTGCCCAGTCCAGCATTAGCTTGAGGAAGATGAACGGTCTGCTGCTATGTCCGCTGCAAGGAGATGGAGACTGAGCTGAGGAGAGTGGAGTTGGCTCAGGAAAACAGCTTCAATCAAGCTTTTTTGGAGGTGTTTTGTGGCTTGGTGCACTCAGTGATAGACAGGCACAAAAAAATTGTCTGCCAAGGACTTTACTTGTGCAACGTAAATATGTAAAAAATAAATTTTGCGGTGCTACCAAAATGAAGTTAATTTATCCATCCATGGGGTTATACATGTGGCATACTTGCAGGAAACGGGAAAAACAAAACTGACACTTTAACAGAGGACCAGCCTCAGTTATGATTTAGCAGTCGGAGAAGACAGTTGTCTTTTGCACGTTTGCTATATTGAACTTCATGCGTTCCCATTAATTATTTAAGGTGAAGGTGAAAAAGGTTTGCACTGAGTAGTGAAGGTAATAAAGATAATTATACTACAATTGTATCACTCAGTAAAGACCTTTTTATCTTGACAAAATAATTATTCCCAGTACATACATTTTTATCCTCACTTAAATGATAATTGTATTATGTCAAATAAATAAGGGGTTATGCATTACTCTTTTACAACTACCAATAATACAAGTTTTTCTTGAATAAAATAAACAGTAAATACACCATAAATACAGTGTGTTACCCATTACCTCAATGATATTTTTATAGTGTACTGCTGAGGTGAAACATTTATAGCTTTCTTGTATTAAATGGAAAACAACATCACAACATTAAAGCCTTAAGGGTGGCACAGAGTGGCATTTACCCTTGTTAAGAAAAAATAAAAATAAAAAAAAATAAATTGAAAAAATCCTGTTAGTTGCATTTCAACAAGTTTTCAATTTCTTATTTGCATGTCCAGTCAATGGGGATATGGCATCCCTTTGTGTTGTGCACAGTTTAAAAAAACATGCACAAAGCTTGACTGCAGGGCTTTTCAGAGTTTTTTCCTAATAATTGAGGAATCCTTGATCAACTTTAGTTTAATCTACGAAATACCTAGAAATTTCAAACCTGAACTGAGTACTGAGAACTACACTCAATAGAGCATAGGTGTCCAATTCCGGGCCTCAAGGACCGGTCTCCTGCCAGTTTTAGATGTGTCTCTGCTCCAACACAGCTGATTCAAATGGTCCAACTACCTCCTCAACATGCCACAGTTCTGCAGAGGCCTGCTAATGACCCATCATTTGATTCAGGTATGCTGAACCAGGGAAATAACTAAAACATGCAGGAGAACGGCCCTTGAGGACCGGAATTGGGTACCCCTGGAAATTTAAGACACAGTTTGAGATTTGTAGAACCTTTCTTTTTTTGTGAAAGTAAAAAATAAGCATTTTCGATGCATTGGTTGGAATGAGGACAACCTTTGAGACAAGTGTGAAAATTGCTATCTATAGACAGGTTAAACCTGGAGTGAATTAATCTAAATTAATTACAGGTTCTTTGATACAGAACTTTGATTTGTGAAATCTATTTTCCAAAGCCAGAAAATGTCACATAAAAGGAGATAATCGTTGCAAAAACATCACTAAAATCTTTTTTCTTGTAGCTTTTTTATTTTGGACATGTGTATAAATGGCTAGCTTGGTACTCATGCAAAATCCAGCTCTGCCTTTGGTCAGTCTGCAGCCTTTTTAGTTTCAGTCTTGTTAACTTTTACAAACTGCGCTACTGAATGGAGTACTAATCGGAGTGGGAGTAAATACTAGCGTGACCAGAATACCATCCTCTCTCCCAGCTCCAAATGTCTTAGATAATGCGGCCCGTAATGCCATCTGTCAGATTGTCATGGATAAAAAACTCTCACATTAATTGTTGCTTTGTTCCAAAATAAATTCCAGCAAATTGGAAACTCAAGCATGTAATTATATTGGAATGCTACGGTTAACACAATCTGACTTCAAGAAAAAGGGAAATAAATAATCAAAGAGCAGTTATGTCGACCGAGAGAAACAGAGTCACTCCGTTATACTTTTCAAATGCTTATTTCTCCTATCTCATTACTCTCAAGACATTATATTCATACCACCCCCCCTTTTATTTATGCACTTCCCAGAAGATAGCAAACGTCTCTGGTAGAGAATGAGCAAATCTGAGGAGTCTTCATCATCACAGACACAACCTTTTCATGCTGCCTTTCGTTCCTTTCAAATTAGGGAAGAAAAGGCAGACAGAAACAAGGGGACAAAAAAGACGAGTGCACGCAGATGAAAAGGAGCAAGGAAAGTTGCCTGGGCTCCAGCAGCATACATTTAGTGTCAGACATCTGCTTTTTTTATTGCAACCTGATGGCATTACTCTCCCCTAGTGCTAGCAGGCAATCACCTCTTTATCACATGGCAATTATCTCCGTAGTGCTGCTCTGTGACTCGTTGACACTTAGTGCTGTCACATGTGACCCCTTACAGCCCAACCAGCCAATGACAGCGGGAAAAAGAGGGTAGTGGTGGTGGTTGTGTGTGGGGGGCATGGGGGGGGGGGGTGTGTCTAGAAACAAAGAGGGGCTAGCAGGGGAGAAGTAAAGAGGGTGTAAAAGGTTGGGAAAATTAGAGTGTGAAGGAGACAGTGGGTCACGAAGGTGAACCCAAGGGCCACATTTGTTACAACTGAGCCAGCAGGCAGAATCTCTTAATAGTCTCCTTCTTATTTTCCATTTCTGATGCACTCTGTAATATGTGTGCATGCATTCACTCACGTGGCTGGCCTTTGCATGCATAATGCAGCGAAATCAGGTCACACTCACACAGGCTGGCATGTGCATGCGTGTGGGCAGTATACTGTACAGCCAAATGATGCTGTAATTTGTGGCCATCATTTCTCTCCCCCGCGCAGCATGGCAGTTTGAATGCAGATCCCTCCGACAGGGGGAGATGTTTCCTAATGTGAGTTTGCAGCCGTCCTTTTCCCTCTCATCTACCCACGCACACTGTCATTATTAGCACCAATTCGAACCATTCCCTCTCTCTTCTCATTTCTCTGTCTTACATTTTGCCTAATGTCTCTTTTTAGGGAGGAGCTCAAGCTGCATTTAAATCTTAAACTTCTCACTTTTTTTCCCCCTTTGCCCTGTGACACACTTTGTAGTCCTGGAGAGCTGAAATGCCTGGCTTCAACATCACAGAAGGGAAAGACAAGTGTATAAATATGTTTGTATCTCAGAGGGAGAAAACAAAAATCTAATAAGTGGCTGTTTTAAGACTTGAACCCTGGTTTTCTTGGGAGAGCTATTATCATTCAAAACCAACTCGGGATTGAAACATAGATTCTCGCTGTTCTGCTTTCTTTGGCTGGTGTTTTTACGAAATCACCTTTTTTGCAAATAGGTTGTCTCCTGTCAGAGCACCCCGGTGTCTATGCCTGTCGTAAAAATGGCACATTTCTCACTTTTGGCACATGTTGTCAGTGTTGTACCCCTCTCCAATTTGTGTTCAGAGCCCCCATCCCTCCTTCCTCCCTCTCCTGGTTTGACTAAAATCCAATTTACTGGCTGTCAGCTCAACTCTATAATCCTATCCACTGCTGTAGTGGAGAGGTAGCTCTTTGAATTTTACCATTTACTGTATTCACTGGTTATAGCTATATATACCATCTCTCTCCGTGTCTGTATCCTATGCTTCCCTACCTCGTCTTCTCTTGGCCAGTGTATATGGAGAGTAGGCGAGCGTGTTGTGTGTCTTTGGAGATAAAGTCCTTTTTCTGTCACTGCAGGATTTTCGTCTTGGGGTAATATGTGTAGTTTATCTTGCAGCAAAGAAACATTAATCGTATCACTTCAGCGCACTCCCGGTGGCTGTAGGAGAAATCAAGACTGCACAGCATGCATGTACAGCCAGCACCAATGAGTCTCACATATACGAAATCAATGCACAAGCTGAGAAAAAGGGCTATTTCTCTTTATTGGACTTGTTACATAATCAGCAAACCAGTGTTTTGATGCATTAAATATGCACAGTAGCATAGATTAAATGACTTTACTGATAATCATTAGTTGCCTCATCACTTTATTAAAAGTTGGAGTGAGTTTATCTCCAAGGCTTCCTTCTTTCAAAAATGTTCTGCAGTAACTTTCTGTATCGTGGTGTATTCTTTACTTTTGGGTAGACTGATCGTCTCTGATATCCACAATCCTGATACAACAAACCTTTACCTGCACTAACATAAGACATACTTTCTAAGCTACATACAGTACCTACACTTTGTTGATTAGATTTAATGGTAACCAATTTTCCCTATTATGTTGACGCATCCCACGTGCCCTTGTTTCTCTTGCTCTAAACTCAATAAACAACCACCATACTGCTCTTTGTTATATTTTAAGCATGTATCAGAGAGAGAGAGAGAGAGAGAGAGAGAGAGAGAGAGAGAGAGAGAGAGAGAGAGAGAGATGAGGAGTGGGGGGGGGGGGGTTGAACTCACTGCCCAATGTGTGCAAGTGTGTATGCTCTTGTGTGCATCTCTATGAGCAGACACGGGTCTCTGCCACAGTAACTAGAAGTCATGGCCAACCAGAGCGGGGCACAATAGTCTCCCTGCAGACCGCTGCGGCCTCCATCGCCCCTTAAACATTTGCATTTCTCCACATTTCTCGGGAAAGGGCTGCATTACATGAATAGTAATGAAGGTGGGAGTTTTAGTGGAGAGTGCACAAGAGATGGCCTCGCAATTACTCCAGGATGGTCAATTTGCACATTTCACAGTGGGTCCCACAGCTGTGATATGAAAATGAGGGAAATGGATAGGCCCCCGAGACCTTGCTAACATCAACAATTAATATCAACATTTGATACTAGTCCCAGTATATATTTATATATATATATATATATATATATATATATATATATATATATATATATATATATATATATATATTAGGGATGGGCATTCGATTAAACTGTCTTCATCGGTCATCGGGAGAATTAACAATCAATTTCGATTAATCATTGAGATTTTTATATTAAAATTCAGTGTTCATAGGCTATATTAAAATGCAGTGAGAATAGAAAAATAGGGTGTTTCCTCATTGAGATCTTCATTACAAGTGGGACACCTCTTGTGGCAGTTAAACGGAATTCATTTATGGTAGTTGCACAAAGAAAATAAGCAGCGGAGCAGACAGCTAAAAGACGGTACTCATTAACACAACTGACGCTCATATTTTTTTTTCTATTCCAAAAAGTAAAAAAAAGTAATGTTAAACAATAACTTAATAAAAAAAATATTATTCTTATAGGTCTGATAGTTTTGTGTTACATTTGGCAAAAAGAGTCGAGAAAAAGGATGAGAGACATATCAGCGTACCTAACAATGAATTAGGCTCATTAACAGAGTAGAAAAGACAAAAACAAAAGAAACCGTAACTTATATACAACTTTAGCACCAGTCTACTGATTTTTGTTTGTTGAGAAAGATGAGCATGCGTTGGGTTCAGAAGCGAAAGCAGTCTGGTGGGCAGACTGACGGTCACCAGGCTGCTGTCGCGTCTGACCTGCAGCGCCGAGATCACCTGCTGTGAGGGGACAGACGTCGCTGTGATACACATATCTCCGTGCTAACTTGGCAAGCCTCTGGAATCTTGTTTAATTCATTTTCCACCAGTCTGTAGGGGTGCAATCCAGGGGTGGCGGAGCCTCCCTCAGAAAGTAATCGGTGAGTAAGTTTCTCTGCTCATTGTGCATCTCGGCTCCTCCGTGCTAACACCGACTTGATGCTAGGTTGAGACCAAGAGCTGGATGCTCCGCTTCTAACCAGGGTCGGAAGTGCGTTCAAGTACTTATACACAGCTTCGCAGTGTTGGCAGTGAACCAAGACTTTTTTGTTTTTGTTTTTTTAGTCAAAGTGGTCCCACGCCACACTGTGCTGCGACCTCTTCATGACAATGCTACTTTTGAAATACACAGAAACTGGCAAGAAACTGAGTCGGCCTGTGGGTTTTATTTTCAGTCATCGCCCTCGTTTGGTAAAGTGTTTAGTTTCTGCCACATAGCAAAATTAATTGCATTCCTTCAAAACTCACACTACGCAACAGAACATGCATTAATTGATTAATCAATGAAATTCTTAATGATCAATTAATCGATCGGCGATTAATTATGCCCATCCCTAATATACATATATATTCAGTTTATTTATATATTTTCAATTCAGTTTATTTATATAGCGCCAATTCACAACAGATGTCATCTCAAGGCACTTAACAAGAAGTCATACATTTATACAAACATTCCAATCAGTTAAAAAGTTTCCTATTTAAGGAATCCCAGCAGATTGCGTCAGTCATTGGCGTGAGGTTGGGCCCCGTTGATGCAGACTTTCCATCAACAGCAATCCTTCAGCAATCCCTCATACTGAGCAAGCATGTAGCGACGGTGGAGAGGAAAAACTCCCCTTTAACAGGAAGAAACCTCCAACAGAACCAGGCTCAGTAGGAGCGACCATTGTTGATTAGCAACAATTTTCTCAAGGATTTTGGATAAGAAAGGAAGGTTAGATATAGGTCTGTAATTCACTAAGTCATTTTGATCAAGGGAAGGTTTCTTGAGTAAAGGTTTAATTACAGCTATTTTAAATTATTGTGGTACATATCCGTTTACTAAGGATAGATTCATCATATCCAAAATGGGGCTAGGAACATAATGGAACACTTCTTTAAATAATTTGGTTGGGATTGGGTATAACATTCAAGTTGAAGGTTTAGAATAGGCTAATATTTTTGATAATTCCGAAAGCTCAACTGAATCAAAACAGCCTAAGCACAAATGAGGTTCTACAGTTCTTTCCGATGCTGCCTCATTTACTGAGGAAGAAGTAATCATGTTTGGGAGGATGCCAATGATATTATTTTTAATGGAAATAATTTTATTTATGAAGAATCCCATAAAATCATCACTGCTAAGAGCTGGGGGAATAGTTGGCTCAACAGAGCTTGGCAACTGTTCTAAAAAGAAACCTAGGATTGTTTTTATTCGCCTCTATTAATGATGAAAAATATGCTGTTCTAGCTTGTCGAAGGGGCTTTTTATACAGCATTAGACTGTTTTTCCAGGTTTAATAGGAATCCTCTAGATGTGTAGAGCGCCATTTTCTCTCCAACTTCCTAGTATTCTGCTTTAAAGTATGCAACTCTGCGTTAAACCAAGGAGTCAGCCTCCTATGGCTAGCCACTTTCTTTTTTAAGGGGGCTGCACTATCTAATGCCAAACGCAATGAGGACGTAATGCTGTGAACCAGACCATCAATTCCTGAAGGGTTAGAGATATAATTGCTGCCATCCACTGTGTTACTCTGAGACACTGAGGAAAGTAAGAATGGAACATAGTCTTTAAAAATTGTTACAGCATTGTCTGATAAAGCTCTACTATAATGAAATTTTCTTTCAGATTTAAGATGGTCAGTTAAAGTAAATTCAAAAGTTATCAAGAAGTGGTCAGACAGGACCGGGTTATGTGGGTGGACTGTTATTTCCTCACACGCAATACACGATTAATCAACATTACTAGATATGACAAAAAAAGTACAATTTTCGGTGTAAATAAAGAAAAAATCGTTGTTCAGTACAAGGTCCAAAGTGTGTTTACCCGAGTGGGTCGATCTCTGTACTTTTTGAGTAAAGCCAATTGAGTCTAAAATAGCATTAAAGGCTGCATTTAGGCTATCACTTTCAGTATCCGCATAAATATTGAAGTCCCCCACTATAATGACCCTATCAGTATTTAAAACTAAATCAGATAAAAATTGTGAGATCTGATCCAAGAATTGAGAGTAAGGGCCTGGTGGACAATACAAAACCACAAACAAAAATGGTCTTAATGTTTTGCAACTTGGATGAGGAAAATTAAGGGTTAGATGTTCAAAAGAACTGTAGCTATCAATTCGTCTGGGACTAATTATTAAATCAGAATGAAAAATGGTTGCAACTCCTCCTCCTCGCCCAGTACTTCTAGGAATGTGACAATTTAAATGACTGGAAGGAGTTGACTCATTTATACTGACATAATCCTCCTGCTGCAACCAGGTTTCTGTGAGACAAAGCAAATCAATGTGATTATCACAAATCAAGTCTTTTACTAACAAAGTCTTTGAGGAGAGAGATCTTATGTTTAATAAACCACATTTAATAGATTTATTTTTCTGTTCAGTCAAAGTCGTACTTATCTTTATGAGATTTCCATAATTTGCTTTTGTTGGCTTAACTTTTAATCCATTTAATTTTGGGCATGGGCAAGACACTGTTTCTATAGGGTAATGGGTGGGTAACAGTACAGAAGCAGCAGAGAGGTTGGTTAAACTACAACTCTGCTTCCTGGTCTGGACTCTGGGTTGTCAGTGTTTTGGAGGACTAATAAATTCGGCCATATTCCTAGAAAGAAGAGCTGCTACATCCAAACTGGGATGGATGCCGTCTCTCCGGATCAGAGCAGGTTTTCCCCAAAATGTTTGCCAGTTATCAATGTTGCCCACATCGTTTGCAGGACACCACCTAGACAACCATTGATGGAATGACAGCATGCGGCTAAACATGTCGTCACTGGTTCGATCAGGCAGGGGACCAGAAAAGATTACCGAGTCTGACATTGTTTTAGCAAACTTACACACCGAAGCAACACTAATTTTAGTGACCTCCGATTGGCGTAACCGGGGGTCATTACCGCCAGCGTGAATAACAATCTTACTGTATTTACGCTTATCTTTAGCCAGCAGTTTCAGGTAGGATTTGATGTCGCCCGTTCTGGCCCCTGGCAAGCATTTGACTATGGTCAATGGTGTCTCTAATCCCACGTTTCTGACTATGGAGCTGCCAATTACCAGGGTCGGCTTCTCAGCGGGTGTGTCGCTGAGCGGGGAAAATCTGTTAGAAACGTGGACCGGTTGGTGGTGGCCCGTGGGCTGGGTCCTAGAACTATGCTTCCTACGTACAGTCACCCAGCCGGCCTGAGGTCCCGGCTGCGCGGGCTCTACCGGAGGACAGCTAGGGGGTTCTACCCTTGTTGGCTCCGCGCTGGCTAATGGGCTTCGGCTATCTGCTGGTTTTTCAACAGCGCGGAGCCGTGCTTCTAATTCTGATACCCTCGCCTCCAAAGCTACAAAAATATTACATTTATTACAGTTACCATTATCACTAAAGGAGGCAGGGAAGTAACTAAACATCTGACAGAGAGAGCAAGAGAGAAGAGTTAGAGACAGGAGAGAGAAGAGTAGCCATAGCCGCAATGAAGCTAAGCTAACTGAGCTAGCGAGACCTTACCACCCCAAGAAAAACTGTGTGAAACACAAGGAGTTCACAAAACGTAAAGTACACCACCACAAAACGTGTGTTTTAGTGTGCTTGTGTGTTAAAATAACTTAGAGAGGCCTCAGCACAGAGAAAACAAGATCAATTCAAGAGATTCTGAACACCAAACAGCTCCACGGAGCGCGACAACAGGAAAGACGCAATACGGATTACCCCGTCACAGATATATATATATATATATATATATATATATATATATGCTCTCTTCATGTCATTTACCAGCTACATCTGTGTATTTCTGGATTGATTCATCACCTTTCTTATCATCAGTGATACCCCACGAGGTGAAATCTTGCATGGAGCCCCAGTCTGAGGGAGACTGATTTGATAGAGTCATCTTTAGCCGCTTCCATTTTCTAACAATTGCTCCAACAGCTAATCTATTTTCACCAAGCTGCTTGGCAATTGCCCCGTAGCCCTTTCCAGTCTTGTGGAGGTCTACAATTGTCTCTGGTGTCTTTTGACAGCTCCATGGTCTTGCCCATGGTAGTAGTTGGAGTCTGACTAACTGCAGGGTGGACATGTGCATTTAACAAGCTCAGACAGGTGCTACTAATATAGATTAATAAGTGGAGTTGAGGTTGACTTTTTAAAGGCAGAGTAACAGGTATTTGAGAGCCAGAATTCTTGCTGATTGCTAGGTGTTCAAATACTTATGTGCAGCAATAAAATACAAGTATTTTTTTTTAATCAGACCATGTGATTTCCTGAATAAATGAAAAATGGCGTCTCTCAAAGTGGAAATGCACCTATAATGTGAATTTCAGCCCCTCCATAATTTCAAAGTGGGAGAGCTTGCAAAATCTCATTTAATTAAGCTCTGATATTGAATGTGTTTCTTTATCATTATGTGCAGCAGAAAAGAGCATGGGCAAGCTAGACTGTATAAGCATGAACACTTGTCAGTTTGAGCTAGAATTATAACTTGTTGCTTCAACTGGGGACATTGAGTCCAAGTGGGCCATGTTCCGTGCCTCCATTCTCAAGGCGGCTGGATGAGATTCGCTCGAAGTTCCTTAAGACTCTGGATGTTGTGGGGCTGTGTTGGTTAACGTGGCTCTACAATATTGCATGGACATAGGGGGCATGACACAAAAATGGCAGACATTGAGCCACAGTGCTTCAAATGCGAGCCACCTGTGTCTGTCATTCAGGCATCTCAGTGTTTCTACAAACACACACTGCACTGAAATTTACTCAAAAACGGAGCAATGCTGTTTAAAGAACCCATTTAGGTCCAGCAAAAGTGTATTTTTGTTTGACTGTTTGAATTTGAAATACTTTTTTTACTTGGCAAAATCTCTCCTTTTTTACATTAACCAGTTATTATCATTTCTATTGGTTATTTGCAGCAAGGAGGATGTAAAATTTGAGATTTTTCTTAATACCAAAAACAGTTGGAAGAACATACAGTAGATAATCTGTTGTTCGTTCAACCTCAGCGATCTCACCCTGAACGTTTCATTAAACGTAAGCGCTCTATGAGGGCCATATGGAAATGTGATAGTGGAATTCAAAACAAAAGTTCCATGTGTCTCTCTATTTCATAAAAAAAGAGCAATGGCATCCCGATTTTTTCTTTATTTACACCGAAAATTGTACTTTTTTTGTCATATCTAGTAATGTTGATTAATCGTGATTAATCGTAATGATTCTCAGCTACCCTGTGATTAACCAGATTATAATGTTTAATTGTTCGAAAGCCCTAATATATATATATATATATATATTATATATATATATATATATATATATATATATATATATATATATATATATATATATATATATATATATATTAAGGTGTGGCGGGTCCACTGAATACAATGTCATGCCTTGAGGGGATGGATGGGATGTGGCAGGAGGACAGGTAAGAGCTGATGAAGGGGTTAGAGGGTATGGCAAACTGAACGTGCTGACATGCTGAGTCTATCAAAAGCCTGGGTGCAATGGAACTGCCATTAAAGAAAACGAGATGTGAGAGTGGCAAAGATCAGATGTGATGAAGGTTTTATGAAAGTGGAGTCTGTTAGAATAATATTTACTTTGAAAAAAAATGCAAACATAGAAATCTGTGTCACTGGAACAATGTAAAATTTTACAGATTTGGAAACTATTGGGGGTAGGGATCTGGGTTTCTACTTACAGTAGGTTCCTATGCTACATTGCATGTTTTCATATGAATCAGTTAAAAGAGAAGGTTTCTTGTTTCTGTACAAAAAAAAGCTTGTAATATTAGGCAAATATAACCAAGTGTATCATTGCAAGATGAGTCGCAACTTCTATCCAAAGTAAAATAAAACAATGTTGACGGAAATACATCTTTGCTTTTTCACAGAAAACAATTAGATTTAACACATTTTAGTCAATAATATTTCCAAGTATATAATTTAATATTTTCTTTAGTAAGAGCAACAAGTTAAAGTTACTTTTGCCTTTTTAAATTTATATAATGCCATTAGATGTAACTAGCTACTCCCCAGTTCTGCAGTTCTTTGAATTATGAAACAGCAACACACGTTGGCCTAACCCAGTGTTTCTCAAATAGTGGGGCGGGCCCCCCCGGGGGGGCGTGGTGAGGTGGCTGGGGGGGCTGCGAGAGGCATGAAGTGGCAGCAGTGCTCAAACTAATTTACAGGCTGCCTGTTCAACCCAGCCGAGGTCTACACAGCCACAATGGTGTACAGACTGACGAAGTAGGGCTCTAGGAAGTTTGCAATGTGGAAAAAGTGGACGGATTTAACAAACAAAATGGAATACACAGTAATACCTGTACTTTTATTGGCAGCTGCAACTCCTGTCTGTTGCTACCTGGTTAGGCAAGGGTTGTGTCGACCCTCCTCTCCACACAGATAGAATAAACGGGCCAGCCATGGCGAAAAACTCATTGAAACACAGAGGTCCTCCAAATAATGAAAAAAACTCGAATCTTAGCGCAAGGGTCAAGGCTAGCGATGTTTGTGAATTGGGAGAACAACCCTCCAATAAGATCTGCAAGGTCTGCAGCAAAATGAGAGCTAAACATAGAAACACTGACATGTGGAGTCTAGGAGATCTCTTTATGAGACATGTTTTAATGCCAAGTTCAACTAAAGCATTTTTAAAGGGAGATTTTATTTTATAAAATGTTAAAAACAGTGTTTTGTACATGTATTCGCTCTTTTAAAATGATAGGGAAATGCTTAATATTTGTGAATAACAGTAAATGTGGGTCTCTTTGGCTACTGATTTCTATAATTATAAAATTTAAGGTTAATAAATATGGTCAGAATGGAAAAAAATGGAATTCAGAAAAATTAAAATTGAAAAAGTGAAACTGTGGAAAAAGAAAACAGAATTGGGAAAATAATGAAAGGGATTTAATACTAATGATAAAATAATATATATTTTTTTTAAAGAAATAAGCTGATGAAGCTGATAAGTAACCAATGTTTACAGTTTAAAAAGTTTTGAATGTTACTGTTTAGTCTAAAAAGGCACATCCCAGTGAATCATTTGTGCCTTTTCTCTTCTGATAATCAGTATGAGCAGTCTGGATTAAATGTTAACATTTGAGTTAGTGAACTGAACTTAGAAATAGTGTTAAGACTTAAAACAATCAAATGAGCAGCAACAACTTCAAATTGAAGTTATTGCAGCTCATTTTATTAATCCGTTTCGATAATCAGGAGATTGTATCCAGAATACTTGTGCCAGTGGTTTGTACAGATAAATAATTAAATATGATCAGGTTATGAATGAAAGAACCACATGCCTAACCCAAATGACATGGACTCTTGTCTTTCCCATTTGGAGAAGTGTTTAAAAACATCAGTCACTTTGTATTTATACTTCATGAAAACAGGAAGTCATGTTCCTAACCATCTGCTAATCTTTAAAAAGTAAAGTAAAAGTAAAACATTTAAATCATTCTTTTGTTACATTTATTTTATAGGAATTCTGTGTTTGATTTATCTCGGAAGTTGAAGTTCATAGCTGAGAATGACATCACACCCATGTGGAGTGTGTTCTGGTAGCAGGTTGGATTTAATATTCCTTTTGGTGCCAACTGCTATTAGCAACACAAGCCGTAGATATATTTCTTAGCCTTCTATGTTTTTAAACACCAAAGGATATGTTGATAAATAGAGACTGTAGATGACTGTGTGTGTCAATGGCCTAAAAAAGTATAAACCAATGAGGGATCCTAATAATTAGCCTATACCTGGGAGCTGCTCCACAACCTCCAAAGTTCCTTGTTGGAATTCTGGGATCACGGGGCGTTGCTGTTTTGTTTTCAGTTAAAATGCACCTTGTAAAAACAAAGGCTACAATTTGTCTGTAAGTTCTTGGAATAAAGTTGGAATTTTTCTTAATTTTAAAATATGAGAAACAGCTAGTGCAAAAAAATGGTAGACCTATTTTAAGACTTTTTAGATGTCTTTAGATAGGAGGGGTAAATGTTGAAGATGCTGTACTTAAAATCAAAATCAATATTAAACTGGTAAGCTGCATTCCTAACAGGAGGGTTCTTATACAAAACAAAATTCCATGTAATATACAATCTGTGTCTGGAAACATAGTGAGCTCTGTTCCATAGACAGAGCTTCATTGCTGAATGGTGCTGCATACATTCATTGATTTAAGATGAATAGTCATTTTCTGCTTAGAAAAGGCAGCAACTGAAAGAAATGATGTAAAAATATCAAAGCGGCAGCTCTGATGAAACCCAGAAGAAATGAGTTTTAAGTAAAGAGGTCTCATTTCTTTCTTATCTCCTTTTGGAAACCCTAAACACATTGAAATGAAGCGAAAGTAGATGGTACAGCAACAACTAAATCAACACACGTCAACAGTGTAACAGGAAGATGAGCACTAGAAGCCATTTGTTTCACATATCCCATACTGTACACATCTGTTGGAAATGATTACATTTCATAATAAAGTAAAACATTGATCAGGTTTTCTGATTTTACAAAGTAAAGCTAGCAAGAGTCTAAGAATTCTGTCAGTCATCTGCTTTTCAAGTTTTGCCACATTATTTACATTTTAAAGCACAACTGTTGTTACAATAGTTTATAATGATTGTTCTCTGGTTTTCTCAAAATGTAACATTTTTGTGTAATATGTGCCTTTTCCAACTCACCGCATGTGCGTAAGAGCTGTAGGTGCTGAAGGGAAGGGCGATGGCTGGATTAAAGATACCAAACTGCCCTACCATCTGCTGCATACGTCTGATGGTGCGCTCCTTGTCTGTGTCGGCAAACTTGACCACCAAGCTGGAAGAAGCACCCTGAAGAAAAGGAAAAAAAAACAAAAAATGGGGGAGGGGGGGTGTTTAGGGACTTTCCTGAAAATGACGCTCACATCACATTGTATTTCCAACCAGTTTTATATATACTTGATGGAAGGCATTCAGATAATGGTTATTATTTTAGATGTTTTAGGCTTAGATGCTTATTAGCAGAGACAACCAATATTAACATCAATGTGCTTTCCTTCTTTTGTGTTGTTGGTGAAGGCAGCCTTAGTTGCAAAATCATTGCTCATTTTTTTATTACTACAGAGAATTCTTTTTTGTTTTATCTGACATATAAAAGCATGAAACTATGAGATATGAGGGGGGAAATACAGTGTAATACTTATTGAATGAACAGCTCTGTAGGCAGATGAGAAAATGGGAAGCCTCACTTCTTTCCATCATATCACTTGAAGCAAAGCATCTGCAGTGTGTTAAACACAAAATTTCAATTTAACTTGACATTCTATTCCTCTTACAAAAAACTGGTGCAACTTCTGATTTACGAGGATCAATGCGGTTAATGTTGATCTTTTAATGATGCAATTGAACTGTTGCTTTTTCAAAATGAAATAATCATACAACTTACAATTTTTAGAAAAATAATTTCTGAATGCACAGGTTTGAATTTATTGCTGATTTCCCCTGTGGTCAAAATTATACATACAAAATACATGCATACTCAAATACATAATTAAAGTATTAAATATTTGGTTATATGACCCCAAGCAAATTGCAGAAAAACCACACAGTGTTTGTGACAATTAACAAGCCGAATATATACACATCAGAAATATAGAAATAGAAAGAGGGTATTTGAAATGCTGTGAAGATGTGGAGGTCACAAAAGAAACCAGAACAACATCTAAAGCTATAAAGGCCTTACTATAAAGGGAAAAATGGCATCTAGTGGCATCTGGTGGTGGTGTGATAATCTGGGGTTACTTTATTACTTCCGGAATCGATAGAGAGGAAAGAAAATCCTGAAGGAGAATGTTAAGCCATATGTTCCTGGCTTTAAGATCAAGTGCTTTTAGGTTATGTAGGAGGACAACGATCCAAAGTACACCACCAAGTCAACCTTTGAATGTTTAAAGAAAAAAAGAAAAAACATAGACACTTGTAGCGCATTTCTTGAAATTTTGGAATTAAAGCCCACTGAGATGCTGTGGCATGCCCGTAGACATGAAATTCAAGACAACATAAAAACACTCCAATGTGGCCGAATTAAAACAATTCTGCAGAGCATTCCTCCACCATGATGTAAAACTGCCTGCCAGGGGTGTCACAATCACTCATAAAGTTAAGGGGGGATTTACTTTTTCACCTAGGGCATTAGTAGAGTTGAGATTAGGGACATTATTGAAGCTTAATGTCAGCTATTTGTTCATTCCAAAACCATTTTTGATGTTTGTATGGAATCATAGTGGTAGCACTGTTGCCTTGCAGCAAGAAGGCCCAGGTTCAAATCCTGACCTGGGTTCTTTCTGCATGGAGTTTGCATGTTCTCCCTGTACATGCGTGGGTTCCCTCCGGGTACTCCAGCTACCTCCCACAGTCCAAAAACATGACTGTTAGGTTAATTGGTATCTCTAAATTGCCCTAAGGTATGAGTGTGTCCATGCATGGTTGCTTGTCCTGTGTGTCTTGGTGTTGCCACACTGTGGACTGGCGACCTGTCCACGGTGTACCCCACCTCTTGCCCAATGATTGCTGGAGTTTGGCATCCTCCCCTTGTAAAATTATCACCAAAGCACCAGGATTTGGAATGTCTGCAAATTGGTCAACTGTTCCAGATGAATCCAAATTTCAAATGAAGTATTTTGTTTTAGGGGAAATCTTTTCTATTCTGTGATGTTTTTATTCCTCATTCTCTTCCTGTCAGTGGCTCCAGCTCTGCATTAATTAGCAATCTTCATCCTTCATTAATAATCTTCAAATGATTGAGAGCTACCGTTGACCTTTTGTGTACTCCGCCTTCTTCCTGCCCTCTGCGCCCCAAACTGGCCAATTGATCCACATAAAAGGCCATAATATTACTCTGTTCTGACAGTTTAGAAAGGTTGTGTGTCAAGCATGATAAGAAGCTCCATGAAACTGATGCAAGACTGTCAATAACAGCGGTTGGCCGATAATATGCCGGAACTAAACTGTGGGTGTGTTGGAATGGATGAAATATAACTTGAGCAATGATGGACTACAAACATGTCATTTAAAATGGTATCCATAATGGCAGGTATCATTATCAAAGCATTCATTACGTTTTAAATTTTCCTGTCTGTGGGTTTTCTATCTCACTAAGGTCTCCAGCTAATAAAGACATCCAGAGACAGCAAAAAATACCCAAAGACAGGCATTGGACCTTTCGACTGTAGTTTATGGATTATATGCTCTTCTTTTCCCTTTTCTCTCCACTTTGCTCAATATTTCCTCCCTCCCATTGCCCTCATCTGGGCTTGCTCTGCTGAATCACAAGCTTGAAAGACTGCAGGTGTATGGCCAGTTGGTTAGTTGGTTGTCTGACTAAATGACTGATTGTCTAGTTAGCTGAACGATTTATTGAATGGACTGGTATCTCACTTTTCTTTAGACATATTTTTACAAAGCATTATTTGAAACAAAATTATTTATAGTAGAAGACCTTTCTAAATTAGTAGGTGCTATATAACCAGCATAATAACTTCAGTGTTAAGTTTGTGTAGATTTAGGTTATAACTGTGTTGATCCAGCGGCCACATATTTAACCATATCAAGAGGTTTTAACTTTGGGAAAGTACAGAACGGTGTAGATGACTAGAGAAACAAAGAGGTGTACTATAACATATTCAATATTTTCACCATGTTGTACAGTTAAAAATGCTATTATCCTGCTGGTTTTGTGAGATGTATTGTAATGGTATGCTTTTTAAATGTTAAAATGATAATTCAGAGTTTTAAAGTGAGGTTCTGGTAAAGGTTATAACCAGTTAACATATTACCTATAACTCTCTTTGAATCTTTACTTAGGATATATCCAAATTAGTTGGACTTTGAGAATGAAGGTACCAGCTAATCTGAGAGGGGCCACAACCGAGGCAAACTTCTACCATCTTCAAATAACTGCAGTCTAAAAATAACGTCATAATGATTAATATGGATCCTATTTCATTGATCTTTAAAACATTGGCTGGTTATTTATAGAGAAACTGGTGATTATTTACACTGAAAATGGAAGTAGGAGTTGGTGCCTCACTTTTGAACAGAAAATGTGAAGAGTTTCTGACCAAAGAAAGTATTTAATACAGTATGGACTTTGAGAATGTATACGACAACAATACGAGGCACATGATTGTAGTCAAGATGAAATGTCGACTACATGTTAAATGCTTTGACTCTCTCTTGCAGTTAAAATTACTATCACCCTCTTCGTAATATGAGCTGCATGTTGATGGTCTACCTTTCTAAGAGAAGACTGAGATACATTATCTAAACAGATTAAGTTGCAATCTCTGCAGTTAGCCTATTCAGTAAACACAACAAGACACGGATGTACCTCCCTGAATAATAAAAACAAGGTTTCTTGTCAACTGACACATCTGGTTATAAGAGTGTCACTTCCTCTCATAGTTTTTTCCTGTATGCTGCATTTTGTGCAAATCTTTTTCATTATGAGCTCAGGACACAGAAGCTGTGGCTCCCACTGCCTCTCCTCAGGACACCTGAATCTCAGAGCTTTTTGGCCAAGCATCCATTGCCACATTTGTTTATCTCCAAGGTTTTCCCATTTAAGCCTGTCAGGGTATCAGCATGCTGAATCTCCATCGCTATAAAGAGAAGAGGATGGAGTGTGAAGTGAAAGTCTCATTAAATTTTTAAGCTTCCAAGTGTGAGCAGAATCCCCCTGCCGGGCGGCTCCCAGTTGCCTTGAGAGCCACTGAAGGAAGGGGAGTTAAACAGGGGGAAATAAAAAGCCACCACAGAAACTCAAGACTGCCTCTTTGGCACTCATCTAATTGCCAACAACTAATTTTTTACGTGCATTTCCATCCCTCACACTTTTATGAGGGTGAGGACGATTAAGCTTCACTTTTAGATATAAATTGTATTACTTTTAAAAACCTCCATACAAGAATTTATGCTAACAAATGGATAGCAGGCTGAGTTAGTACCATGTCTTGTGTTGGCTCCTTCTCCTTGTTTTTGTTTCTATAGATAGTACTCTTAGCCATGTGCTCTAGTGTTTAGCTGTGGCTCTGTCCTGGACGAAGCAACTGATAAAACAATCTCTGTTAGTGACTATAAAACTATTTAAGTCTTTCTTCCCCACAAATGCGCCCCTGCCCCAGTGCTTCTGTTTTCTTTCCTAGAAGAATTGCTGCAAAGTTATCGACTCAATGCAGTCGTAACTTGCACCGAAATCTTTCCATATGATTGGAATATAATGAGCTGGATTAATTAAAACGGGACCTGTTTGTTTCAATGTGATATTTGTTGTAATTTAGTACAACAAAAATAACTAAAATTCCACTCGTATTTACAAAACACTATGTTTACATACTGTCTCAACAGCTGGTTAGCATGTAAGTAGAGTTTAATGGTTGTCATGGAGCCCTGGTGCCTTCAAGGTAGTACTCTTTGATTCTCGAGCAATAAACTCAGTGATTTTTTAATTTCTTATTATCTTCCTCTCTGTGTGGTTGCAAATAAATATGTATCTTCATCAGAACTACTGGCCTTAGAAATGGTGTGATGACATACAGTTATTACAGCTTTGGGAAACAGGAATTCCAGGATTATTGAATATAGATCTCTAGACTCTCAGATCAACTTAAAAAATTAAAGATGAATTAAAATTAATCCACTGGAGATTTAGTAAAAAACAATTATTTCTTAATGGTGTATTTTTTCTCACCAAGTAAATGCTGCCTATTCAAAAATAGTTACTTTATGTTACTGCAATAAAAACTTTATTGATTTGAAGGCTTTTATCCCATCTACATTAGAGGTGAAAACAAATGTTGAGGAAACATAAGACATAAATAAAAATTATCTGTTGGATATGGAGTTTGCAACCAGTAAACAGATGATGGGTTATTAATGTGCACCTCAAAATGCAAAGGTAGAAACACTACTGACAAACTTTTTAAAGCCTAACATTAACATATAAGTGGAAAATGTTAACAGTTGGCAACAATGAGACTTCTACTGACAACAATGTGTGAGTTTGGTTTTGTTACTTTGGCCATGTCTACAATTTAACCATTCAAATACTAAACTTGATAGAACAACCAACTGTACAGGATATCAAATGATGTTTCTAATGTGTGTCTTTTCACTGTTTGAAATAATAAATCAGATTCAAAAGAATCCCATTTAGCTATGTTTAACCTCCCTTCTTTTCTTCATTCACAATTATCCAGCTCTCTCTGCTAAACTAGCCTCACCTTATTTGCTTTCTTTCATTGTGGGATCATCATTCCACAAGCATCTCTATCTCACCTCACCTGTGCCAGCTATAAAGCCTTGAATTCATTATGACGTGGATACAGAGTTTTAAAAAATTTAACTCGGCTCAGCGGACTTGACCCATACCATCACCCCCCTTCCTGTCTCAGTGTGAGTCTATCCTGAGACCTACTTCTTACATAGTCCAGCTGAATCTCAGCAAATTGCCCAACAGTTCTGGATGTAAATGTTTAATTGAACTACTCATAGCCTGACTAACTGACTACTATAAAAAAGCCAGAACAATGGTATATTTTAGATTAAACAATAATATTATGTTAGAATGACCCAGTCAAAGTTTAGACTTAAATTAAATAGAAAATATGTGGCAAGGCTTGAAAATAGATGTCTTCATATGTTATTTCTGCAATCTGACTGATCTTAAGCAAAATTATTTTGAAAATAACAAATAGCAAAATATCAGTCTCTGGACATGCAAAGTTTGTAGAAATTAGCTCCAAAAGACTGGGGGCTCTATTTGCAGTGGTTGTGCAGAGAAATGTAACAGTGAGACTGAACTTAGATGCAGTCCACACCTTTCAGAGTTTTGTTTACCAAATAAAAAAGTTAAAGTTTGTGTTGGCATGACAAAATCTGAAATATTCAGAGTATAAATGCAAGGTAGTGTATGCAGACAGACCAGAAGCAGTTTTTCTCTATCCAACAAATACATAGAATACACATGACACCCACGTCCCTTTAAATGAATAGCACAAATGTATTCTGCTCAGAGTCCTTAGAGCTGGAAAATAAGATCAGTCAGGGAGTCTTTGACCCTGGTGAGGAGGTGGCAGCACTTCTGTTTGCACGCGTTTATGTATGCACAGATCCACATACACATTTGTGTGAATTTATGCACACTCATAAACTCTAAGGAGCCTATTTTCATGCTTTTCGGAACTGGCAGCTGATCTATAAACCTGCCATGTGTGGGTGCAGTGTTAGTATGCGATGCACTTTTACACCTTGGCCACAGCTACTATTGGCTGGGCATTATTTATTCTAATCTGTTTGACTCTGGCTATTGGCCATAGTCTTGAAGTGGCAGCAAATGCAAAGTGCACACACATACACATCCAGCTGCTGGTTCAGATTTATTTTAACAGAACAGTTTTATTAGTTCTTTAGACGGAAGAATCAGAAAATTGTTTTGTAATAAGCCAGACAATCTGTTAATCTTTACTCCTTCACGTTGCCTTTTATTTTTTAAGTTGCTGCTAGAGCTTTCTAAAGTTGAGATTAATAATAACAAATGTTTTGCTTGAGCACAAATACTTTTTTTGCAGTTGTGACTCAGCAGTCCCAAACACAGGATGTGTGCTCCCTGGCTTTCCTCAGGATCTTTGCTACAATGATGGACTTTTTGCTGTGAATAGCACTGTCCTGCTGAGGCATAATAGTCCACCGGTGGTCTGCTAATCTCAGAGAGGCAGGCAACTGTGCCCTCTCCTCCCCCATCCACAGGATATGAGATGCTGATCAGATTTCTATAATCAATTTACCAGGAGCAGGAGGTATAAATCCTGTCCATTCACTCATTCTCCCTCTGCCTCTCTTTCTCTCGCCCTCCCAATTTTTCCTCCCCTCCCTTCCCTTCAGCACCCTGCTTATAGTTAGATGAATAATTCAGCAGCCAATGTGGTGAAAGGTGGAGTAAACAAGTCTATTCCTTAATATCCCAAGAGGCTGCCAAAGAGAGACGAGCGAGGGCAGAGAGCTAGCACAGATAGGCAGAAAGCACAACACAGAAGGAGGCTATCTATGGAAAATGGACATTCAGAGGCATTCTTTATGACCAGAAGTCATTTGCACTTAGATTGACTCAGAAGTTGAGCCAGGATGGCACAGCTGGCTTTCAGTAACCCATCCCCCCCTGCACTTTCTCTGTTCCAAACACGCTATAACCATTAATAATGAAATCACACAGGGAAACACAACACCTGCGACACGGGGTCAAAAGAGTTCAGGATCCTTGCCTCTCTGAGAAGCTAAGGAAAGCAAGACCAGGATAAAAACAGAGGATACTGTACTTTAGCCTACAGTATAATACAAAATGTTACTCCCCTGTCCTCGTTCTAAATGTCACGGGGAGTAACTTCTTTCATATTCCGGGTGCAGCGCCAGAAGCTTTTATTTTGACACCATCAGGTACATAGGGACCATGACTAAACACAAGCCACATATAATTGAGTGCTAGAGCTTTTTTTGTGTTTTTGTGCTCACAGTAAATCAAATGCAGTGAGAATTTAGAGGACACAGTGTTCTTACATAACAAGCAAATGTAATCTCACACCAGATTTCTATTCACAGATTATGTAAACAGAACTGCTTGATGACTCACCCAAAATTCAATTATGACTCTTAACAGTTTTATCTGGAAATAGGTTTAGTTTTTTTAAGTATTTTGTTAATTAAAGAGACAGAGCAAAATATTTCTGGATGTATCACTTTTGAAAGATGGAATGTGTTTTGAGGTTTGTGAGCTCAAGCTGCAAAGCTGGAGATGAATCAAGAAGTTTACTCTTCGTGGGCATAAAGGTCATTTAAATATTAGACTTTTAATAATTTATTTGAGATGTTCTTTTTTTCTTAATGGAATGAAAATTCCACTAACAGCTGAGGTTATTTTTAAAACAAGAATTGGGTGCATAAATTCGAACTTATTTTGGATTTTCTCCAATCCTCAGAATTATCGGTTTAGGCTAATTTAATTAACATTTCTGCAGCTGCTATTTGCACATCTGTTATTCTCAGTTTAAATTCTGTTAACTTCTTGTAAATAATATGTTTACTTTTTTACTTTTATTGCACAACTACATATGCACATTCTGTAAATATTCACTGTTTTTAACACTAGAACAGTCATGGCAGTCATTTTGACCGTTTTTCAATTTGTATGTTTAATTACTTTATGAAAAAAAAACATAAAGTGTTGTTGTTTCATGACTTTTCCTAAAACTCGGTAAAATAAAAAAAAATAGATTTTATATTTAGTGTTCAAAGGATAGATAAAAAACAACCATATCTACCTATTTCGGCAACAGGCAGTCATTTTGACTGTTGTATTTAAACCCCATTTAATTACCTTGGAAGTTTACTACTGAGAAAATACGAAAGTTAATTAGCTAAACAATGTTTTAAAAACCACAATCAGGCAAAAATTACCAATTTCAATTTGATAGACAAAGTTTAATTATGCAAGCTTTTACCTGAATCGAACATCAACCTTAAACTATTAGTGTTTCATACATAGAAGAGCATTTTTTTTCAATCAACTCATTTGAAAAATTTAACAAAACACACATTACTATAAATTGACAACAATATTAGTTTCCTTTATCACAGAAACAAAATAGAAAAGATTTTTATATTATCAAAATATATGCAGCCAACTGAAGGGTAACGGTGAAAGTATGTAAGTATGAAATAGTAGCAACAGAACAAGCTGGATGTCAAAACTCAGTAAAAAAATGTATAGCTCATAAATGCAAGAATATCTATATAATTTTAACTATTTACAATGAAGCTAATACAATTATTTACAGCACAAAGGAAGCGGAAATCACCTCTCTTCACCTGGCGCAACTCCTGCACTAAAAATAAAACTAAAAATAAAACACCTGCAGCAGATGCTGCAAAGCTGTGTGAGGAAGTTGCGCCAGGTGAAGAGAGGTGATTTGCGCTTCCTATGTGCTGTAAATAATTTTATTAGCCTCATTGTAAATATTTAAAATTATATAGATATTCTTGCATTTTTAGCTCCTTTTACTGAGTTTTGACATCCACCTTGTTCTGTTGCTTCTATGACATGCTTGCCATTACCCTTTAGTATATGTATTTTGATCATATAAAAATCGTTCCTAATTTGTTTCTGTGATAAAGGAAACTAATATTGTTGTAAATTTATAGTAATGTGTTTTTGTAAAATTTATCAAATGAGTTGATTGAAAGAAAGGCTCCTCTATGTATGTTACACTAATAGTTTAAAGCTGATGTTCGATTCAGGTAAAAGTTTGCATAATTAAACTTAGTTTATTAAATTAAAACTGGTAATTTTTGCCTTACTGTGGTTTTTAAAACATTGTTTAGCAAATTATTTTTTGTATTATCTCAGTAGTATACTTGCGAGGCAATTAAATTAGGTTTTAAATACAACAGTCAAAATGACCGCCTGTGGCCGTTCTGGTAGTTACAGTATAGTGGCTGTTGTAGTGTTAAATTATCCTACTCAGTTGCACATTCTAATATGCGTATGCCACTTTATTTTTAATAAATGCACAGTACTTTGATTTTTGTAATTAGGTCCTTAATGTATATATATTATTCTTAATTCTGTTTTGATACTTTTTCTTCCTTTTTTGTATGATTGTGAATGCTTCTATTACCTGTCACTTTGATGCTGTTACAGACAGATTTCCCCTTTGTCGGACAATAAAGGAATATTTTATTCTATTCTATTCTAAATATGGACATCAATATTTACACAGTGGAACCTCTGGACAGTGGTAAAAATGTTTTTCCAATAAGCAGTTTGCATCTTGAAAATGTGTATTTGGAAAAATGTCTCACCTTTAAGAAATCATGGAAATTCAAATAATTAATCACAAGCCCCCACATACACTCCTACCATAAACTCCTACCAACTTTAAAATATTGCTAAAAACAGTTTTATGTATTGTAAAATAATGATTTTTTTTATTAGTTTTTATATATATCTTGCATACTAGTTGGCCTACACAACAGTTGATATTTTGGATATGGAGTTTTTACCAAAACGGCTTGCCATCTGCCTCCACTGGCAGTTTTTTTTTTTTTTGCAGCACACCTTGACTTAACATGTCAGAGCACTCAGTCATTAGTCTTTGAAAGTTGAAATAGCAAGGGTGGCGCAGAAAGAAAAAGAGGCAAGCTCAGACAGACGCTGCTAAATGTGCAAAAATTGGCAACTTTTTCTATAAAACAAGCTCGTCGTTTGTGACAAACGAGGTCGATGCAACGGGTAAAACAACATGTTGAACCCTGCCTGCAAACCACCATTCAAGTTAATTAATTATCAAGTCAATGGATTGTGTGACGTTATGGCAAACATAACATGTGGCAATCATAAATGTGGCAAGCATAACATGTCAATTTATTAATATTATGATGCGATGCCACATATATGGGAAACTTTGTGTTGTAGCTCCTCAGCGTTAGAAAGAAAATCCAGTACCAAGCAACATGAGTCCACAAGTCCAGAGTGGGCAGGAGTACTTATTGAGGGACTATTTTTAGTATTAAAATAATGAAGAGCATGGTGTAGACCTGCTCCATATGAAAAGTGCATCGCAATGATAGCTGATTCAGCACTACATTAAAAAAACTGACATGAATTAATCAAAGGCTTTGTGAAATTGGGAGATTTGAGAATTTTTACCATTCTTAAATGTGATTTAGTATCAGAAGCAGAGCCAGGAGTCAGTAGTGATGCAGGGATTTCTCTTGTCAGTATGGAAAGAACAAGTGTGTGAACAAGCAGGCATTAGTATAATATATAACCACTTTCTGTGCCCAAATGACAGTGTGACATTTTCTTTACTTAAAGCCCACATTTAAAAGAGAATAGAATGAAAGTAATAAATAAGACAGCATGTTTTGCCATTAAAAATATCTCGATTGGTTAAGTCGAATGTGTTTTCCATATAAAACGCACTAAAGCTTTACAGAATATTATTTTTTATAGTGACATAGGTTCAGCAGGTAAATTGAAAGGCAGTGTGAAAGGGGGAGCAGAGTCTACCCAGGGACTGATAACAGACGCAGCAACTCAAAATTCTGACATTGTGATTCTGATATTATTAATGGAGGTGTTGTAAAAAATTATGTAGATGTGAACGTAAGCTGAAATAAATCTCTACCCTGTGAAACAATTAACCCTTATTTGCTCTGAATTGCAATTTTTTTTTAGAAAATACTCTGAATTACAAGGCTTTACAGAACAGTGGGCTGTTGTAGCTTTAAGATGTAAGGTTATAATTACATGATTTAAATAATAATAGGTTGTGATATAAAATAGGCTGGTCTGAGGCATTAAACTCCAGGGCTGAAAATGAGTCTGAGGAGTATTCTTTAGTGGGCCCAAAAAATCAACACAGTGCAGAGAAACTTCGACATTACTGCTATTCTACACTAGAAGCGCTGGCAGAAATAGTGTCATTATCTCCAGGCTTACAATTAAAACGATGTAAGTTAATTGACACTTACTACTGCCTGTACTTCAAAAGGTTAGCAAACGTCCCATATCATTGTTATTGTAGAGAGTGGTTGTTCAGGAAAAGAGCACCTGTAACGTTGGATGGTTCATGTGGCAGGCAAAACGACACATGAGAATGAGTACACATGCAGCGGCAGCACCACATGGAGCATACAGTTTACGTGCACAACAATACCAGGGTTGCAAGAGCGCAGTGGAAAGGCTCAATCTCTTGATCGTACCCTCACTAACTACATTATAGACATTCGTTTTTGGAAGAAAATCTGTAATTGGGACATACATGTGTTGTTTATATTTGGGAAACTTCAAATTATGATGCATTTTTTTAAAAGTTCCACTCAAGGCTGTACAGTGTCACATATTTGATGAAAAAACCCCATCTGTGCGATAAATTATTTTTCATATGTAGCCCTCATGCAACAGCTTTGCAAGATGCATGTTTTTTTTAACTGTAAGGAAGATGTGACCGAGACAGATGAAGCGATGGTACGTCTCGATGCTACTTAGTGGCTGTAATTTAATGTAAAAACAAAGTGTGGGCAATGTAATTAGCCTTATATCCTACATGAATTCCCACAATTCTTATATGTTTATCGCTAGTATACCGGTAGACAGCATATGCATGCTTAGAGAATCCGACAGAGTTTGGAAGCTGGATTTTTTTGTGGTCCATTCATTTCAAAACAATGACTGGAGTGAGTTGGTACCGGGACATGATTACTGTCGAGGAAGAAATTAAATCCAGTCTGGAGGAAGATACTGAATCAAACGAGCCCGCTGTATTTCGGTCATAATTGATGATGATACAGACGCTTCTAACAAGAAGGGTGAGATTTGTTTAGGTGCACATGATTCAAAATGGAAAACCCACAAAGAAGCTAGTTGGGCAGCAAGACTTGCATCCATGCAGTTGGTGAGTAAAATTAATTATTTTACCAGCTGTTAGACTGTATAACCATCACTGCTCCCAACAAACTCGATACGTGTTAAAATGCCTGCTGTTATTTGCACTGTCATCTCGTTTTAAAGAACATTTTTGTTGTTATTCAAATCAATTCAAAATTGCGTTATTGATCCCAAAGGAAAATTACGTATTGTCGAAGCTCATACTATTCAAATTTTTTCAAGGAGTTGTTTTAAACGCTAATGGCTTTGGGCAGGAAGGATCTCCTGTAGAAGTCTGTGTTACAACCAAACTGAAGAAGCCTCTGACTGAAGACACTGTTGTTGAAGGATAGTCATTACACATCTCTGTTGTTTCCACATTTTTTTGTTTGCCACATTTTGTAAATAGTATGTTCTTTAAATTCACAAATAGACATGTGTATTTTGTAAATATTTTTAAATTATCCTGCTCAGTTGCAGATTTCTTGAAGCAGAGTATGCTATTTTTAATAACTTCACAGTATTTTAGCGTTGCAATGTTGCCCTTACTGTACACTGTTATTCCTAATTCTTTTTTGTGTATTTTGTTTTTATCTTTGTGTGAATCGGTCACTTTACTTGTATTACGCTTGAATTACCCACCCACCCAGACAAGACAAAAATATTATAAAAAGAAAATTTATTGTCAAACAAGACCAAGATTAACATATTTGCCCACAATGGCAATAAGTAGTTTTGGAGCCATCATAAAGAGACTTTCAAACAAAAGAACTGTTCAGCATTGTAGTGGGAGCACAATGTTGTGAAACGATTTTGCACCAAAATGGATGGAACAATATAACCTCAACTCATATTGAAAATTTGTGGATGAATGAAATCAACAAGTTAAATAAAACTCTACTAATTCTGATAGAAAGAGTGATTATATCATCACGTAGAATTATGCTAGAAGCTTGTTGAGAGCTATAAAAGTTTTGTTCTCTTCAGATTGCTAAGGGAGATTTATCACAATATAAGTGAGGTTGTAAATATATGGTCAAGTCTGCATGTTTAACTTTGACTGTGCAGATCAGAGAAAATTCACAGTAAGTTCAAATTTGAGCACTTTTGTTTTAAAATTTGTGTATATTGCATCATCAGTTTAGAGTAGCTTAAAAAGCTTAAAATTAAAAACATCCTTCCCTAGGGTGAACGTATGTAAACTTCTGATCCGCACTGTAACTTTTATAAAAACACTCTGTGTGTGTGTGTGTGTGTGTGTGTGTAGGTGTGTGTGTGTGTGTGTTCTTGTATAGCTACCCTCTTTAGGACCTTTTCTGGCATATTCGCTAACCTTCTGAAGACCGATGGACCTTATAGGGACCAAAGCCTGGTCCTAATATGGTGGACCCCCTTTTTTAGGGTTAGGGGTTAGGTTTAGAGGTATGGTGTGAATTATGTTTTGGTTAAGGTTAGGGTTAGGAATAAACTGGTAATGGTTAGGGTAAGGGTTTGGGTTAGGCATAAATGTAGCTATTAAAACGAATGGAAGTCAATATAAAGTCCTAATATGGGTAGCAATACAGACTTGTGTGTGTGTGTGTGCGTGCCTGTGTGTGCGCCTGCATTTGTGCGTGGGGGTGTATGTGCGTGCATTTGTGTTTGAAAAGAATACTGCATCTCTGTGAGAGCTGTACTCACTGGCATGGTCTGGCTCCCGTGCAGGGCGCCAATTGCAGACTGAGCCTCGGTGTGTGTGGAGAACTTGACGAAGGCGCAACCTGGAAGAAAGAGCAGATGCATATTACACACACACACGTGGATATTTAGGGTAACATTAATAAAGAATGTAGAATTAAATCTGACACTTCAGAAATCACTGAGCATTAAAAGGCTCTTATTGCACAGCAAGCTTCCCCCATTCTGGGCATTAGGCAGGCAGACAAGCAAGCAGAAGCTGCAGGCCAAAGATACCACTGATGAAGCAGAAAAGCTTGCTATTTAGCACCACATGCCTCTTTGTTCATATTAAATTGCAGTTAAGGAGAGTGAAATCAAATAGGGAAGCCATTGGAAAATATGTTTTGATCAATATTTGAAGATGTAAGAAAGAATGTCAAAAGTTCTAAAATCACAGAAACAATGCTCTTTGCTGTAATGTCTTTAAGTTTGATATCCTTTGTGGGAAAAAAAGATAACTCCAGCATTTGTAAGTCTTGCTTGCTTTAAAACTGAAAAGAGCAGTAAGAAAAACTACAATTACTAAACAGCCCCTACATCGTTACAGAGAAACATGAGAAGTGATTCTGTTTATTCCAGTGAAGCGGGATCAGTCACTGAATCACTCAGTGATTTCTCACCCAATATAATTTCATTTCAAGTGTCTATTTTTTAGTATTTCATCTTTACTGCTTTATTCTTCTTATCATCTGTCCTGCTTGACCCAGTCACCTTGCCATTCTTCTCCTGTTAATAGGCACACCGCTGTGGATGCCAGCCGATCAAGATGTCCATTCAGCTGCCAAACCACTGCCCATCTCCCCCCCACTGAGATGTGGATTGAAAAAAGCTTGAGTTCATGATGACCTGTACAAGGTCTTTGCTACAATGGGGTCATGTACTTCTATAATTAGCCTTTTACCTCTTGACACATGCATTGCCTTTGCCTTGCTGTGGTAGCTGTACCCCAAAGCATCTTTTAAAATCAAACCCTGCGCACTGCCACTTGTTGCCCTGCTAACGTTCACCAGAGATGAGGACTATTAAATATAATAAAATAAGCATCACAGAGGAGTTTCCATTATGTTAAAAAAACATAAAGTATAGCTTTGTGCGTAACGCTAAACCAAAATATTTCTGTTTAAGAAACTGGAAATTTGCAAAGCAACTAATCATAAAATGTCAACTCTTACAGGTGCACCCCTAATAAAAACATTTAAAAAACCACATTGGTTTGGCTATTGGTATTTATTATAGCTCCTATATAACAATAGTAATACAATATACAACAAAAACAAATACGACTGGAATGTGATATCTTAAATAATTCAAACTAGCTTCCCTTGGAGTTCATTTATCACCACATTAGAGACAACTGGATTTTTTCCTCTCTTTTTAAAATAATAATAATAATACATTTTTTTTCAGGGCGCCTTTCTAAAACCCAAGATCACCTTATGGAAAAGAAAAAAAAACAGAAAAAATAAAAATAAAGGAAGAGAATCAATATTTCTGATGTCGGGAGGAAGTGGGTTCCAGAGTCGAGGAGCAGAGCGACTGAAAGTTCGGCTCCCCATGGTGACAAGCCGGTCAAAAGGAACAACAAGATGAGTGGCTGAAGAAGATCTGAAAGAACGGGATGGAGTGGCGATGTGAAGCAGGACACACAGATAAGGAGGGACCAAGGCTATGGATGCACTTAAATGCAAGAATTTGAATTTTAAGGTTGATCCGGAATTCTATGGGTAACCAGTGAAGCTGGAGTTGGAGTTTATGAAGGGACTTATTGGGGAGACCAAGAAGAAGAGAGTAGCAATAGTCGATCTGGGAGGTGATTAGGCTATGGACAATGATTGCATTGGGAGTAAGGAAAGGACGAAGTCTGTTAATGTTACGTAAGTGGAAGTATGCAGACCGGGTGATATAATTAATAAGAGACTGGAATGAGAGTGTACTATCAAGTATGACACCCAGACTTTTTACCTGAGGGAAAGGATGAACAGTGGAGGTGTCAATGTTAATGGAGAAACTGTGAAGTTTGTTTAAAGAGGAGGCTGTGCCCATGAGTAACATTTCAGTTTTATTACTGTTGAGTTTGAGAAAATTAGAGGAGAACCATGATCAAATCTCTATGAGACAGTCTGAAAGCGAGGTAGGTATAAGGCAGGAATTGGGTTTGGAAGAAATGTAGAGCTGTGTGTCTTCTTCGTAACAATGGAAATTGATATTAAATTTACGGAATATTTAGCCAAGAGGGAGCATGTAAATAATGAATAGAAGGGGCCCTAATACTGAAACCTGTGGCACACCTGCAGAAACTTGAAACAAAGTTGAGGAGTGGGATTTAAACTCGATAAACTGGGATGCAGTCTAAAAGATATGAGGTGAACCAGGTGAGGGGAGAATGACTAATGTTGAATGGATGCTAATCTTTTCAGAAGATCATGATAAATGGTATCAAATGCTGCACTGCGATCAAGAAGGAAGAGAATTGTGAATAATCCTTTTATTTTCCCAAGAAGGGGAACTTCTGCTGTACCGGCAGCAAAGTGACAGATAGTAGAAGCATTTAGATCATTGACCGTACATAAATTTAGATTCACACAAAGGAGGTAGAAAGCATAAAACAAATTTAGGATTAGAACATTAAATGATAAAGAATAAAGCTTTAGCCATACCTCGACCAAAACGAACTTTTCCTTAATGATAGTAATGTTTAATAAAAATGTTAAATAATAAGGACGCATTTGTGATACACTAGGCTACCTGTTTCAGCTGCATATGTGAAAATTATGCATATAGTGCAATCTTTAAGCCAACAGGTGTGACCTACACACAGTGGGGTTTAAAATTACTTGATTTCTATTTTTAAAATTTAGTTTACTTCATTAAGACAAATGATGATAAAAATAGATTCAGAATTTCGGTCACTGTTCTAAAGACGGGACAAATGTGGAAAATATTCAGTTAACACCTGTGTGCATTATATGCTATAGATCGCATAAAAAAACAGGGTGTCAGTATAATAAATGTTAGACCTACTATCAAACCGCAGTAATTCTATACAGTTGTAACATTCTTTAATTTTTAATGAAGTTTTTTGTGTGTTCCTTTTAATAAAAGACTAAATGAAACAGGAGTAACAAGGCTAATTTTTAAATATAAGCAGTCTAAAGTACTGAGTAGAGGTAAAAAGTGGGCAAATAGATAATTACTTCGGTAAAGTATAAAGTATAACTCGAGTCCTACACACAAACTGCAATGAAGGAAAAGTTTCTTTCTTAAGTAAGAGTATCAGGTATAGGTAAAAAGCTTACTTGACATCATTGTTTTTAAAATAGAAGTGGCATACTCAAATCTGAATGTGCAACTGAGTTAGATAAATTGAAAATAGAGATGTTTTCCAGTTGTACAAGTTTTTAAATTGTGCATTTAGAATAAATGTTTTTTTTTTTTTCAAGGAGTTAACATAGAATAAACTGTAAGAAACAGATCAGCAAATAACAGCAGCAGAGATATTAATTAGGTAAATAAACTGTGTCCTGAGTAAAACAATTTTAACTATGGTGGTTGCAAAGATAATCCTTACTGTAACATCAATTAGATTCTGGAAAAGCAGGGTCTGAAGAAGTTGTCTAATTCAATTCAAAATACTTTATTGATCCCAGAGGGAAATGAAGTGTTGTTGTAGCTAATGCAAGTAGGACTAAAATTCTTAAATACATTAGGTAATTATGTGGTGAAATTATTATTTTGTTTTTGCAAGCCAAGGCAATTTTATTTGTATAAGCACACTTTCAACAACAAGGTAATTCAAATATAAGAACCTAACTGCGAACCTAAATGATTGGGATATGATCATCTGGGGGTTGAAGCTGCCTCAGCGGCGACAGCAGCAGCATACACAGGTTCTAAGGTTATGTCTTATGCATGACCTTTAACCTACTATGTTTCTTTTCTGGACACTGGAGAAGCAGTTGAAGTTATTGTTTCCTTGTTTCTTGATTTTTTAAGGCATGTGCAAGACAATGCCTTAAAAAAGAGGGGGGAATTGGATTTGATAGTAATTGGAACATATTTTTAAGGGATTATGAAGAGAACTGTAACTTGCAGGTAATTGGGTTTCTTGTGAATCATAACTTTGTCATAAATTAATGGGGTTTTTTACTACCAGGATTTGATGTCTGACTTCATATTCCATTTCAGTTTGGGTTCAGACTTGTAGTACATATTGTGTCTGGGAACTTTACAAAGTTTTAATTTGATCTGAAAACCTTCTTTACTTCTTGCTTGGAGTAGTTGGTTCTTAGGATTTTTTGCTCTCACAAGTTGGAATGGTTGGTTGTCTTTTTCTTGGCATGGATTTAGTACAGAGTGATCTGGAGACATTTACCTTAATTGTTTTCTAGCTTCAGTTGATGAGGTTCGGTTCATTAACCAGGTTGTGAGTTGTTTAGAATTGCTTTTGCACACAGTTGCATCAGGTTGATCTGAACCCATACTCCGAGGGTGTTGGTTCTACTTAATCACTTGTCATAATTATCCTATTCATCTTTTGTGAATTGGCTCACCTGTGTTTGAACATCAATGCTCTAATACCTAATTAGCTCAGCTCCCAAGGGTCGCATTGGGAGGTTCTCACTGGACGACCTTCTGAGGGGTGACCACTCTCTCCTTTCCGGAGAAGGACTGATCGGTGGCTACGGGTCACTGGATGCTGGTGGAGGCTGACTTCAAGGCAACAGACAACAAGGAAAGAGTACACATTTCAACACCTAGTGTTGATGTAATACCCTCTGAAGTGTACTGGAAGATGCTACATAATTTCTCCTTTGTTCTGTGTTTTATCTAGAGCATCCTGACCGATGACGAGACCTGTGGATGGCCGCCTCTGGGGCGAGGGGCTGTTGAGACGACATTTTGCCCACAAGAAAATGGCATAAAAAGACCCCGTGGGTTTTCGGTCTCAATGCACAGGAGTCTCAGCAAAGTCATCTGGAAGGATCTAATATTTGTCACTGTGAGCTAATTCCATGGCCAAACATGTCTCATGTCTGATTGTAATTTGTGTTTTGAACATTGTCTTTTTTTTTATCAACCTACCAACCTTTTAGGGAGATTTGTGATAGCACTGTAGAATTTTCCATTTATATTTATGATATTAATTAAGTTAATAAAAGCAGGGAATTGTGGTGGAAAATTGTTATGCAATTAGGAATTAAGTGTATATTCTCTGTTTAGTAAATGCATCTAGGGTAAAATGACATGGTTATTGCTCCAACTTAATGTTTATGATATATTATGTGTCAGGTCACCAGAGAGACAGACACCGGGGCAGTAAGATAACAGTCTGGCCTTCGGATGTGCTGTTTTATGCGTTGATATGAGACTCGCATGGAGCAGCTGTCCAGAGGCGGGGCGTGAAGGTTGGAGAAGACGTCTACAGAGATAAACAATGATTGCTGAATACTATTTAAGCGGTTAGTTAGAAAGGTTGGTTAGGGTGATGCATGAGTAACTCTGTCCCCTCCATGGTCTGGCCAGACATGTTTGAATTAAATACTTAAACGCCTTCTGGGACTCAAGTCTTCTTTATTATGGAAATCCTGAGATACTATTTTTTACCATAACAGGAGACCAAAATCAGCAGCCATCAGAAGGTCATTGGTGATCTTTACCAGAGCTGTTTCTGTACTATGGTGGGGGCGGAAACCAGACTGAAATTGTAAATACAGGACTCTTCATTAATATTAAAGCTGTATGAAAATCTTTAAAATGTAAATATATTTTTTTAAATCATTGTTTTGTGGGAAAATCACCAACTTTTTTGAAAGGTGTAGCTGGTTTTGAAAGGTGTACCCGTGTTTTCTTCTTCTTCTGACTTTATGGCGGTTGGCAGACAACTTGAGGTGCATTACCGTCACCTTCTGGACTGCCGTATGGACTGGAAGCCACAGGCGGGTGGCTAGTCTAGGAATGCTAGTTGCGAGCCAATCCAATACTATTGCCAGCCTATCTAATGCGATCACTAGTGAGCTGTCTCCCTCTCAGTTGCCAGCGCCGGTGTCTCAGTTGCCGATGCCGACCTATCAATAGTCAGATCAGTTGCTGGCTTCGGAATGGATATAACCTCCTGCGGCAGGGAAGTAGTCTTAATTTTGGTCCCAATACTGTGCCATATTTTAAAGACTTATGCTTCTAAGGAACTGCTTAATGACTCTTCCAAGAGGTAAAGTCTAGCAGGAGTATTTCCTTTCCTCACAGCTGATCAATGTCTTGCACATCAAACAGCTTACAGATCAAAAAATCTCAAGTTAATCAAACAGGCTGCTTGACCTATATCTGATCCATATGCCATCTGTAATTTGCATGATGTCGACACAGACACTACACACGCACGCACACCACACACAAGTACACGTGCCCACACACACACGCACACACTTGATTGTCAGTCATTGACCTAAATAATGCTGACAGCCGCATCCTCGCTCCTACCTTTGCTGTTTCCGTCAGGACCTCTTAGGACTGTGCACTCTTCGATGACTCCGTAGGGCTCAAAGAGACGATAAACATCCTCCTCAGTCTGCTGTTTATTCAGCATCCCAACAAACAACTTCCTGTCTTCTGAAACAAAGAAAGGGACAAAAGGTTACATTATACCTGACCTCAATTATGAAACCAATTAGAGAGCAGGCTGATAACGGGAAACACTGTAGTTGCAGTGAAAACAAATTTACCACAGGGAAAAACAAATACATTAAATACATTCAAAGGCACTGCAGGGTAGCAATTTTATTTATATACTGAAGGTTGGACTCGAGTTACATTGTTTATTTATTTCCGAGCACTGATCAGTCTCAAATAGAAGTGCGTCTGATCCCATGTGGAGACATGTGCAGTAGATGCAAGGGGGTAAGTGTGTGGTCAAAGTGTAAAGCAGAAGTAAAGAGGAGAAACAGTGGAATAATAAAGACATTATTCACACACACACACACACACATGCATGCACACGCACACGCACACACACACACACACACACACGAGACTCAGACCAAAGACGATGAGGGAGTCTTTGGTCGTGTAAAAGCAAGAGGGGCTCCAGGCGGCTTCATCCTCCTACACACCAAACTGTACTGGCTGGAAACTACAACTTCTCTCTCATTCTACTCATCACATATCCTCCCCCACTTATTCATCCATCTCTTCCCTCTCTCTTTCATGCTTTTCCTTTTTCCTCTCGCTGATTCCACATTTTTGCCCCTCATTCCTTTTCAACTGCTGCCCTCCCTCTCTTCCTCTCTTTATCTCTTTCTTACCCTACTAATTGCTGCTGATCCAGAGTTTTTTTGTGTAGCCAGAGAAATATTTCAGCGCACTCTACAGTGAACAATGGTGTGTCTATTCAGCGAGCACCGAGGCCTGGGAGACAAGCCATGAAAAACGCTGACTTTTCAATAGATTGCCTTTATGCTATTGAGTCCTGTTAAATGCTGTGGGATCTGATCTTTACCTTGACCTGACACCCCGTGTTTACTGATGTGCTCTGATGATTAATACTACTGCGTTGTGATTCTGCCAGCAGCAAAAAGCACTAAAATCTTTTTCTTTATACAGATTGTTTCTCGAACTCTGATCCATGAAGTCACTGAGCGAGGGACTGAGCGAGGGACTGAACCAACAGCCGCTGCTGTGAAGAAGAGGAGAGCATAAATCTCTACCGGTAGTATTGACTAGGTTGACTTGTAATTTTTACACACCATGCTGTGCTGTTGTCGTTCTTTGACCCAACCCACAAGGCGGTACCTCAAATCTCACAGCAGCCAATGCATGCAGTAAAGGTTTCACGACTCGGCACCATCAGTGATGTACCTTTAAAATAATCACCCGTGTCAGAGCATTGTCTAGGGAGGGGCATCCCTCGTGCTGGCTCCTTATTGCAAGTGGCAGGATCAGAGGCTATGTATAAAAATGGAAGTGATGCAATGTGACATCTGTCAGGGTGGATTGGAGAGCATATATCTGCAAAAAAATAAATGCCCTGAACTGGAAAATGAAAGGCCAAGATGGTCCTTCCTTTTGCTAGAGGGAGAATATATATTCTGAGGTTGAATCAGGAAGATGAGTCAAGTATGTTTGTGTGTAGTCCTCAATGTGTGCGTGTGTGTGCATGTGTGTGCCTCTGTGTGTATGCGTGGGTGGGTGGTTCAAAACTGTAAAGAATTTTCCTGAAATAAAACTATACTACATCTTAGATACAGTTCTTGTTCAAAGTAGACAGTGTAAACTATGTAAACGTTGTTATAGTGCCTTATAAATGTATTTATTTTATCACCATTGAACTTTAGAACACCATAACTTTGAAGTACCACAAACTCCACAGTTTTTTTTACCTTAGGTGCTAGACCATCGCAAAGTAGTGTACTCCATTTTAACAAATAGAAAATCTAAAATGGCATGCAGTTGTCCTCACCCTCATTTAACCTGATGCCCCAAAACAAAAAATCTAATACAAACAACTGGCTTCAAAAGTCTACCTATGAGTAATTTAAACTCTGCATAAACCCAGCTGCTCTATGAAAGCCTCAGAGGTTTGCTAGAGAACATTTGTGAATAAACCGCATAATTAAGACCATGGAATACAGCAAACAGGACAGAGAAAAAGGATGTGGGTAAATTTATAGGAAGATTAGGTTACAAGCTTTCAATTCATTATCTAAAAATAAAAAACAGTATGGCACAACAGCAAACCTATTAGGACATGCCAGTCCACTTAAACTGACTGGCTGGGCAAGCAGAGCATTAGAAAGACAAGCAGCTTAGAAGCCAATGGTAACTGTTGAGTAGTTTCTGAGATGAGATCCATAGCTCAGGTGGGGGAATATGTTGACAGAAAAAAATAACTATTAGACATTTACTTTACATACCTGGCCATTATGGAAGAATGGCAAAATGAAAGCTATTGTTGAAACAAAGTCACAAGAAGTGACTAAAAAGCTAGGAGGAGGGCACAATAAAAAGGTGGAAGAAGGTGCTCTATTCGAATGAGATAATAAATTGAACTTTTTGACCTATATGCAAAACATTGTGTGGATGAAAAGCTAACACTGCACATCATCCAGAGTACAGCACCCCCACAATGAAACATAGTCATGACAGCATCATGCTGTGGAAATGGAATTCTTTAGCAAGGACAGGGTAGCCTGTTAATGCTAACGCTAATGCTAATGTGGAAGATGAATGGAGCAAAATGCAATGAAATCCTAGATCAAAACCTGTAAAAGGCTGCAAAAGACTTGGGACTGGAGTGGAGATTCACTTTCTATGAGGACAGCAACTCTAGAGCTACAAAGCAATAGTTTAGATCACAGTATATCTATGGATAAGAATGACCCTATTAAAGTTCAGACATCAATCCAATTGAGAATCTGTCGCAAAGCTTCACAATTTTTGCTAACATGTCCTCTTCATCCCATAAGGCTGAGCTTGACATGATTTGCAAAGATAAATGGAAAACATTGCTCCCAGATGTGCAAACTCACTAGAAACATACCAAAAAAGACTCGCAGCTGTTACTGTATTAAAAGGTAGTTCTACAAATATCGACTGACAGGGGCTGAAAACAAATCCTTGCAGAACTTTTATGATTGTTATTAGGGGTCATACATAAATTGCCTTCCACTTACTAATCATGCAGTACTTTATCTTGGTCAATCAAAAAAACTCCCAACAAAACATACTAAAACCTGTGGTTCTATTGTTAAAAACTGAAAAAGTTGAAGGGAGTATAAATACTTCTTTGAGGCATGGGACCTTTTCGGTTTATCTGTTCTCTGTGTGAGAAGTTATGAGTTTATTCATGACCTTTACCAGTTTTATAGGAGGTTCTCTCTGAGAATCACACTGTTAACAGCTTCCATGTGGCATGCTTTAAAATATGATGCTGCATCCATCCTGCAGCCTAAGGATGGCTAACTGGAACGTCACCTCCAGCTAAATGGAATAATATTTATAGGACTCGTAGTGTAAAATGACCAGTGGCCACTATATATCACATACCTGTGCAATATTGCGTCATACAAAGCCTTGGACACTACAATCCTGATCAGCCCACTCTCATTCTGTATTATGTCTGAGAAAGATAAAAATCTGAAACATATTTAAGAGAGGACTGCAGTGTAGAAATCGAGTAACATTATACAGATTTTATTTTTACATTATTTAGCATAAGATCTGTAACTGAGGAAATGGTGGCAAACATATTCTGGCACGTAATTCAGGCTTTGAAAACTGCCGAACAATACATGACAACAGATAATACTGGAGATCTGCTCCAGTCTTGGATTGCGCTCTGGCTGCTCTCAGCTAAACTGGTCCATTGGGAATTTATGTCTTTTGTGTTAATAGCCAATAGAAAAACATTAACTTATTTATCAACAACACTGTCGAACAGGCAGTGTGCAAACAAAGACAGGCAGAAGGCAAAATGCCTACAGTACAGTCCACACACATTTCTGACAAAAATGGGAGTGAGAGGGCAAAAAGATGGTAGAGAAAAAGTTATTGGAAAGACTTCAAAGGCTCGATACAAAGGATTAGAGTTAACAGTTCTCTCATCATGACCACACACACAAGTGCATGTCTGTCTGTTAACTATCTTGTAACTCACACTATTGACTTTCACTTAAAGCATTCTAAAAATGCACAAGAGCAATGCTGATGGGTACTCGTACCAGATTTCATTCACCAGTTAAACCTATACAACAGTGTCTGCAGATTGGGTAATTTCTCTGACTTCAGGTTTGTTGTTACTAAATTATAGCCCTACTGGCGGCATTTGTGAATGGTGTAGAGCCTTAGTTTCCGCTAAATTATGAACTGTGGTATGTTCTACTTTATGTCACATTGGTCTAACCTATAGATAGTGGGTTTTTTTTGGTTTGTCTTTAACCCATCTCAGTTCTGCATTCACCTTTAACCTTCAATTAGTGTGAAGTGGTCCTGGTCTGGTAATGAGGGTGACTATGCCCCATTCTTAACAATAAATTTGTAGGGAGACAGTTCAACTGCAGGTTTACAGATAAAGCAGTAACAAGGGGAGGAATACATTTTCAGGTTAATGTATTCTGTCACTTGTATATCTGACAAAAATGGCTCAGATGTTGTTTGAAATTAATAACTCACAACTGTGTCAGGTGACACGTTTAAGCACAATTAGTATTTTGTCAAGATTGAATATTACTGCAATTGCAAAAGTGACTTCTTCTTTTCATTGTATTACAACATTATAGATAAATAAAGTAGTAATGATGGGACAGTGGGTTTGTTTCAGAGTTGGTAGTGAAAAACTGTACAAGCATGAAGTGTTTCAGTTTTAACCTGCATGAACTCAACTTAGGACTAGTTATTGGTGAACCTGCACAACACTGGGTCTGGGTAAGGCGTTTACTAAACTGTACATCAAAAGTAAAAATGAACTGCTGCAAATTCTGTTTTTGTGTGTTATCAAAAGCAGGTGCCTCATGGTTTTGCTACCTCTCACTGCTCATAAAAGCCAGCATGGATCTTATCCTAAATTACCATAATATGACTTTGAAATATTTAGGATTAATTATTATCACTTAAACAATTCAGGGGTCCAATAAGCACATGCACATACACTGTGAAAACAGTATAACATGCTGGCATTAAGATGCCTTTGCAGCTCACTGTAGCAGAGTGCAGACACACCTCAATACAGACACAACTCCTGCATCCCCACTGAAACTCTCATAGCCCCATTGTTTTTAATTTACAGCAAAGATATTTGTTTAGAATAAATACATTTTAAAATACTGTATTGGGAAAATAGGCATGCTGTCTTATAGTATACACTTAAAATCGTACTTAGCATAATAAGACTCCATAACTAAGTGAGATTCACCTGTATAAATAAAGGTGAAATAAAATAACTAAAGTACATGCTTTTGCCAATAGAAGAACCATAGTGTTAATTAGGGTCCTGAAGCTAATTTATTAAATATTTCAAAACTTTATTCCTCAAGCTGTTATCTTTCCACAGCTATGCTGAAGATATACAGCTGTACATTGCCATGTCTCCTGATGATGTTGAGCAAGTTAATGTAATTGTACTTTAGATATCAAGTCATGGATGGCAGAAAACGTCTTGTAGCTCGACCAAGACAAAACGGAAGTTTTAAACATTTTAAACAAGAGAGAGATTATTTGACCAGAATTGCAACATTTTAAACCTCATTGTGTAAGAAATCTGGGCGTCCTTTGGACTGAGCTAATTTTTTCCCCTTATCAAAAATTAAATAGGAACTAAAAAATGTCAGAGTCCACCCATTTCTCTCTCTTGCCAGCACAGAGGTGTTGATGCATGCTTTTATTTTCAGTAGATTAAGTTATTGTAATGCACTGCTCTCTGGTCTTCCCAAAAAGAGTATTTCAAGCCTACAACTACTCCAGAACTCAGCTGCACGTGTGCTGAAGAGGACCAGGGGGCAGGAACACATTATACCAGTTTTAAAGGCATTGCATTGGCTCCCTGTGCGTTTTAGGGTTGATTTAAGGTTATTTTATTAGTTTATAAATGTCTCAATGGTCTTGGTCCAGCTTATTTATTCAACCTTCTTTTAAAGTAAAAGCCCTCACTTTCCTCGAGGTCCACTGGTACTGGCCTTTTAGTTGTTCCACAAGTCAGAACGAAGACATATGGTGGAGCCTCGTTCTATCACTACAGCCCTCGTCTGTGGAACAGCCTGCCGGAGAACCTCAGGGCCGCAGAAACTGCTGATGTTTTTAAAAACAAACTCAAGACCTACCTTTTTAGCTTGTGTTTTAATTTAGTTGTTTTTTTTCTTTAATTTTTATTTCTTATCTTATTCTTTATTTTATGAATATATTTATATTTTCAGTTATTATTATTTTATTATTATTATTTCTCTGTTTATTTTCATATTTTTATAATTAATATGTGTTACTGAAGTGTTTTTACGAATTGTTTTATACAGACTAATTCCAGTGTTTCCTTCTTGGGGATCCTTCTTGCTGGGAGTCCTGCCAGTTTAGCCATGGAGGTCGCTGCCATTGAATCGCTTTCGTCGTGGTGGGCGGGGCTCTGCACTGCAGCCTTAAGGATGTGCTGTGGATACCTGACTGCCCATATAATGGCGGTCCCTGTGGTGACTCTTCTGTACTCGTGGGGTGGCTTCCAGTGTGGTTGAATCTCGCAAATATTGTTTTCTCACAGTGGTATCATTCTAGTAGATTTTTATTGTATGCTCACTTAAATAGATAGGAACGGACTGAGCAGGGTTTTTGCAGGGAAGGGGCGGGAGACGGGGTGTGTATGTGTCTTGTGTGTGCTGAGAGTTTTTATCATGTAAAGCACTTTGACCTGCTTTTATCATGAAAAGTGCTCTACAAATAAAATTGTATTGATTGATTTGATTACAGCCACAGAATCATTGAGAACATTGTTTAAAAAAAATATATATATACAGTGACTTTTTGATGTGGACACCATGAAAAAAGAAAAAAAAACTTGGTATCTTCTACAAACATTCATTAATTCAGGCTGCAGGGAAGAGAGAGAGAGAGAACAAGACTTAAAGCAGATAGCGGGAAGGTTTACTGATGCTACCTAGATAACCATGCTAATCTCACTAATTGCTAATATTATATTATGTAGACAGTTTAAAATATTAATCCCATAATTATTTTTGCCTTTGTTTTAAAATGTTGGAATCTACACTGACTGTTTCATAGCGACATGTCATTAATAGCACAAAGGCAAGAAACATGCTTAAAGTGGTGTTGTTACATTACTGTTATGCTGGCATCATCAGGTCAAAGCATTAAACATAAAAATGATTAGAAACCCGCCACGGAATTTTAACCAGTGTGTCTGTAAGTACAAGGCAAGGCAAGGGAATTTTATTTGTATAGCAAACTTTCAACAACAGGGCAACTCAAGGTGCTTTACATTATATGGTTATAAAGAAAAACATAGAATATACAATTGGAAATTAAAAGCAGCAATTTAGCATGAAACACACACAACACATGATAAGGCAAGGTAAGGTAAGGCATGCAAATTAAAAATTTGTGTTTTTCCATTTAACAGAAAAAAAATCCTGTTGAACTTGACATATTTTTAGGTCAAATATGTGCAGGCTTATTTTTGTGCAATATTAAATTTATAAATAAGTAACCAGGACACTTGTGGGGTTTTTATTAATAAAATTTAGCTTTTAATTAATTTAAAATATCTTCATCTTTATGTTCTGAGAATTTTTGTGTTGCATTTTTTGGAAAAAAAAAGATATAATTTTTTTAATGCATTTTGCACAATACATGTTCTTTGATGGGAATTCTAAACTTTTTTTGAAGTTGTTCTACTGCAATGTATCTGGAGAGTGATGAGAATGTTCACAAGCTGTCATTTTGATAGAAATGGTATAAAGAAAAGAAAATAATACATTGCAATAGATATCTTTACTGCACATGCTTTAGATGGCATATAGATAGCATATAGATAGATAGATATATCGCCCAGCCCTATTTACAACCTCTCCACCACAGCTCAATATGCACCACACTTATTACTCTGGGTTCCCTGATTATGCCAGAGACCATTAAAAATTTTAACAGTCAGCTGAGACTTGCTGAGTAACAATGAGGCCAAGTGGTAGTTTTTGGAACCATGAGAACAAAGAGAGAAAGTAAGAGAATAAGCAAGAGAGTGGAGGAGAAACCGAGCAGAGTGAATGTAAGTGACAGTCAGAGCGATGAGGCCAAACTCTAAGTTGCCGGGCATACAGTCCTGCAGTCCTTGATAAGCCAGGATGTATGAAAGAGCTATGCCACCAGAGCTGGTGAATCACTGCCAGCAGTGGGGAGGATGAGGAAAGGGCAGAGCACTGAGAAGGAGAAGGAATTGGGGGGGGTTTAAAGGAGAGCATATCAACTACTTTCGGCACTCACTGGTTTTCAAATTTCTCTGCTCTGTCTGTCTGTCTTTTTCACAATTGTTGCAACAGTAATAGAACGAAGATGAGTGAGTGAGAGAGAGAGAGAGAGAGAGATAGAGAGAGAAAGAGAGAGAGAGAGAGAGAGAGAGAGAGAGAGAGAGATTGTGACAGAAAGGGGATAGCGTCTGCTATGGAGAAAACGCACTTGTCAGAAGGATGTGGAGGTTGCTATGACAACTGCTTATACAGTGTGCCGTCAGTCATGTTTCATTGGAGTTAGGAGAAGAGGAGATGAATGAAGGAAAGAGAGGAGCAGGGGAAGGGGTCATTTATCCGTCTGTCTGCCGAGGTGGAGTGCAAATTTGACTGTCAGGCTCGCAGATAAGGACAAATTACGAACAATATTAGCTGGTTAATAAAAGGGAACAATAATGAATAGATAAATATATTAAAACCAAATTAGATAGCATCCAGGCAGAAACAAGGGGCCCTGAGAAGCCATCCAGGTTTTTGTCATTTCAGGGGAGAAAAGATAAGAGCCAGAAAGAGGCTGTGGGAGGGGGAGGCATCCATATTAAACCTGACTAGTGTGGCGTACTTCCTTAAATCAAGACAGAAAGAATCCAAATCAGTTCATAGTGGAAAACATTGCAGCTTCCTCTCCCTCCAACGTAAGCCTATTATACTTCTTCAATGAGCAGGACGCCACACAATAACAGTGTCAGCATGTGTTCAAGTAGACAAAACATGGACAGAATAGACTGAAATTAATTAACCCTACGAGATCACAGTGCTTAGCCAGTGGAATTTAATCCAATTTATTACATATAGTGATCTAACTAGGGTTGGGTTTGCATTAATGAGACAGTGTGTTTAATGTGTGTGTGCACAAGTGACTCACAGTAGCATATGCACACACTCAGAATGTTCTTTCCATCAGTGACAGGAGTTTCAGGGACCAACAATGGAGGGACTCAGAGGTTTGGCACAGCTTTAGGGTGAAAAAACAACCCCAGCCAAATTAACTCCTGAATGATAAGGCCCTATCTATGAGCTGCATTCGCCCCAGAGAGAAGACGGCCACACTTTTGTTATCATCAATTACCCGGATTTAAGGTTTCACTGGCATACAGCTGAGAAAGAAAAGTGGGTAAATAGTTTGTTTACCAATTTCTAAACTAAATTAGCACTCCTGTGTGGGTGCATTGTACACTCAGCTGTCTTTTGAAGTTTGCACCCTAACCCACTGAGTTGACAGCACAAACCGTAAGGCCTACCATGCACCCGCCTTAATGAGGTAGCTTATTAGTGCTGTTTTCTTCGCAGCCTCAGAGATGTTGCTTAGATACAGCCATGCAGAAGGAAGAAAAGAAGAAGAAAATAAATTCCATCAAACGTAATACTCCGTGATGTGCAATTCCCCTACTTCTTTTAAAATCTATGTGAATGAACGCAGTAAAAAAGTATATATAAAAATGGATTCACTAAATATACATGAATGTTAAACACGTGCTTCTGAAGGTTAAACCACAACATCGAGAACCTTGATTTCTATCCATGTCCTCGGTCTATACTTTAACTTTGACAGATCCTCTTGAACAGCAGACCTGCTCCTCTAACTCACACGGCACCTACAGAGATGCTGGCTTGATTTCATGTCATAGTTTCATCATTTCAGTGTCAAGGCTGCCCCTTGCTAGCTCAGCTGTAACCCCTCACAAGTCTCCAACGAAAACGTCATGCAGCAGCAGAGGCACAGCCTTGATAGTAATGCTGCAGAAGTCACAGTGCATTGTAAAAGAATCTACAGCTTGAACTTTTGTCACTATATTTGATTATCTCATAACTACAAACAAAAGTGTGTTTTATTATAATTTCTGTAACTTCATTACAACCTACAGGTCTATCACACATTTTGAAGTAAAAATTAAAACATATTTTTTGCTAGTAAAAATAAAAAAAAAAGAATTTATTTAGCTCTCCTGAATCAATATTTGTAGAACCACATATTGCACCAAATACAGCATGTGGTCGGTTTGCACTATCTTTGAAAAATTACAAAATAACATTTCTGTAAATTCTTTGCAAATAGTTGAGTCAGATTGGCTTGCGAGTGTCTGTAATATTCAGATCTTAGTTGGATTTAGTTCTGTACTTTGACAAGACTATTCCAATACTTGAATTGAACTTGAATATGGCTGTGTGTTTGAGGTTACTGTCCCTCTGGAAGGAAAACATCTGTCAAAGTCTAAAGTCTAACAGGTTTTCTTCCTAGACAGCCCCCCATTTAGCTCCATCAACTCTAACCAGATTCCTATTTCGACTGAAGAAAAGCATTCTCACAACATGATGCTGCCACATTCCTTGTGTCAATGGGGAGATGATATGTTCAGGGCGACACATTGTGTTAGTTTTCTGCAACACACAAAGTTTTGCAAATGGACCAAAAAGTTCAAATCAGATCACCTTCTTCGATGTGGTTAACTGTGTCCTTTGGGTGACTTTGGCAAGTTTCGAACATGACTTCTTATGGCTTTCTTTAATTAAAACCTTGTCTTGCCAGTTTCCCTAAAAGAAAGATTTGTGAGGTGCACAACTAATGACTTGTCCACATGTAGTCGGGTATCTCACAAAACAGAGATTTTTCTACGATTCGGGCTGTCATCCACACGAAAACGCAGATGTCCATCCATCCATCCATTTTCTTCCGCTTATCCGGGGTCGGGTCGCGGGGGCAGCAGCCTAAGCAAAGAGACCCAGACTTCCCTCTCCCCAGCCACTTGTTCCAGCTCCTCGGGAGGAACCCCAAGGCGCTCCCAGGCCAGCCGAGAAACATAGTCCCTCCAGCGTGTCCTGGGCCTTCCCCTGAGCCTCCTCCCGGTGAGACGTGCCTGAAACACCTCACCAGGGAGGCGTCCAGGAGGCATCCTGACCAGATGCCCGAGCCACCTCAACTGACTCCTCTCGATGTGGAGAAGCAGCGGCTCTACTCTGAGCCCCCTCCGGATGACTGAGCTTCTCACCCTATCTCTAAGGGAGAGCCCAGACACTCTGCGGAGGAAACTCATTTCAGCCGCTTGTATCCGTGATCTCGTTCTTTCGGTCACCACCCAGAGTTCGTGACCATAGATGAGGGTAGGAACGTAGATCGACCGGTAAATCGAGAGCTGAGCCAAAAGGCGAAGCTCTCCACCACGACAGACCGGTAGAGCGCCCGCATAACTGCAGAGATGCCCCACCAATCCGTCTATCGATCTCCCGCTCCATTTTTCCCTCATTCGTGAACAAGACCCCCAGATACTTAAACTCCTCCACTTGGGGAAGGACCCCATCCCCGACCCGGAGGAGGCACCCCACCCTTTTCCGGCTCAAGACCATGGCCTCGGATTTGGAGGTGCTGATTCTCATCCCAGCCGCTTCACACTCGGCTGCGAACAGCTCCAGCGAAAGCTGTAGATCACGCTCCGATGAAGCCAACAGGACCACATCATCTGCAAAAAGCAGAGATCCGATCCTGAGGCCACCAAAACGGATCCCCTCAACGCCTTGGCTGCGCCTAGAGATCCTGTCCATAAAAGTTAGGAACAGGATCGGTGACAAAGGGCAACCTTGGCGGAGTCCAACTCTCACTGGAAACAAGCCCGACTTACTGCCGGCAAGGCGAACCAAACTCTGGCACCAGTCGTACAGGGACCTAACAGCCCGTATCAAGGGGCCCGGTACCCCATACTCCCGGAGCACCCCCCACAGGGCCCCCCGAGGGACACGGTCAAACGCCTTCTCCAAGTCCACAAAACACATGTAGACCGGTTGGGCGAACTCCCACGCACCCTCCAGGACCCTGCTGTGTAGAGCTGGTCCAGTGTTCCACGGCCAGGACGAAAACCGCATTGTTCCTCCTGGATCCGAGGTTCGACTATCCGTCGGACCCTCCTCTCCAGAACCCCTGAATAGAACTTACCAGGGAGGCTCAGAAGTGTGATCCCCCTGTAGTTGGAACACACCCTGTGGTCCCCCTTTTTAAACAGGGGGACCACCACCCCGGTCTGCCAATCCAAGGGAACTGCCCCCGATGTCCACGCAATATTGCAGAGCCGCGTTAACCAACACAGCCCCACAACATCCAGAGCCTTGAGGAACTCCGGTCGAATCTCATCCACCCCCGGAGCCTTGCCACCGAGGAGCTTTTTAACGACCTCGGTGACCTCAGCACCAGAGATTGGAGAGCCTGACCCCATGTCCCCAAACCCTGCTTCCAGATTGGAAGGCGTGCTGGTGGGATTGAGGAGGTCTTCGAAGTATTCCATCCACCGACCCAAAACGTCCCGCGTCGAGGTCAGCAGCACACCATCCCCACTGTAAACAGTGTTCGTGGCAGACCGCTTTCCCCCCCTGAGACGCCGGATGGTGGACCAGAATCGCTTCGAAGCCGTACAGAAGTCGTTTTCCATGGTCTCTCCAAACTCCTCCCACGCCCGAGTTTTTGCCTCAGCAACCATCCGAGCCGCATCCCGCTTGGCCTGTCGGTACCTATCAGCTGCTTCAGGGGTCCCACAAGCCAAAAAGACCCGGTAGGACTCCTTCTTCAACCTGACAGCATCCCTTACCGCCGGTGTCCACCAGCGGGTTCGGGGGTTGCCGCCGCGACAGGCACCGACCACCTTGCGGCCACAGCTTCGGTCAGCCGCCTCGGCAATGGAGGCGCGGAACATGGTCCACTCGGACTCGATGTCCCCCGCCTCCCCCGGGACGTGTTCAAAGTTCTGCCGGAGGTGTGAGTTAAAGCTCCTTCTGACAGGAGACTCTGCCAGACGTTCCCAGCAGACCCTCACAACACGTTTGGGCTTTCCAGGTCTGTCCGGCGTCCTCCCCCACCATCGGAGCCGACTCACCACCAGGTAGTGGTCAGTGGACAGCTCTGCCCCTCTCTTCACCCGAGTGTCCAAAACATGCGGCCGCAGATCAGATGAGACGACAACCAAGTCGATCATTGAGCTGCGGCCTAAGGTGTCCTGGTGCCAAGTGCACATATGGACACCTTTATGCTTGAACATGGTGTTTGTTATGGACAATCCATGACGAGCACAGAAGTCCAATAACAAGACACCACTCGGGTTTAGATCGGGGGGGCCATTCCGCCCAACCACACCCCTCCAGGTCTCACTGTCATTGCCCACGTGAGTGTTGAAGTCCCCCAGCAGAACAAGGGAGTCCCCAGGAGGAGCACTCTCCAGCACCCCCTCCAAAGACTCCAAGAAGGGTGGGTAATCTAATCGGCTGTTTGGCGCGTAAGCACAAACAACAGTCAGGACCCGTCCCCCCACCCGAAGGCGGAGGGAGGCTACCCTCTCGTTCACTGGGGTAAACTCCAACGTACAGGCGCTGAGATGGGGGGCAACAAGTATGCCCACCCCAGCTCGGCGCCTCTCAGCGGGGGCAACCCCAGAGTGGAAGAGAGTCCAACCCCTCTCGAGGAGACGGGTTCCAGAGCCGTGCGCCGAGGTGAGTCCGACGATGTCCAGTCGGAACCTCTCAACATCGCACACCAGCTCCGGCTCCTTCCCCACCAGAGAGGTGACGTTCCACGTCCCGAGAGCCAGCTTCTGCAGCCGAGGATCGGACCGCCAAGGTCCCCGTCTTTGGCCGCCGCCCATCCTGCACAGCACCCGACCCCTATGGCCCCTCCCACAGGTGGTGAGCTCATGGGAAGGGGGGCCCATGTTACCTCTTCGGGCTAAGCCCGACAGGGCCCCATGGGTAAAGGCCCGGCCACCAGGCGCTCGCCAACGTGCCCCACCTCCAGGCCTGGCTCCAGAGGGGGGCCCCGGTGACCCGCGTCCGGGCGAGGGAACACTGAGTCCATCTGTCGTTTTCATCATAGGGGTCTTTTGGGCTGCATTTTGTCTGATCCCTCACCTAGAACCAAATTGCCATGGGTGACCCTACCAGGAGCAAAAGCCCCCGACAACATAGCTCCTAGGATCATTGGGACACTCAAACCCCTCCACCACGATAAGGTGGCAGCCCGGGGAGGAGAAAACGCAGATGTATGGCACCAAAAATGATTTTTTTCTAAAAACTCTCACGAAGGTGAAGATTTGTGTTTTCTTCGTTTTAAGCCTTTGATTGTGGACAAAAATAACCAGAGTTTTAGGTACCGCAACATCACTTTGTGCAACAATAATGCTCAAACATCACTTGTCTGAGATGTGTTTACACTCAGAACAGCATTTATGCCCTCAGAAATGTGTTGGCATTGTTGATTGTCTAAGCACTTTTTGGTAGCTTGTTTTTACAAGCTCAATTACTGCTGCATGTAGAAGTTAGAAAGTTGAAAGTAACTCCTAGTGGATAGGATTTGGGCGAACTACTGCCCCCTACAGGTTTTGCATGTCTATGAATGTGCTTAACAATGCACTTATGCAGATAGGTGTGGACGGAGTTAGTTTTTTTTAAACAAGGTGGTGAGAATATTTGTTGATTTTTTTTACAAACCCCAGCTACATGTGTACATGGCCTAAAAGTTATTTTGTTAACATATTTTCTCACCTGAACTGTGGATCGCTGCCCTCCGCAACAGCGTTACCATGGGCCACTTAGCTTTATCTATTATTAATGCTGTCTTGCCTTGGCTGTCAGTTATGTGGGCAGCATTGTCTTGGTGGTTTCCAGCTGTACCGTATACTTTTCTTTTTTAAAAGATTGATTTAACAGTGTTCTGTGACATGTTTAAAGCATGATATACTGTTTTATAATCCAACCCGGCTTTTACCTTTCTCCATGTTTGTTTCTGTCCTGTCTTTTATGTTCCTTGGTCTTCATGAAGCTGTTTGTTAGCTAATGTTCTGTGACAGACCCTCCAAGGTTTTTACAGAACATCTCCATTTATACTGAGACTGAAATACACACAGAGGGACTCATTCCATTTATTAGGTGACTTCTGAAGGCAGTTGGTGGCACTGAATTTTATTTAGGGGTATTAGAGTAAAAGGGATGAATATAAATGTATGCCACAAATTTCAGATTTTTTATTTATAGAACTTATATGCAACTTTTTGTGGCTATAACATGAAAAAATGGGAAAAAAGTAATTGGGTATACTTTTGTGCAGTACTGTACAGTGTCTTCCTCACTAAGCAGTCCTGTTTCTGCCTTGCTGCAAGCAAATACAGGAACTTTATGAGTCTATATTTATGCATCATGCAAACATGTTGCATAACATATATTCAGAACATTAAATAACCCATGATCATAGAATTGCTGGTTGCAGATATAAGGAGCAGGGCACATATGGAAGTACATAGCTGTTGGCATAAAAGAAAAACATGTCCTAAAGACAAACATAAGAGCAAAGAGTAGGAGGTTCTGGTTGGTTCCAGTTGCATCACAAGCCCTATGGCATGTTAACTGGGCCAAAGAGCTTAGGATCAAACTGTAATGTTTTAATGAACAGCAGCCTCAAAGGAGAAGCAAGCTTCTGCATTCCAAACATACACATGTCCTTGATGCACCAACTAAGCTGATTCCATCTCAGAGTCCAGTGATCATGAATTCCCTCTGTGCCTCCTTCAGACACAATGATGGATATTACAAATGACAACTAAAAGACTTACCCGCAAGTCTCTGTGCACTCACACATATTTGTACACGCATATAAACAAACAAACAAAAAGATGGACATAAGGTACAAGGACGACCTCCTGTCGGTGTCACTCAGCCCGTCTCCAGAGAAGGCCAAAGATTTTATGCATCGCTGCGATCTAATGGCTTCTCCGTTCTGTGCTGCTGGCCTGGGGAGATTTCAGCTCCACATTGGCCCCCGCTGGAAGCCTTGAACATACAATTACAGCCCTGTGACGTGGCCCTGCCTTCTATTAGCTGTAAAACCTCTGAAGTGTGTAAAAGTGTAGGTGTTGCTGTGCATGCTCTTGGTTTCCCGCCGTCCATGCTGGTAGCTCACACCCCTTCCTCAGAGGGGTGCAGTCGAAAGGAGGAAAACCAAAGGAAAAATTGCCTAAAATATTTTATCCGCACCATATACGACTCAGCAAATTTACTCTCGATATGATAACAAATGTGAAATATTACTCAGAGCTTTGTGTTGACTTCAGTGCATTACAGCAGCGGTCATAAATCCTAAAACTGCTGCCCAAAATGCATACGTAGCTACTGTACATAAACATTTACAGTATGACAGTGCTATTTATATTGCCACCCTTCATAATACCATGTGAAGGGCAGTTTGGCATCCATTATGTGATGGATTTTTCTCCCCATGCATTTCCCTCTTTCCCATTAATTCCCATTCTTCTTTCCCTTCCAGTCTCTTTGGGTACAGTAGAACAGGCTTTTTACCTTTGGCAGTATTTAACAAAGCACTAGCCTGTTTCTTAATTATTTTCTTCGCACTCCATTGACACTGATTCATGAGGGTAACATTGGACACACCCCCTTGGCCAGCCCCTCCAACCAACCTCAACCTCCCATCTTCTCCACACTTTTCCCTCTATTATTTTCTTGCTTTCAGTAGAATTGCTTGCAGCTTTTTGCATCTTTCGAAGTCACTCTACATTTTTCACTTACTCTGTATCAGCATCTCCATCTATCTTTCTTTTTGATTCTCTGCATGAATATGCTCATGGCTAATAGCTTACCTTCATGGTAATTCATTAGCTTTTTGATTGTTTTCAGGTAATTACCTTCTTTTCATATAGTGCCTTGCAAAAATATTCATACCACCTAAAACTTTTCAGGTTTTCTTACAAGAACAAACTCCAATGTATCTTATTGGGATTTTATGTGATAGACATACATATGTTGAGAGCATAGCACAGTGCTGCACATGTCTGGATTTTATGGTGTGGTAAAAAGAAAGCCTTGAGATGTCCTGTTTGTAGTTAACCTTAAACCTTGTATGGGGACTCAACAAATTGGAACGAAGGTGAAAACTAAAACTGCACAGCACTCTGAGCACACCATCTCTACTGTGAAACCTCGGGAAAGCGGTATCATGCTGTGGGAATGCTTTTCTTCAGAAGTGACAGGGAAGCAGGTCAAAATTGATAGTAAGATGGATGGAGTTAAATGCAGGACAAGGGCTGGGCGATATGGCCTTAAAATGAAATCTCCGATTTTTTCAAACCAAATCCGATTTCCGATTTTAATCGATTTTTTTCTTTCTCCCTTTACTTTCTTAAACAGAAATGACAAATGACAATCTATTTTTTTTAAACTCTTATTTTAATATCTCATTTGGGAGTCTACCTGAATTCAAAGTTGTGTGTAAAGTTGGTAGCACACACCTGGCATCCAAAGTTTTCAGTAGGTAAATAAAGCTGGGCTTTTCCACTGTATAAACAGGCACCATATATTTGGCAATATAAATTGTGATGGCATCGGTGATTGGTTTCCACTTGTTGTGCCGCAGATAGGTAGGATTTGGCTATGAATAATTATGAATAATTGCTTAGGGCAATTATTAATAAGATTAATAATTTTATGTAAAAATTACCAATTTTAGGGGCACCATCCTGTTGGATTCCAGGAACATTTATATATTTATATATATATATATATATATATATATATATATATATATATATATATATTTATATATATATATATATATATATATAGCCAAATTGTTCAGTCTCAGATAATTGAACAATAGATGAAGGAATAAGTTCTAACGCTGTGGACATTAATTGTATGCATCACTCCAAGTAATCCCAGACAACTTCTCTTTAAGATAAGGGGACTTTATTTAGGAAATAGAAAATCCCATCTATACTAAAGCATGCAAAAATTACTACAGATCTTAGACCATAATAATAGGTGAACATTAAACACAATTAACATGAAATGAAATCAGTGAGACAGCTGAGGTTTGGGTCAGAAAAGGAGGGGGGCCCTCACACCAGGGGGCTCAAATCACAGATAGCCTAGGAGAAAAAGTCATAAATCTCAGCTCTGTGCCAAGATGGAGGGGAGCAGATGGAGTCTAAAAAAGAATCATAAAACTAGCTTTGGCTAAAGGAGCACATGGGGGAAGCGTCCATGTGGTAGGCCTCTGCTTTAGCGACAGACTAAAGACAATGGAGTTAAACTTTTCAGCTAAGACCAGCTAACGCAGGCCGGACCGAGCCCGACTGCCGATGGAGTTATCAGGGAGGGAGAGAGAGGGAAAACAAGAGGAAGGAAAAAAGAAAGGCGTGATCTGCTCAGGATAAAACAGACAGTTTCAAAGACAGCAATTTCACAGCTCAGACTTATAGGTGCGACGACGCAAAAATGAGCAAACAGGTACAGCGCTTAAAAACACTTTAACCAACAATGAACGAGATCTCCATTTATATCTGCCCAGACACAATATTAGTATAAATGAACCGGTTCAGTCCTACTTTGCCTTGAAGGAGGTCCAGTCCACTAGGAGGAGAGTGAATTGTGTCCGTAGTTGACCAAGAAAAGAAAGAGTTATAAAAAAAACCTGTACAGGATTTTAAGGACCGTGTGGCCCAAAGGCGGGCTGGATGGCCTGCAGGATCGACGTCTAATGAACTGTCTTGGAACACCCTGGTTACGCAGACGGGGTGCGCACTTCGAAGCTTTGAAATGAGTTCTTCCCCGGTCCAGCGGGTCAGAACAAAAGAGAATCTTCACCGGTGAGATGTCCTCTGTTCAGCAGTAGTCCATCCAAGAACTTCTAGCTGGAGAACAATTCAAAATGGGCGCGACTACTCTTATAGCCCCCTTTGGCCGTGATGTCATCGCTGATGTCACTGTGGGTGGTCACGGACCAATAGGAGTGTGTTGGGGGTCACTGCTAGGATTGCTGGGAAATGTGGTCTGCTCATTCCATCTTTGAAATAGCTCCCAGACATCCAAAAGTCTGTTCAGTTCATCTTATGAGAAATGCAATCACAACACACTGGACACCCGTCTTACCATAAGGGAAACAGTGTGAAAATGATTCCCCTATGGTGACTTGTCTTTTGGCGGTGTTTTGTGAGCTGCTGCTTGCTTGAGCATCTCGTAGAGAGCAGGACTTCTCCCACTCGACGGGGTGCCTCTGTTTCAGGTTTTGAAACAAATTTGTCGCATTTTGCAGCGTGCTGTTTGTTGATCCAAGTCTAAAGTCGCCAAAAGGAACCAGTTCCATATAATTGAAGAAACTGTCACTCTTTTGGGAACAAGCTCCTCTTTGCTAGTTGCCATTTTGATGTCTACTCGTTGCGAGAGACGGACTGGTTGACCTTGCTCCAAACTACGGAAGCCCAAGAGAGCAGTGGAAATGAGAGGGGAGGTGGTAAATCTCGAATTTCCCAAAGATAAATCTTCTTAAACGGCAAATTCGAATTAATCGATAAAATCGATTTATCGCCCAGCCCTGGGACAACCCTGAAAGAAACCCTGTTAGAGACTGCAAAAAACTCGAGTCTGGGGTGTTTTTTTCACTTTCCCATAGGACAGACACCCTAAACCTACAGCCAGTGCTAAAATGGAATGGTTGAGATCAAATCATATCCATCTGTTAGAACGGTCCAGTCAAAGTGTTGTTCTAAATCTAATTGAGAATCTGTAAAACTAGGATATTGATATTACAAGACACTCTACATCCATTCCAGAAGATTTGTTTCTGCAATCTCAGCTAAATACAAACTCAGATGGGCTGAATACAAATGCAGTGCACGCTTTTTTGCATTTATTTGTAAAAGAGAAAAATCATGCATTGTTTCCTTCCATTTCATTATGAAGCAAATTCAAATAAGACATATTGAAGTTTCTTTCTTAGTTATAACTGCGACAGTTATAAAAGAAATCAAGGTATGAGAATATTTTGCCATAAATATTGCCATTAACTTCATTACAACTTATACTTGGTTGAAATCATGTTCCAAAGTTGCAGCTTAATAAAATAGCAAAGTATTAAAACGTTTATTACCAAAAAACATATGGTAAATGGACTGAACTTATATAGCGCTTTTCTAGTCATACTGACCACTCAAAGCGCTTTACATTGAAGCCACATTCACCCACTCACACTCGCATTCATACACTGACACCCAACATGGCTCGGTAGGACGATGTTTTTTGGGGTTAAGTGCCTTGCCCAGGGGCACATCGACATGTGACTGGAGGAAGCTGGAATCGAACCTATGACCCTCCGATTGCAAGCCAACTCTACTCTACCACTGAGCCACAGTCGCCCTGCATGATAAGGCAAACACAGTGTGAGCATGGTAGTGGAAGAAAAATGAAATGGATGAGGCTTAGCAGATATAGAGCAAGGGGCAGTGTCCAACTCCGGCTCAAGGAGAGAGTGAGGATGTACCAGAATACTGGCTATCTCTCTGAAGCTTTGTCTGCCAGAGCAACTGAGCTGGCCGATGACTTTGCTGCACATGGACAAAAGAGGCTTACAGGCCACCCTGCATGTCAGCTTTCCTTCCCAACCAGAAGTGTGTGAGCTGCAGGGGAATACAGGTTGCACTCGAGCACTCACCTGACTAGACCTTGCTCAAAGTGGATTCAGATTTGCTCTATATATATATATATATATATATATATATATATATATATATATATATATATATATATATATATATATATATATATATATATATGACATCAGCCGACAGCTTGGGTTTGCATAAACTCTGGCTCAGTGCAAAGCAATTCTTTAGTTTAAAAAAAACTGCAGTGATAACAGTTCTGAGATGGAGAGGGGGAGGAATAATGTATGAAGCAAAGCTGCAAATGCAAAAATAAATACATAAACCCCAAAGCACGTCAGTTGTGTACTCACACATTTATCCATTTCTTTATTATTATTAGGAGCAGCTGACTTTTGATAAGAGGCAAGGTGCTGAACTTAGAGATTCACCACTCTCACCACCATGTGTTTTTTGTATGCAGCGCCTTTGTAGCGCTGATGTGACTGCAGGCGGAGAGCCTAACCCTGTCAGTCACCATGACAGCCAAGCTGTCTAATCTGCTCTCTATTGGTGATGGTGCACTTTAATTAGACTAGAAGGTCAATCAGCATCTTTTCTGGAGATGTGATTGTACTGAAATTTTTCTATTATCGAGGTTACCCATACCGAACAGTAGCGTCTGATCTTGAATTGTTTTAATCCCAAATTGTCTGAATACTTACATTTTATTTTTAATTTTTTATAAAGCTATTGATTAGAGGACAAATTAGCAGCACTAAGTTTTAAGTACATATACTTTTACATACTGTATATTTTAAAGTATCCTTTGCTTAGGAAAATAAATATGGCTGACAACTGCAGGATTTGCTCATAATTAAGAACCCATTTTTTGAGTATTAATTATTTCAGCGTGCACTTCAACTAGTGGGATCCCTTGTGAAATTGTGTTGAAAGTCTTAAAACAAATTCATCTAATGTTGCAGTTAGTCTTACCAAAAATAAAATGAAATCCAACAATTAATTTAGCCACATTTGTTCACTAAAGGAGACAAATCATACTACGCAAAAAAATTGCTTTTTACAAAAACACTTGTTTTGAACCATATAAACCTGAAGTGCGTGTTAACAAAATGCTAAAAAAAAATGGTGCATCTGACAAAAATACATGTTAAAGTTTGTGATGGTAGGGCAGAAAAAGGTTTCGCCTCGCATCACCTCTAGTGAATCTGGTTAGCATGCAAAACATCAACTGATTCCATTGAGAGGTAAAGACCTAAGTATACCACTCTTTACTGCAGTTCTTAGACAGTCAGCTGTATTTTATCCCCTCCCAACAGTCCTTTTCACTGTGCGTGGTGGCAGGATGAACTTGGCGTCCTTATCTAGCGTTGTATTTCACAATTTGAGTTGTTTTCCATTTTTATTATGTAATTGTAACCCTGAAATGTTGATGCTCACTAGGTTCTGTCGGTTGTGGGTTAATGGTTTTGTTTTTTTCCTGGTCAAAAGAACCACAATGGCAGGATCGTCTTGACTCAGCTTTAGTTTTAGCCCAACAACAACTTGTGCTGTTCACACTCACCCCCTCAAGATCTCCTCTCCCTTCCCATTAAATGTCCCAACACAACAACCCATAGGAACCAAAATACAAACTATATTGAAGAAATGTTAGGATAAAATAATGAGAAATTATAACAAATATATCTCGTATTACTGTAGTCCCTTGACACGAAAATAATTTCTTACTGCATACAATAAATTACTCTGAATACTAGTCTCATCTGAATGAGAGATTACAGGATATATGTGGATATAGGCAATTTAAAAAAAGTAGTTGGTGTCACGTAGTCTTTCCTTCATTTTTGAAACTTAAAATACACATGACTTGCTTAAAAGGAATGTTTCCTGTCTTTTCAGTTTTGAAGAGTGGCTGAAAGATATAGGCCTCTGCATAATCATATTTTAACACCAAGGGAACAGGGAATCTTGGATTACTAATTAAACATTACCTAAACTAAAGGTTTAGGTAGGGTCTAGGAGTAACCTTATATGCACCAGCATGCTCACACACACACATAGGTGTGGGGTCTCCGGTGTTTACAGATACATTCTTGGACGAGGTTATCATTACTAGATCTTGATTAATTGGTACCATGAGCATTTCAGTGACATTGTTGTTGTATTTTTTTATATCCATTTTTGTGTGATGTTGTTGTGTAGTTCTTAGTTCACAATGTTTGGTTTGTTTTGTCTATGTTCCTTTGTTGTTTTTTTTGTTTTTTCCCCTCTCTCTGCCGTCCTGTGGGTATGGAGGCAGACTTCGATGTGTTCCTGTGTTTTCGTTGTTTTCCTTCCTCTCTTGTATTTTCAACTCACCCTCTCTCTTGACTTTTTGTTTCCTACCTCTCTTCTTCATCTTCTTTCTTTCTTCCTCTTAATTTTCCGTCTCCGTGTCCATAACATCAGAGAATAAAACCCACAGCAATTCATAATAAAGATTTCTCATACATATATATGAAGTGGAGTACTATAGCTAAAGCTGTAGTGATCTGCTTGTGAATATGAATCTGTTGGGCTTCTACTTGGTATTCAGACAATAATTCTTAGCTCCACACTGCCAGACAGGACGCGTAAAAAAAAAAAACATTACCTAAACTCTAACTCTAACCCACAATTTCCCCTTTATGCGCTCCGCCACGCACTCAGCGCTGGCCGCCTATTCGCCATCTGGCAAAAATGGGATCGATTCTATTTTTGCCGGATGCTGAAGCAAGCATGCAGTGGAAATTAGGGGTAATTCACTTTAAAAACTAATAAATAAAGTGAAAAATGCTTCAACTACATTAATTTTATAGGACTTAGTAGGCGTGCCAATAATTGTTCCATAAGAGATTTTTTTAAGAATAGAATCCCTAATATTTCTTAAAAAATTATTTTTTTTGCCCCAAAGAATTGATGATCTCAAATTTAAGGTTGGATTTTTCAATACTTTGTAGTTTGAATTCATAGTACTTAATAAAAAGCATGTTTTTTAACTGATGGTGGAGGGTAATGTATTTTTCTGAAAATAAGCATGATAAACATAGGTGATAGGTGAAGTTAACATATCAAAAAAGCTGAACAAACCACATGTCCTGCTGATTTGGCATAGCCTATTTCTAAAAAATAATTCAAAAAGGGAAAACAAATACAAGAAACGGTTTATATTTTGAATAAGAATCTCTTTTTACTTTGCCCAGCTCGGATGAACTGATTAAAGTTTTGTCTGTGAAGTTGTACCATAAATGATCTAGTTCATATTAGCGGACTGTAAAGGAAACCATTCAGTGTAATGGTCGACATACATTTGGAAGTTTATTTTAATACTTTAAAGAAACCTTTGGATTAATAAGCAGCCAATCTCATCTCTACATGCTTAATGTCTAACTTCATGGTATAATGTTAAATACTAAAGGTATGAGGCTGTGTAGAATTGAACCTGTCAAATTCTTGGCTGGCATTAAGCTGAAAAAAGAGTGACTTTGTTCTTTCATGAGCTTAGACTAACTATCAGGCAGATGGCCTTTTCCTCCAGCTCTCTATCTCTTCCTACCTCACAATCTCCCTCTCTGACAAATCTAACAGTAAGCATTTTAATTCCCACTGACCTTTACTGATCTCACTCTGGCAGTTTTCTCCATTGCTGAGGGCCAAAACAAAACAGAATTTAAATTTCAGTTGAGAATAATTTAAGGTGCCTCTACATATGTACATTCTAAACTTTTTTCTTTGAAATTTAGATGCTTAAAGCTTACTCCCTCTGTTTCTCCCACATCTGTGGGACCGTGAGATCACATTCATTGTAATGCGGTCATGTGAGATTGGGTAGATGGGTAAGGACGGTGAGCAGAGCATCCCCCAGTCTTCACATATATGCATGCATGAGCACGTGAAGCACATGGTGCTCACACTGCCACACGAACATGCTCCAACTCCAGTACATTGAGCACCAGAGGGCTTTGTGTTCAAGGCTGAGAAATGCCATGTCAGCACGCAGCACAGGGAAGTTTAGAGGGGAGGAAAAGCTAAATAATATAAAAAAGGAAGCCTGTGATGAAAAATGCATGGAGGGGAGAGGGTGACAGTGGCTCCCCGTACGCAACTGTCTGCTGGGAAGCTGAGTGGATTTTTACGCTCTTCATCCAGCTGCCTCAAGTGACAGCGGAGCTTCCCTGACTGACCACACAAACACATGTCAGATATGAAATAAAAATGTTACATCCATACAAGCAGTGTGTGTACCATTTGACACGTGGGCTTTTTTTAGACCTAAAAATAACTTTAAGCATCATAAAATGTTTTAAATTTAAATTGGGCAATTTTTTTTACTGCAGAATATGATTATTCTATTAAATGCCTGCAAATGGAAAAAGTGTGAAAATACCAAAGACAGTCAAATTGTAAGTGAAGTAAAGTTTGTAATCATTGCAACTCAGAGAAACTGTGCTCATCCTTAAAACAAAACAAAAAAAAAACATTACAAGAGAAGATGATGGAACATTTTTCCCTTTTTTTGTTTTAGATCAAACAACTATCAGTACAGGGCCACACTCTTTCCAAACATAAGTCGTCGATACTGAGAAAACCAAAACCGTTGGTAGATAAAGAGACCTACAGGAGCTCCTTTCAGATTTTAACTTTTCATTTGAATGAATCCGATTTTACCCTCACAAAAAATTAAACAATGTACCTAGAACTCATCTAAACTGCTTTTCTTCCAAGCTCCTCTACCAATGCACTCACATCACACATGCTGGAATGATTCGGCTAATTGTCACATCCTCATTACACGCTAAAAGGTAATCAAGCATTTTGTCTGATTTTTGTTGAATTTTATGTTTTTGCATCCTGGACTCAGTCCTCATGTCAGGTGTGGGCATCACTGAAGAAACTTCATCCAACAGGCTGAATATCTTAATTTGGCCAGTTGCACTTGGAATATAACAGGCAAATATTGCATTTTAAATAGTCCTTTGGAAATTAATGTTATAAAATATGTTATTGCAATACCAATATATTTTCAATATATCATACAGCCCTATAAACTCAGATTTAAAGCTGAATAGTTTGGAGAAATACCTATGCATTTCTTCATGCTCGGGCACAAATCAGATCAACAGACACCTCAAATGTTTATATATTTATAGTTATTTTTTAACAATGCAAAAGAACTGTGAATTTTTGTAGCAGTTTTCTGACTGCATTCATAAAGTTGATCACACACTGTTATAGACACACTCACACACACACAGTACATAAGCTTCCATGGCATGCGTAGAGGACAAATTGGGGTCATCTACACTAAGTGGGGATTGAACCACCAACCATCTGATTTACAGTTGACCCCTATGAAGCTTTGCTACAGTTTTAATATTTCTTTTTCTGTTATAAAGTAATACACTTGCCTTGGGCTCCTATAAAAATATTAAAATTTTAATTTATAATAAAAAATTTATAATAAATTTATATTTATAATAAAAAAATCCGATTTAACCAGGTTTTTATTGGTATGGCACCAATTCACAAAAAATGACTTTATGGATCAGTAAATGAGGGGGAAGAGCAGTGATCTGCAAGTTGGAAAGCTAGAGTTTAAATCATGTGCCAGCTTAAGAAGTGTATTGGTGCAAAACCATTGGAATAGTCTTGGTGAAAAGTAAATGTAGAAAAGCTATTCAAAAAAGCTTTGTTTACTGTTTATACAGAAAGTTCACATCCAATTATATACAATCTAAATCAACTCAGTTCATTTAAGCAAGTACAATAGAGACCAGGCCAATTATAATACAGTTCCAGCTAATTCTAAATAACTACAGATACAATAAATCCTAATCCTAATTTTATCCACTTTATTCAAATCAAATCTTAAAATTGTATGCATAAATGCTCAAATATTTTGCCATCTGTTAAACACCCTCTTCCTCAGCTGCTTTATGTAAAAGGAATTTTTAGACTATATATAATTTGTATTAACAGTATGTATATTGTTACCACAAATTTACCAAATCTTTGGAACGTTTTTTTTTCCACATCCAGGTAGGTTTCTTCATTGGTAGCCTTTATATAATCACCAAAGCAAGAGGATGTAATACACATTTAAAACTTAAACATTTTCTTGGCCATTAGAGGTGTATTAAAACAATAAAAGAAGTGACCCTTTTTCATAAAGAAAAGCTCAGAAGAAAAGAAACATAAAAATGCTACATTGAGTCTCAAACCCAAGCTACACGTAAACAAGAAAAGATATAATGAACTTATTCCAGCAATATACTCTCAGAAGTAAATCAAGTTCAACATCTAACAAAAAAAAAACACTTAAGTGTGCCATTTATCCTGACTGAATCCTATAATAAATGCTATCAAAGGACAAGGAAAAACTGGCAATTTGACTGCTGTGAATGGGCTGTGAACTGACATCTGAAATTGAATTTGTTGCCCAATACATTTTATATCTGAAGAAAATATGTCAAATACACAGCGCCTTGAAAAGTATTCATACAATTTGAAGCTCTTCACATTCTGTTACATTACAATCAAAATCTTCAATGTACATTTTATGTGATAGACCAACATAAAATAGTGTATAGTTGTAAAGCTAAATAAAAAAAGTGACCTACTTTCCAACATGTTTTACACAGAAAAATCTGAATTTGTATCCATTTGTCTGCAAATCCCTTTACTCTGCAAACCATAAATAATAGCCATTGCAACCAATCATTTTATGGTGCACAGAGTTAATATGTGAGTTATTAAATGTCAGTATGAATAAAGGTGTTGTGTGAAGGCAGATATTGAAGACAATGTTAGTGAACAAAAACAAAGAACAAGGAACACGACAAACAAACAATATCCCAAGCGTTGAACAATTCACAGAAAACTGTTTCCTGTTCCACCTAAACTGAAAGGCTGGGCAAAGACAGTTTTAATCAGAGAAAAAAACAAGAGGTTCATAGTATGTCTGGAGGAGCTGCACGGATCCAGCTCAGGTGAAATAAACTGTTGATAGAGCAACTATTAGCTGTGAACTCCGCCAATCTGGCCTGAAAGGGACAAGTTTGTGTCTCTAGTCGAACCCCCAGTCGGTCGTGGCAGAAAGTCGATACTGAGCCAGGTTATGGTTCTGTTGGAGGTTTCTTCCATTTAAAGGGGAGTTTTTCATCTCCACTCTCAAGACATGCTTGCTCAGTATGAGGGATTGCTGTGAAGTCAATGACAATGCAGTCGACTGTCTACCGTTGCTATATTGGCCCTTTTCCACTAGGGTTGGCTCAGCCGGGGCAGGGTCGGCTCAGTCAAGCCCAGAATGGCCTGGTTGTGTTTCCATTTCCATCTCAGAAATGCGGCAGTGGGCGAGGACACGGGCAGCCTCAGCATAGCAACAGTTCTAGCAAAAATCAGTCATCACTCACCTTTTTTGAACATTACACATGCTGATGCTGGAGCCAGTATCTAGCCCATTACTTGCCGGCCTTTCACCATAAATGCAGTCCAACTAACTGTCTAACTGCCAAATGCTATGTGTGGCAGAAACAAGCTCATTTCCCTGAAAACACCATCCCGATGGTAAAATATTGTGGTGGCAGTATCATGTTGTGGAGATGCTTATCCTTAGTAAGACAATAGAAGCAGATCTGAGTTGATAGGAAGATTGATGGAGCAAATTACAGGGCAATACTGGAAGAAAACCTGTTAGGGTTAGCAAAAGATTAGAGGCTGGATTTTTTAGAAAACACAGTACTGAGTGTTGGCCTATCACATAAAAAGGAAAACACACTGTGTTTGTAAGATGACAAAATGTGGAAAAGTTCAAAGGGTACGACGACATTTGCAAGACATTAACTGCTTGAGCCTCCTTTTTTGTCTGTGAGACATTTAGCTTTATTATTCATTTTCACATACCCCACTGATGACTCATATCGAACTGATTTTTACAAAGTTTTTTCTTTTGCAACACAAACAGCATGTCATCCTCCTCACTCTCCAACTCCAACAGTGTTAATCTGCAGCAGACAACCATGTTGACAGAATACATTAAGAAGCTTTAAGGGGGAAAGGTTAAGCATCAACACCAGAGGAGAATTTTGAATGGTAAACTAAACCTCTTATAGGATGTTGAGTTGTACAAGCAAAGGCCCAAACTTGCTCTTTCAAATACCCCCATTAAAGCTTGTCAATTTACACAGGCCAGTTGTCCACATTCCAGGCTTTATGTCATTTTCTGGATCCTGTCATGATGAGGCTGGCTTGTAAGCCAGCGTACAGTCACGCTACAATATGATTTTAATCTTCTTAGCCTTTAATCAGCACTTTATCAATGCTATCACCTTGTCTACAGGATTCTGTTATTGAGTGAAATGACTGTCAGACGTCAAAGACGGGGAGTGTCTGCACTCCAAATATCAATAACGGCTGTCAGCATAGCCCGGTCCGTTGAAGGATTATCTAAAATCAGTTTGTTTAATGCATCATTTTAAGGGCAGCTGCTCTGTCTCTGATTAGTTATTGTGCACACTAGACAATTAAAGGTCCCCAGAGAGTTCGGCCCAGGGGAGTCGCCGTTCACATCAGCGATGCTTACTAAACAGGGGAAAAAAGTTTCAGTGGGGAAACTGTAAAAACTGTAAGAGAGAGATAGATCTAAAAGATATGTAAACTATATCATATAAATACCAGAGGTCATGCTAGACCGTCATTCTGTCATAACGTATTCAATAGTATTTTCTTTTCATTTTAATTAATATTTAGTCCGAATAAGCTGAACAGACAACGACAAATAAACAATGAAATTAAATGATTTCACTCAAAATAAGAACAGATCACCTGCTGTGGCCTGAACACAAATGATCACAGTCTCCTGGTCCACATGGAACTGAAATGCGCATCCACTTGTGCGGAACCATATTATATATATATATATATATATATATATATATATATATATATATATATATATATATATATATATATATATATATATATATATATATATATATATAAGTTGTGGCCAAAATTTTTGAGCATGACACAAATATTAGTTTTCACCAAGTTTGCTGCAAAACTACTTTTATATCTTTGTTTCAGTTGTTTCTGTGATGTACTGAAATATAATTACAAGCACTTTATATGTTTCAAAGGCTTTTATTGACAATTACATGACATTTATGCAAAGAGTCAGTATTTGCAGTGTTGGCCCTTCTTTTTCAGGAGCTCTGCAATTCGACTAGGCATGCTCCCAATCAACTTCTGGCCCAAATCCTGACTGATAGCAACCCATTCTTTCATAATCACTTCTTGGAGTTTGTCAGAATTAGTGGGTTTTTGTTTGTCCACCCGACTCTTGAGGACTGACCACAAGTCCTCAATGGGATTAAGATCTGGGGAGTTTCCAGGCCATGGACCATGGATAAATAAATTTTTTTATTTGTGTTAATCAACTTTTTTTCATCTTTAATTTGACTGTTTCTGCATGTGACTTTTTGTGCTTGAGTTGGGTGTTAACCACACCCTGTGGTGGACATCGATTGTCTGTCTGTAGGCCTGCTTATTATCAGCTGATGTCTCTGTTGTAGTGGCGAGGGCAAGATGAGTGAGGATGAGCAATGAGTTGCAGACAGTGTTGCCAATTTTGCATCATTGTCGCTATATTTAGCGAGTTTTTGGACCCCTCCAATGATTCTTTTCAAAAAAGCGACCATCTATCCATCCATCTATCTATCAATTAAAATAAGAGCCGTTTAGTTATTTTTAGTTTTTTAAACAGTGCATGTAAACCGCTGGATTCAACCACATGTTCATCAGCTATCCTGGTCAGAACTGTTTAAGCTTAAGCAGTGATTATTTTTGGTCTGAACCTATCCCGAATATTGTCTAACAGACAAACCAACAGTCTAAAAGGCGTCTGCATTTATTTATTTTGTATTTTCTAAAGATACGCTTTCAATATTAATTTTCCCCAGCAGCTCATTTTCTAACTCTATGGTGAGTTAAACATCTGAGTCCAGAAAGTGTGAGGGAACATTATTTTTAGTTTATTCAGCACTGAACAAGCATTTTCTGATCCCCCATAAATAATTTATAAAATGCTTTTTCTTGTTAATCCAGCAGCCCATGGGAAACAGTGAGAGACAATGTGCCAATTCAATCCAAAGATACACAGAAACATTCCCGGCAAAAAAAATAAAAAAAATAAAAACAGAAAGTTAAAAAAACAAAAACACTTTCAAAACCTGTTTGTTTTTGGAAGCACTTTAATAGAAAAATTTCTCTGAGCCATCAACAAAAATAAGATAGATGCAATAAAATCCCTAGAATAAAGCAAGCAAAGTTAATTTTACACACTGTGAATCAAAATTGGTGTTTTGAAAATTAGTATTTAATGGCCCAAGAAACTATAAAGATAGATTACTAGATAGTCCTACTTCACACATTGCCATGATACTTTCTGAGCTGGATCAGCATTGGGCATTGATCTGTTTTTATTGGGTTTTCTCACATCCGTCTCACTTTGAATTTGGCTCCATATTTAACTTCAAATGTAAGGTGAAGAAGTTAAAAAACGTAGGTGAGGGTAAAGCGGTAAAGAGCATCAGAAAGAACAAGAACTTCATTTTTTGGGAGAAACTTCAGCCTAAAGCCATGCTTAGCATGTTTTTTTGAGTCTGTATGTTAGAAATGACATTATTGGCACTTACTGCTGCAGCCTAGTCCACTGGATCTGAATGATTTTTGCTTGAAACAGCCTTTAAGGCAGATTCATTTGTATAAAGGATAAAATAAAATAAGTCATCTGGAGAATAGTGTAACCTGGGTCTCACCATTTTCATTTAAAATCCCTTTTAATTTAAACGGTAAAAAACAACATCAACACTCATAGCTATGTACTGTAAAAGCTAGTTTATTTGATGGTTCTGCACAAGAGGATGGAACAGTAGTGGAAAAAATCTGCCTAAAAGACAACATGACAGTCTTTCTTTTGCCAATCAATTCTCATAAAGCCCAAGCTCCAAGCGCTGTGTAGTCTATATTCATGTAGAAGGGGGATTTTAAATAGTTGTAATGCTTAACCACAGTGCAGAGACCCTATCTTTTTGACATTAATTGATGGGGCAAATTGTGCCCTTAACAATACACTGCCTGTTGTTTGTCTTTTTATAATGATTTTCAAGTCTTTCTTGTGTGGTATTTTTCTTCTATGTTGAATTATAGAAAGAAAACTGTTCAAGTATTTACTCAGTCACCTTAGTTACTCCCCACTGAGGGATTCTGAAGAAAAAAGACAAATGGATTGGAAGATAAGTACGTCAATTTCCCAGAAATTCAGCGAGAAGCAGGAATGTCATAAATTGACTGAATTATGAGTCAGAACTTAAGAAAAATTCAGCAGAACCTGTGTCACAGCGACTCTTTCCTCCTGTTTCTAGCCACACGTTTAAACCACCTCCACTCACCTCAGTATTGTTCTAATGGCTCAACTCTTCAACAAAGGTATTCGATCCTTGCAAGCAATTCAGCAATATTTGACCCAATGTTCTCCTTGTAAAGGCAGCACTGACCTCATCTGCACAGAGGGATTCCAGATAGCAGAAATACAGAAAAGGATACTTTATAAATGTAAAGCAATGTGTACTGAAACCACAGGGGTGAAGGTATCGTTACATGCTTTTGAAGAGAGTGTTATTAGAGAAACTGAAGTTGGAGTAGTTGTTCAATGGTCTTCACAATAACTGCCCTTTAGTTTCAGTGCAGACTTACAAAAGTAAAAAGGGGAATGAAGAGAAAACACAAATGGCAGAAAATGAAATAGTACACTGTTTCTACAATTTCCAATTCAATTTCCTCAAGCTGACCTGCAGCTACAAGAGAAATCAATGCAGCTGGAAGTAAAACCCTCTGAACTGAGGGATAGGAAGAGCTGTCTGTTTGTAGCAAAACAAAACAGCATCATTGTTTTAGAAGATCGGTGAGAAAAACTAAATCAGCCAGGTGTAAATTACTGCCACTTTTGCTGTCTGCAGAAGCAGTCTCTGACCCAGACGTCGGCATCCCGCCACTTTACCAAGTTCTGCAGAAATGCCATTAGTATTTTATTGTTTTTATCCTCCACCTCTGCCTTGTTTTATCTGCAATCCATACAGCTTTGGAACAGTTTTCAAAAAGAGTAGAAACACATTGGCATATAAATACATCTATTTTCCTTGAACGAAGCAAAAAACAAATTAACCTAAAGTGCCTCACCAGAAGACTGCAGCAACAGGGAATTTGTGCAAATGTCAATAACAGGAACAGACTGTAATTTCCTTTTATTTCTTGTCACATCTTGTGTGGAAAAAGGAGCATAGTGAGAGATCTCTCCCTTTTTCCTCCGCCTACGGCAAAACCCATCCATCACTGGCACTGTCAACACAACAATGTGGCCTGTAAGATTGTAGCATGTGCACCCTTTACAGGTCTAAATTAAATCCTTGATCAGCGTGTGTTACCTGGGATTAATTCAGGGGCCTCCATAGAAAACAGGAGGCTTAGGAAAGAATTTAGAAAGAGTTTTACAGCTCCAGCTTTGCTCTATAGACTTCAAAAGTGAAGGGATGACAGGCAAAAGAGAAGGAGAGAACAAAACTACACAGCAGAAGCTGATAGAGGCTTTCCTCATAGCACAACTACTGCTCTACATAAAAGAAATTGACACTGATTGAAAAATTAGCAAAAATCATTTAATTTAGATTACCATTAAAATCACCTAATTTGACCCCATTGTGTCTATAGTTCTCTTCATGTCTATAAGATTCTTTATGTTTCATGTTTATAAGCTATAAGCTTTATAAACTTGCGCATGTGCAATACATATAGCCCTGTTAGATTTAACCAGCAATGCTGAAGCCTGCTATAAGCTAAAACATAATTACAAATAATTCCCATTGTCTAGATTTCAACCAAAAAAACACAATAAAATCGTGACAATCACGAACCTTTACCTGTGGCCAAAGTTTGCTGCTGGCCACATCTACAAGAGAGACGCCTTTAGGAGAAAGACTTTATAGTCAGATGAGACAAAGATTATTCATACTCCTGTAAGATTTAGGTTTAAATTAATCTGATAATTTTCCCAACACATTTCTTATAAATGGAAGGAATATTAATGATTTGGAGTGTACCAGCCAGAGTCCTATCTTGAATCTGACAAGGAATCTGTGAAGGGAGCTCAAGATTAAGGTGATTGCAAGGAAGCCTTCCAGCCTCAAAGACTTGGAGCTCAAAGTCGTCAAAATACCAGTGGAAAAGCTGGTCAGCAATTTAAAAAAAGGGTTTTATTGCTGTAATGCCAAAAACAATTTTTCCACAGATTGAACTTTTGACATGTCAGTTTTTTTTAAATTACAAAATGTAAATAAAAAGTTAACTTTTATAGTTTTATTACTTTTGAAAGGATGCCTGTCTTATTCCCTATCGGACACAAATTTGGATAAAAAATATGTTTTATGTCTACATCTGCTAGGATCATGGCTTTTTTGGGGTTAACTGTGGATGGTTGAAACTTAACCGGGTTTGTAACATGACAACAATCCAATAAAAATCACAAAGGTTTTGGAATAAATAAAGCAGGTCAATATTAGGTTTCTATAGTGGCATTGAACTCAATTATGCTATGACCTTGTTGATTTCTACAGAAAAGGCATGGTTTCCTTGCCACTTTTTTCTAAATAACTGTGGGTATGTATGTATACATTTGAGCTTGTATGTTTAATTTAGACTCTGAGTGGATTAGAGAAAGTCTACAGTATATTCAAACCAAATCAATATGACTTTCATGCCAATGGTGACACCGCACACAGTGTTTGCCATACTAGCAATATAGGTTGTAAGTAATTTATTAGCCTCAAGTGCAGCAACAAAGTGAATCTGACCTCAGAAACTTTTTGAAAAACATGTAATGTCTGAGGATGGAGAAGCAGAGATGGTAAGTAGTGTGAGAGTATTTTGCACCACATTTAAGTTGAATATTACTGAAAGAAAATGGCCTTAAGAAAATATAAATAATATTTCACCCAACTGTGTACTTTACTGAAGCTTGAAAGCTTGTAGGTTTTAAAAGAATAAAGATATTGTTTCTCTAGACTTGTCTTCAAACGTGCCCTTCAGTGGCAGCGTCTGAGAAAAGAACCTTTACTTGTGTCTGAGAAAAAATGCAGGAAGGTGAGTGACTGGCCAGAAAAAAAGGGGGAAATAATTGTTGAAGCGTGAAAGTCTGAAAATTTCCTTTTCCTTATTCTTCTTGGAGCAAAAAAGAAAGCTTTCAAGGTTCAGAGATTGTGAAATGTTATTTTCCGTCTTACTTTTTTGAGGCATAGGGAAACTTAAAAAGCAGTGGTTACAGCAGTTTAGTAACCATCCTATTTCAAAATTGAGGTCTTTTCAGGTGTTGTGTGCCATTCAGACCTCCTGGGATTCTCTTCAGTGTGCTGTATGAGTCCTACCACGTCCATAGAGGGAATGAAATTGCGGAAAGCTTCATTTTACAGTACGCCATTACACTCTCTTCTTCTGCACCTATAGCCTGAAACCATGCTGAGTGGAGATCTTGCTCTGCTTGACATCATCAAGTCCTCCATGCTTTCACTCTTTTCTCTTTTTTCTTTCATCATATTTTACATCCCTAACTTCAGCTGCATGCTGATCTTCTCAATGTTATACCCTCCATGATAATCTTATCTCTTATATGTATTGTTGCATCTCTACCAACTATGAAGCTGTGTATGGTGCTTTGATTTTAGAGCTCAGTGACATGCAAAGCTGTGTTTGGGCTCCAAGACGTCTTATCTTTCGAGTAGCGACAACAATAGCAGATTGTCATGCAGAACGGAGCCTTTAATGTTGCACCGATGCATGGTGAAACAGCTGTAGAGAGACACAATGTTATAAACTACACACTTAATTTGCTCTATTACGGTTTTCCTCCATCATGTGAGGGCTTTTAAAAAGAGTTTTGCACAGACATGTTACCTTTCCTTTATATAAAACTCACCTTCTCATTAAAGTAGCATCCCAAGACAATTGCCTCCACTCATCAGAGGAGGAACAATAAACCTTTGCTGCTACAGAGATCCTTGATAGCCAATCTTAAAAAAACCCACCTGGGATTGTGCTTGCCAGCCAGTGTGTGAAGTGTACATTACGGTAATGCAATGATCAGAAAAAAATATATATTTCTTGATTTTTACTTAACTTTCTTCTTTACCTAACCCATCTTCAATTCTAAGACACAGTTTAGAAATGTCCTTGGGTCAAAGGCAGCACTACTTGAAATGCCTTTAGATTTGTTGCACATACACACATCAAAGCAAACAGAAGCTTATTTTCAAGTATTTTGCACCCTGAGGCTAGCAGCTACTTCAGAGACGGCTGTATTCACAATAAATAACTTGGTTTTCTGTTCTGCAGATCCCAACCAAAGCATCATCTACCAGATAGCTGTGGGCAAGTGGCTCCTATGCTCTCATATCAGAGGTGAGAGGGGGGTGCTGCACATAATAGCTCTGCTGATTGCTGTCCTAAGGTGTTGATCAGTAATGCTCACAACAGCTAAACGCAATCCGAGTCTGCCAGGGCGAAGGCTTCCAGAGTTTGTCCTGCCGCACACCCTTTGAAGGATCAAACTTCTAGTTGTGCATTTGATCGTGCCGTGATCCACTGCTGGTTTCAGAGCGCTCCGTCTCTTTTATCCTGTGTTCAACTTGTCCAGACATCAACAAGAAGACAGTGAACATACTGTGATGGATAGAGCACAGAAAGGATTTTACCACCTGATGAACACATCCTGCTGCCAACAATCAGTCAATGCAAAAAGTAAAAAGAAAAACACAGGGTTACTTGATTATGGAGGAAAATCATGCACACTATTATTTTAACTTGACTGAACTCACCTGTTCCAAAAATATGATTAATAATAAATTCTGGAAAAACTGGATTGCAATATAGTAGTGTGCAACACTCTGTTAACTGTTGCATTTTGGGCACCTGCTCCATCCAACAGGCTGAATATATTTTTGTAATGTAATGAGTGGCTTCACCACAGGTGAACACAAATATTACATTCCAACCATTCTTTTGCAAAACTATTTATACATACACAGATTCTGTGGTGATGATTTATTGTGCAGGTTTACTCAGAAGCCATTGTATGGGTTAAGATGACTAAATTCCGTATCAGTTTCTCTGTTTAGTTTAACACGAAATTGGGACAAGCACAAAGGGCCTATGTAGCTTTCCAAAACAGTTGCAATTCTTGCCAGAATGGGGTCCTGGGCGACCCCCTCAATATTACAGATAAGAATTTGAAGACGAGATTCTAACAATATTTTTTTCTAACAATAAAAAAGGGATGAATAATTCAGAATCATATACAACTTCCGTGTCATTGACAAGGCCCAATGCATGAATATATTTCCAAACATTGCTTACACTATCCATAACACAGGGCAGAACCAACTCACCATTGAAAACTTGTTTGCGTGCAAAACAGTAAACTTTTTTTCAAAGTGCATATGCCTGCCATTAGTGAGATGCTGCCATGGATGGAGAGCTACCTGGCCCATATCTATACCTTCAACTAATACAAACAGATCAACGACAGCAGTTACCTAGGGAATTAAAGCTGTTTTAAAAAATAATATCAAGGTATTTAGATTTGTGAATCAAATTATTATGCTATGATCTGGGATGTCCTATCGACCACTGAGGACCAGTCCACACAATTTGAAGGGCCAGAAGAGGCAATCAGGCTGTAAAATCCCCAGGTCTGAATCAGCTCAATATTACAATCAAAATTATTCATGATGGTTACTCAATGACTTTAAATGCACCACATTTATTGCACTTAAAGAACAAAATGAGACTAGAACTCAATAATGACAGATTAAATTTAGTTTTAAATTATGTTTTTTTTTTTCAACATTTTGCAATGCATCCAACAGTTTTTCACCTAACAAGTGTCTGGTCATTTGATTACCTTTTAATTGTATAATCCCCCCCCCCCCCCCAAAAAAAAAGATTGCGTGAGTGAGTGAGTGAGTGAGTGAGTGAGTGAGTGAGTGAGTGAGTGAGTGAGTGAGTGAGTGAGTGAGTGAGTGAGTGAATAGATAGATAGATAGATAGATAGATAGATAGATAGATAGATAGATAGATAGATAGATAGATAGATAGATAGATAGATAGATAGATAGATAGATAGATAGATAGATAGATAGATAGATAGATAGATAGATAGATAGGTTTTATTTTTCCACAGATGTTTGCTTCCGACTTTTATGATAGTGACTGGTATTATGATTCTACAGACCACTGTCCTCTGGTCCAATGTGGAGGGAACTGGGTTTCATAAATGTGATGTAACATTCTAACAACACTTTATCTAACTCTTGTCTTGGTAAGCTTTGTATTTTTTTTAAGGACCATATGGTTTCAAACTATTTTGTAAATGCACCACTTGCTTTTGCTGATAATCTTTGCAAAGGGGATAGTTGGCTAAACTATTATGTATTAAAGTATTAAAGATCATGCTAAAGATCATTTCGTATGATCAGAGATCATGATTCGCACTTAATTCAGCTCAAATAAATGTACAGAAAGAAGTTTCTCCAGCTTTCCAAATTCAGCTTAACATCTGAGTTTTGAAGGACTGCTGCTTCAGCTTTGAGGTATTATGGGGTCTGTAGCCCACACGGCTGTCAATCTAAATGGAAGCAGCGCCTTTGCTGAGAGGGTCACAACACAGACATTTCTGTATGGCACTGTTATTTAATTGTGGAGGTCAATGCAAAGTTCGGAAAAACACATTTCAAATTTTCTCTGTTATTTGTTAGATGTTGATTGAACAGCCAAAGCAGATGATTCCTAGCATTGGAATGCTTGCTTAAAAATATTTGATATGGTTGTATGGAATATTTTTAGACCCTGGCTGGATTCAAACAAGGGTGTTAGCTTAATAACTTGACAGGCATTGCATTTTCAGTGTATCTACCTTGTTAAAATGAAGGAAGAGTTCTTATAAACTGCTGAAAATCAGCTGTGAATGGCAGCAAATTGTGCACAATTACTGGAAAGAACAGAAAAAACAAGCCAGGAACTGAATGTAAGACACTCTTCCTCCCTTCTCTCTTTCAAGCAACATCAATCACCATCAAAGATAATGGTATCTTCACTTGGTTGCAGAAATGTGTCTTTAAAGACAGTTGTTTCACTCTGCCGTCTGTATTGCTTTACGTTATATCATCCCTTCCACAGAGATGCCCTTCTTCTCTGTGATGACTGCCATCAGTTCTATCGCCTCAGAGCCTGTGCCATCACTTATAAGCAGGCCTCTTGCTGTGATTAGCCCAATGCTTTAAACCATATATGTAAATTAATCTTAAATGTCCTTTAAAACATATAAAACACCCCTACTGACTTAGAGCTCAGGCGCTGCAGGGGTGCTGCTAATCAGTTCCCGCTATGGTCCATTTAGCTTCTGTGTCATTAGAGATAATACAAATAAAATAACAGTTAACATGAAGGCACTTTCATGCATTGCTCCTTTTAAAAGGAGTCAAATCTGCCTCTATCACCAACTATCAACAATTTGCGGTATATAATTTTTTTTTTTTTTTTTGGGTTGGGGGGAGGGGGGGTTGCAACCACATTAGTGCTGAACAAATTCTGGTTAATTACAAGGCAAATATGACACAAAATGTGATATGTGACCATTACAATCCTGTTTGGCATGCTTAGCAAGGAGGCATAACTTATCTCACAAGCCTTATATCCAGATTAATGAAAAAAGACATACTGCACATGTAAGAACTCCTGTTATCCCATATTCAGGACAAACTTCAGCAAAGCACACACATGCACAGTGTCATATGTCCCCTGGTTATTAGGCACGTGCATTAGTTTCACACAGATGCCAAAATGTCAACACTTTGCTCTACCCTCTCTTGACTTTGACTAATATTGTGAAATAGTTTTATTCCAGCAATATAACTTTAATGAAAGGTTTCGAAACAAGGCATAGACGCTTGGTTGATCTAATGAGATCCCTAACTGTTCCTGCCATCTGCCAGACCCAAGTCATGACATTAACTATGCAACCATGCTAAGCTTCAAACCCCTCTTAGATGAACCAGCTCATCTGCTCCTGTATTGCAAAAAAAACAAATGAATACCTCGCATCTAACACCAGTTTTTTTAAGACTGTGCACCTATACTAAGAGTGAGAAAAAGAGTCCTGCTTAGTTCTCTGAAAAGTTTTTACTCTTGCATTTGTTTTATTGATGTGTCTGTAAGGCATCGCTTTGAGACAAACTCCTCTGCAGTTTTTGGAGGCGCCATCGTTCTCCTGGCTGGGGAGAGGTCACTGCAAGGGAGGAAAATAAATGTGGAGTGATTGACTGGTCGCAGTTGGAGGGATGAGTTCTCCTTTCATTCCCAGGCTTCCAGAGGTTAAACGTCCTTCAGTAGAGTAAACACAATCTGACAGGTCCTTATAATGGACACATAGGCTCAGCATGGCACAATTCTCTTTCAAGGAGCTTACAGTCTTTGCCTACAAAGCCTTGCAAAAGTTTTCATGATACTTAAACTTTTTCACATTTTGTCATTTTACAACAACAAACTGTATTTCATTGAGATTTTACATGTCCGACCAAAAAAGAGCAGAACATATTTTTTAAGTGGGAAAACAAGAATTCATTGTTCAAACACTTTTTTTGCATTCTAGAATTTGAAAAGTGTGGCGTGCATTTCAATTCTTCCTTCCAGAGTCAATGTGTTGTAGAACCATCTTTTGCAGTAGTTACAGCTGCTGGTTATTAAGGAAATATTTAACAAGGATGAGACAGAATTCCTTTAGTGGTTCAAGAGTTTTAATTCGGCTTGTTGATCAACACGGAGTCCAGCACATACAGAGCATTTTCATATGCTGACCTGCTCCCCATAGCCTGACCTTCTACTATATACCATCTTCTTCAGTTCCCCCTCCTTAGATAACTATCCCAGTTACAAGACAGATTATCCTTCTAACCTGATTATTTCCATGTCAAGGTCTAAGGTCTGAAATGTTTGCATATTCTACTCTCAAGCTAAGTCAGGATGGAAATAGAGCATCTGCGAAGATCTTTTTTTTGTGTGTTAAAATTAGAGTTCTACCACATATTCTCAGGTAGGATTTGACCTGACCTTTGACTGGGCCATTCTATCCCATGGACATGCTTTGATCTAAACCATTTCCTTGTAGCGCTGGTTGTATTTTTGAGGTCAATGATCTCCTGGAAGGGGAACCAATGTCTTTCAAGTCTTTTGCACCCACTAGCAGATTTCTTTACAGAATTGCTCTGTTAATCTCCATATCTGCATAAACTCTGATCAGTTTTCCTGTCTCTGCTGAAAAAAGCTTCCCCAAAGCATGATGTTGCCACCATTGCGGGGATGATGTGTTAAACAAAATGTTAGGTTTTCCACCACTGTTGGCATTTTGCGTTTATGCTTATTTTTTTTTCTTATTTTCTGGATCCCCTACATGGTGTATGGGAAGCTTTTTAAGCTTTAAGCTTTTAACCTCTCATAGCTTTTTTAAGTAATGGCTTTATTATGGCTAGATTCTTAGACTTCCCATCAACAGAATCTCCCACCCAAGTGTTAGATGTTTTTCTTTTCATTTCACAATTATATGCTAGATTGTGTTGGTCTAGGACAGTGGTCACCAACCCTGATCCTCGAGATCTATTGTCCTGCAGTTTTTAGATGCATCATACAATGCTCTCCTTAAACCTTTGAAAATGTTGTCACATTACAATTACAAACTGTAGTTAATTCTGTTCAAAATTAAGGTTTTAGATGTATCCCTGCTCCAGCACAGCTGAATAAAATGAATAGCTCGTTACCAGGTCTTTCCCAAACTTGATGGCATGCTGAAGAGGTAATTCAATCATTTGATTTAGCTGTGTTGGAGCAGGGATGCATCTAAAACCTGCAGGGCAGTAGACCTCGAGGACCAGGGTTGGTGACCACTGGTCGAGGATGAAGAATTGAATAGAATTCAGCCCTAACATTCACTCACAAAATACAACATTTTTCCAAGGTTTAAGGAGAGTATTGTATGATGGATTAGGACTCACAGATTAACCTGGACTGTTATGAGAATACACTTTACATACATGTGCAATGTTCACACTAAAGTCAGTGTTTTCCTCTAATACAAGAATCAGAAGTGCAACAGAGATCGAATTTATCTAAAGATGCCATTCTCGGTAGGCAGCCTTTCCAGGTCGGAGCAGATCCCAGATCCCCACTCGAAAGCAAATTAAAAACTGGAGTACTCATCAGAGACCAGATTAGGCCGTTTCCCCGACATGCTTAAATTGCATTAATCTCAAATGCAGAACACATCTGCAACTAATTGATGGATTTGCAAGAAGATCTGAGGCTGGTTAGGCTCAACTGTGAGTTCTCTTGTTTATTTTCAGAGAGGCAAATGCTTTAACCCTTCCCTGACTGTCTTGTGAATCATTTTGCTGAGTGACACAGCTGTCTAAAAGACAGCCCTAACATTCACCCACAAACATCTTCTGCACTAATTAGGAAGGAAAAATGTGCCAGAGTTTCAGTTGTGCATTGGTTTTACATGAATAATTCAAAGAACGGTGTTTTTCTTTATGCCCCCTCTTGCTATTCATGGTACAGTAGGAGCTCCAGCAGTGTAAGGGAGGTTGCCTGCCATCCACTTATGAAAATATACTTCCAGACAGAATGGTTAGCAGCTCTTTACAGTATTGTCACATAGATTTGTTTACACTAAAGCCCTGGAAGTTTAACTCATTCCTACAAGCTTGTGAAGAGTGAAATCTCTTGTCTCTGAACTTCTTTTTTGTTTTGGAAAGTCTTTTTTCAGTGTATCACTAAAAAGCTTCAACCATGAATGATTTAAGCTTATAAATTATGTTTTATTTGCATTTAATAAGACAAAAATATATAGGGATAGACAAGAGATGAGAAAAATGAGACACTGTATGCCTGTTTGCATACGCAAAGGGATCTCTAAACTAGAAACGCACCAAAATCACATGGACATCGAATGTGTTTGTAGATGTGCGCTGTGTGTTGTGATTGTGGCAAGGAGTGATCTATTCTTTCCCATTACCCCCACTGCATACGTCTGGTTCATTTACATTCATGGTTATCCAGATAATGAAGCTTTCAATCTGGGGGATCCTGCGGTGAGAACAATGAACCCAATTACCTCCTGCCGCCTGTGAGATGGGATGGCAGACTCTGAGACAGATGGGTGAGGCTGCACTCGGGCCGGCAATCCAATCACATTCATCTCGCTTGCTTCCCGTTTCCCCTGTTCATATGCTCTGCAGCAACTTATCAACAGGCAGGGGCCAGGAGAACCTGGGATCACTGTATCGCATGCGGTGATTTCTGCAAACACGCACAAGCACACTTGTGCACAAACTAATTCTCAGAGGTCCACTCAAGCGCCTACATTCTTGCTCCTTCTGTTCCCCACCTCAGTCAGGTTTCCTTGCAAACACACATACACACCCACGCACACACACACTTTACAAAGATCTGATCAGCTTGCCTACTTCACCTGCTAGAGGAGGTAAGGAAGAGGTTTCGTGGGCAAAGTAATATATCTATCTCCATCTTGATCTCCTTATCAGTGAGTCAGGGTCTGAGTAAGAATGTTCCTGATGAATTATGCAAGATTCTCAACTTTCTTCTTCCTAGCTTAATATTTCAGTTTTAGGCTCTGACTGAGATCATCCAGTGATACGACAGAGTCACTGTCTGTCTTATCAATCCCTGTGTGCATGTGCTAGCTGAGGGATGGAAATTGTAATGCCTAAAAATTAAACAAACTTGATGTTGGCTTTGATGAAGCTTGATGCATTCAAATGAGGTTAAATCTATGAAGTTAGGTTCTTTAGAACATTTATTCAAAAGAGACATTTAGAATACCTTGCAAAAGTATTCAAGCTGTATTCAACTGTTTCACATATTGTCCAGTTATGGCCACCAATTTCAATTGTGATTTGTGTGATTGCCATCCATAGCACCATTTTTAAACCCACTTTATCCCAGCAAAGTTGTTGGTCTAAAGGGGTGCCAAACAGTTTACCTGTCCATGACAGGTCAACGAACAGGGCAAACAACCATGATTACACACTCAAAAATAAAAACAATTTAAAGTGGCCAATTAACTCAACGTTCATGTTTTTGGACTGTGGAAGGAAGTCTGAGTACCAAAAGAGAACCAATGTATGCAGAGATAGAACCTGCAAACTTTATGCAGGAAGACTACAAACCGAACTCTCTTGCTGTAAGCTAACTGTGCTGACAAATGCACCACTGTGCAGCCTACATGAATTTCAAATCTGATTTTCAAATAAAAAACTTTTAAATCCCCCAAAAAGTGTGCCATGCATTTGTTATCAAACCTCTTCATTCTCATGTTACAAAAAATTGTTATTAGTTAAAAGAGTCCACCTGTTTGAAAAAGTCTCTTTTGCAGTTTTTCACAAGTTACAGTATGTAAGAAGCACAGTAAACATGTGGAAGAAGATGCTCTGGTCTGAAGAGATCAAATTAAAATGTCTGGTCTACATGCAAAATGCTTTATGGAACAGAATATAAACCGAATCAAAAAACCTCATCCCTATGGTGAAACCAAAGTGGCAGCAGGGAAAGGGAAAATGGTCAGAACAACGATGCATGTCACAACTTTCAAGAGTTTTGCTTGTTAAAATTAACAACCATGCCACCTTTCCAGATTACAGTTATCCATTAGCTTGTGTTTGTTACAAACAAAATCCCAGCGAAATGTTGAAATGTAAGAAAATTAGGAAAAAAATCAACTTTTTTAAAATACTGTATATTTTTAGTTAAGCCCAAAATTATTCATACCCTTGTTCCTTTTATTTTACCAAAAAATTTATTTCTAAATTGGAAATGATGCAAATATTTCCCAAATTATATACAAATAATGTACCAGAGGTATTATTTTGGGGGTAATAAATGGCTTTTTGTTCTTACATTTTAACATAAATTCCAAACTGCAATGGACTGACGACCTGTTCAGGAAACGCACCAAAAACACATGGACATGTTCAGGGTGCACCATGTCTCTCGCCCAATGACCACTGGATATAGGCACCAGCCAGTTGGCACCAGTTGGTTAACTTAAAAAATTACTTTAAATATAAATCTGCCAGCTTTATAATTATTCTAGGTTAAACTGTATATAACTTGACTGCTTTTTTGTTTTCTTTTGTTGTTGTTTTATTCCATGTATAAATTAACCAGGTGACAATGTCTAATGTAAAAAAATAGTAAAAACATTAGCAGTCCGGATAAAATGTTGAGTTTATAATTATCTTTTGTCATTCGTCAAGATACCAGTTATATCACCTCCACCACTCAGCTATAAGCTATGCAGTAAGAAAACAAAAAAAAAAAACAGTGAAAAGCTTCCTAAAGGTTTTAGTGGTACTTTAAAGTCTACTGTTGCAACCTCTATGGCAGAACTTGAAATTTAACATTAGCCATATGATACAAAGTGTGTTTGGACTCAGAAAGCGCTTGAGGGGTTGTATGCCACCAGCAGATAATTAGCTGGTGATTGAATGGAAGCTGATACTGATTTTGCATAATGCTCCAATATTTGTATCGCCTGCTTCATGCAGAGCGGACCCTTATCTAACATGCTTCCATCCACTCGTCTTCAGCACTACCTTTGACACAGTGATCAATAGTAATTGACTTAGTGATCGATGTATCTCTTGAAGTTTTCCATCAGTTCTGCCACTTAGTTAGGTCCACATATCAGGACAGTATAGTGTATAGTTTGCTTGTGGGGGATCTGCATGTAAATGGTTCTAGAAGCTCCCCTGAGCATCATATAGGTGGGTTTTATGCTAATAAAAGTCTAAAAAAAAAACTCTTGCTGGTCATTCTCAAATGCAGGCGTTTATGTGGACACACACTCACACACACCCAGTCGAGCACATATACGCATTCACACAAATCCACACATGCAGACTGAGACTGCACACCCACTCAACCCTCGGATGCATTATTGATAAGATACTAATTACGCTTGTTGCAATTTCAGCTGACCTTTCCCGGGAACATCCTGGATCATTATAAGCCGAGTTCCCTCTTGAAATTGGAAAGGTAATCTACAGTCCAGCGTCCTCATTCTGCTCCTAACCGAACCGCTGCCACCATGCCAAACACAATTCAGTGCTAGATGAATATGTCTTTCTTCATCCCAAAATAGCCGCAGAACATGTTAAGAACAAAATAAAGCAGCTTGGGCGAGTAAAAGGAAAACAGAGAGAACAACTTCGGTAAGAGCAGAATGCAAATTTACTTCTTATCAGGTTTGTGTATAAACAGTTCTGCAGAACTGCTGAATACCTTTAAATAATATATGCAATGACATGATAGACATTCTTATTATTATGCTTTGAACTGATCTGGTTACAAAGTTAATGTTCTCTTTCAGGTGAACTAATATATAAAATCCTATACTTTTTCAGCTGTCTTCATGGAATTATAATGCAAAGCATTATAGGTTAGAGGAAGGCTACTCAATTATTATCTTTGTCATAAATGAAATGTGAATTTATTGCACTTAAAGGGCAATATTTATTTATTCCAAAATTCCATTGACTCGCACCCCTTTCAAAGCAAACAAAAGACATTTTTGGTTGCAAGCGATCAGAAGATGCTTAAAAATGCAACAATCTGCAGCAATCCCTTCATATCAGGTAAGCCTTGGCTAACAAACAAGCTAACATCGCTAACCAACACTGCAACTGCAAAATAACCATAGCATAATTTTCGGACTATAAGCTGCTATGTTTTTCACACGCTTTGGACCCTGCAGCCTATACAACAATGTAGCTAATTTATAGATTAGATAGACAAAAGTGAGACAGACATGTGGGGAAAGATTATGCGCCGAAAAAGACACAAGTTTTGATTTAGATGTTGAACTGTTATTTTGCGCATCATGCACACACCCTCATCATGAAAAAAACACAAAGAAATGCATATCATGCAGCTTTTAAGTCAAAGGCAATGGAGCTGGCGGTCAAAGAAGGAAATAGAGCTACACAATGCAAGCTTGGCATCAATGAATTGATGCTGAGACATTGTCTTTAGTTAGGAAGAGGAAGATGAAGATTTTCTGGTAGGCTAAAGTAGGTTTCATTTTCTAACCAAGCATTTTACTGTTGTGTTGGTGCCATACTGCTGATTTTCAGACAGAGTTTGAAAAAAGCAGGACTTAAATAAAAACTAAATATATCTGTAAATATCTCGTTACAACATGAAAACCTGAGGCTTATATTCAAGTGTGGCCTATACATGTACAACATTTATTTTATTTTTTTATTTAGCTGGTGCGACTTATGTTCAGGTGCGCTCAATAGTCCAAAAATTACGGAAATAATGTGAAGCTGAGCTATGTAAAGTGCATCTCTTTCTGCAGCTAGGTTGCACGTGCATCCGCTGTGTTGATAAAGAAATAAATCCTCTATATTTTTTGGCATTCCATGTTCCTCCTTATGGTGAAAAGCCTCCATGTATTTTGGGTGTGCATGCTGCAAGTACATTCCAAATTCCATCAGAGATCTTCAACACAGTTCAAGAAAGGTGAATATGATTGTCAATCTAGTATCCTCCTGGACTTCTTCTGAAACCAAGCCTAGATAGACTTTGAGATATGATTGGGGTCATTTTCAAAGTTCCATTGAGACCCAAGCTTCAGCCTCCTCACTTGAGTTAATCCCGTCTTCCAGACATTTCAGATTTTCTAATACAAGAGGAAGTAAAGCAGTCATAGAGCATCACTGCCATACTTCACTGTAGGCATAGTGTTCTTTTCAGTTGTGAGCAAACTAGACCCAACTTTTCTTGTGCTGTTGAGTTCAGGGGTAATGTCTTTCAGCCTTTAGTTTGGAAACTGAAACCTCTGTGGGTGCTGCCACCAAGTCTTGCTGCAGGTCTTTTGCAGTTAGTTTAGGGTTTTTGACCACCTGCCTCTTCTTTCTCCCACAGCAGAAGACGTAGCCACTGTTCCTTTAAGCTTTAACTTGTGAACTATGGTTTCAACTGTAGCTCTAGGAACATTCACAAGGCCTTTGCTATCTTTTTATATCCTTGTTTGTGGAAGGGAATAGTCTCTTCTTTGAATGTTTTGAGCAATTGCCTTGTGTGATGGCCTCAACTACACATTCATAATAATATTCAAAATAATGAATAATATTTAAATTAATCCTCATGCCCACCTTCATTTCCCCTACATTTATTTTGCAGTCACAATGTGTGCCTGAGACCACATTTAAATTTAAAATGTGTTCTCATTTGAAGAATTCTTTTCAGGAGTATTAAATATTTTGAGACAGCAGTAGTCAGTGAAAGTATTACATATTGTTGTTTTTGGGATAACATCCTTATAATGTCGGTTTTATTTAACTATTTAAACTGTTCTTGTGGTATTTTTTTATTGCAAACACCTGAACCTTTCTGAATGTTTTCAATTAAACAATATTTGCAGTTGGGAGTTTAAAAAATTATATTTAAGAATTATAACAACATATTAATGACACCTCAGCAAAAAGTGATGCACCATTGCAGTCTTTCACCTCTTTCATTGGAAACATAATTTTCAAGGTTGGACAAACTGTTAAGATTACATCTATATTTTACAAAATATTTCATGATATTGTAGTTTTACATTGTGTTGTTCCATCTGGATTTTCTCAACATACTGGAAGTTGCATGGAAAGCAGAATGTGGCGAAATAATTTAAACAAATAATAGCTTTTTGTTTAGTACAATGATTTTGTGCTTATTAGGAGCTGAAATGCAAAGCCCTGGATTAGATTCATGTTTTACAGACTTATACAATATTTTTCCTGGAGAGAACAAAACATGTCATACAGGAAAAGTCTAAATAACAGGAGTGGCTGAGCAGTTTGTGCATAGGAAAGCATAACGGATGATCAACTGATCCGGGCAACGCAAATTACCAAATATTGCTGCCTGAGCACAGACAAGCTCCATTATGGAAACAGAAACAAGATCAATCATGATGTGTAGGGGAACAGGCAAACTTGTTTCTTATTTTTAATAATAAGCTCATTTGGAGTTTCGCCTCCTTCCTTTGATCATTTTGGCATGTAACAACAAAGCTATCGATCTGATTCTTCAGTCCTTTGCATACATTTACGCAAATGAACGATTTTTGCCTTATAAAACATAATGGCATATGCAAAACAACAACAAAGAAAAAACACTGCTGCAGCAATATAGAAATACTTCGATTTAAAACATAGCACCCAACAGTCTGTCAAAGCATGCAATGTCTACCTTTGATGATAGGATAGCTTAAGAAACAAAGAACTCCACTGTTGTAGAGCTACTTAGAGGATGTTTTCACCTGTTGTTGCTGATAAATCCATGTTCAGGGATGTTGTATCGTTGACAAGTTATCTGAAGAACAATAGACCTCAAACTTCACAACTGATACACAACTTCACAGCTGTTATCTACAGTAAAACCTTAGAAATGCCATGCCTGCATTCAAAAATCTATTTGCATGATATTTTTATCCAAACACAAAAGATTTTGAACAGCAGGCCTTTGCTCGCTGCGGTACTCAAAGATCAATGAGGAGCATTTCAGCAGTCACAAATCTGACAAACTGCTTCCAAAATGTGGGTGTGCAGTAAAATGTCAATACCCACTGAGTGAAAATTCCTCAGTCTTTGATCCAAGAGTTCATTCTATTAAGTTCTTTTTAATCTGTGTGTTGGAGGTTTTTTTTCTTATTGCTATTACCCGTTTATGTAATCTGACCCAGATAAAAAAGTGGATTCTTCTCCAAGTAATTTCAACAGTGCTAATTCAGCTCAAAGATGTCCGGAAAAACAGTAGTTTATGTTATGCAAGACACATTTTTACATCAGTTTTCAATTTTTTTTACCATTATTGATTCGCTATTAACACTGTCCTCTCTTCCTAAACACGTGCACACACAAGCAACAAAATATCTTAAAGAACCTGCAGTTTAGCCTCTGGGAAGCATGTCCATTTGGCCTAAAAGTTATTTTACTCCTCCACTGCAATCAAAATTTGTTGGTTATGGGTGCTGACTTGGAACCAGAATAAACAGGCAGGCTGCAAAAAGAGCTGGGAACAGCAGTTTGCCCAGCGGGTCTGTGAACCAGGTGAGCCGACGCAGGCAGGGACGACACCAGCCAAAGGATTAATGGTCTCGGGGGACGCCAAGGTAAGCCCACCGCTCCTGCTTGACATCTTTGTACTTGTAAGAGCACAGAAATTAGCCAGGCAATGCAGTGAGTACTGGACAGGGTGCTTCCATCAGTCCCATTTAACAATGCATGCAAAGCCAACAGAGGAAAGTGCAGAGAGAGAGAGAGAGAAAGAGAGAGAGAGAGAGAGAGAGAGAGAGAGAGAGAGAGAGAGAGAGAGAGAGAGAGAGAGAGAGAGAAAGAGAAAGAGAGAAAGAGAAAAGTAAAGGCTCTCTCTTGGGCATGAGTGCAGAGCTCCATGGACCAGTTTATTACTTAAGGTCTAGTGTGTGAATTTAACAGAAACATTAAACACATCAGGCAAATATAACGCTCAATTTCTGGAGGGTTTCCCAACAAAACTCATACAGTGCGTTCTATTGTTTTTATTTAGTGTTTAAGATAGACACATTCCACTCATAATGATGCATTTAAACAAAAACATGCTCTTTAAAGGGATAGTTTGCATTTTTAGACAAGAAGTTGTATCCCATCCTCACCATCATTATAGTGCATATACACCGACCCATATCTGTGGTCACCTCCTGGTCAGAGCTCTGGCCGTTAGAAGTCTTTCAAGAAAGTAGTCCCAGCTAGTTTCGGGGGCCATCAAACTGTGCCATTTTGCTTCAGAAAACTATATGTGTTTGAAAACATGAGTCTTTTGCATCATAAAAAAAAATGCCGGCCAAAATTCACAACTCTCTATTACTCGGCATTATTTTCTTTCCATTCCAATCAATCTGCCCTGTGGCCAGCATCAGCTGTTGTGCTCCTCCCGTGAGCTGTTCCACTGTTGAATGCCGACAACATGTCTGATTACGAAACATCTGATGATGAAACTCATTTTAGCACAATGCCAGATGGAGAGGATGAAGAAAAAAAATTTTTAGCACGCCTTTCTTCTACGTTCCAAAAATCAACTGGAAAAAGCGACCCAAGCCAGCTGAACTTGATGGTCAGATGTCTGCAGAGTAAGGTGGACGATCTCATGTTGTGCAATTTTTGATATCAGAATTAGGCAACTTTACGTTGTATTGATCAGTAGGCTATGCACTATTTGACTGCATTCATCAATATTACTGATAATACACCAAATGGGCTACGTTATGAACTATCCAAATACTGCCTTCATTACCAAATGTATCTGGGAATTTCTTTCATAATTGCTAGTCAGTGTTTGATTCATACTAGATGACATATTGCTATTATTTACACAGGCTATGCATTTCAATCTTACCTCCAGTTTTTCTCCTGATCAGTATGGAAGCTTCTTTTGATCCACTCTATCACTGATTCTCTACAGCTGTCATTTCGTTGGTTCTACATAAAACACTTTATACTATACTTCATATTTGAAAATTAACTACAAAGACAAGTATTGTTTCCTGGTTTGTATAAAATATGTACTAAGGTATATTGTGTTGTTTGCTGACAGGATCAGGAGCGTGAGAGTTGATGCTGGCCGCAGCGCGGATTGATTGGAATGGAAAGAAAATAGTGCCGAGTATTAGTGAGTTGCGAATTTTGGCCGGCGTTTTTTTTTTGTGATGCAAACTAATCATGTTTTCAAACACATGTAGTTTTCTGAAGCATACGGACTACTTTCTTGAACGACTTCTAACGGTCAGAGCTCTGACCAGGAGGTGACAGCAGATATGGGTCAGTGTGTATACACTATGCTGATGGTGAGGATGGGATACAACTTCATGTCTAAAAATGCGAACTATCCCATTAAGATCAATGTATAGTTCTATTAAGAAGTTTATATACACTTATTGTTAGAGGCTTTTAATACCTTTTCAGGGTAAAATAATGATTCAACTTGCCCCTTCAATGGATTTGAAAAAAATTCTGCAGTCAGTGTGAAATGCATAGCGGTCTGGGGGAGGAAGACGGTACTTAGGAAGAACAACAAATGATGTAGAGCACTAGCCTTTTATCATAGTATTGAACCCTATTATCATTTTAAAGATATATACAACTTTGATACATAAATACATTCTCTGGACTGCAGCTTTAAGTTGTTGATTTAAGATGAATCTGAAGAATTTGGATTTAGTCCTCCTTCTCATTATAACATCAATAATCTTCCAGTACTATGGAGCTAGAATTGAGACTTTATTTTTGTACTTGTAACTTACGTTTTGTAACATGCACACATTTTTAAAATAGAAGTTTAAAAGTACAAGTTTCAAAACACACACAAGTTATAAATCATTTATTACCATTTTTGTTTTGCCTGGAAGAACCAATGAGAGGCTGGTTTTGGCCAACCAATCATGTTTGTAGAATTTCTATCCAATCATGGCGAGAGGAGGACAGGTGTCTGTGCACCGGTCACAGCCAAACTTACTTACGTTTACAGATTTTACCAGTAGGTGGTAATAAGGCGCCCCACTAGTTAGTTTTGAAGTGTTAGCAAGCCTCACGAAGACGAAGAAGACGAAGACTGTCAATACCCGATCGGCACCGGAACCCTGATCCATACCATGCATGTGCGAAACGAGTCTACTTCCACTTGAAGCATTTTACGATAGTTATGGGTCAGAGTATCTGTTAAGATGTTAAAGATAACAAGTATCTAAATGTTTACAATAATGTTGACAAAAACGTAAAAAATAGTTGCAGATCAGGACTGCCCGATCCTTACTGCGCATGTGCAAAGTTGGACCGGACCGTACAGATCCCGATCCATACCACACATGTGCAAGGTTGAATCTTTGTCCAGGTTAATCTATCCAGCATATTCCCTAGCCACCCCACCAAGGATCATAAAATAAATAATAATAAGAATTTTAATTTTATATTCAAAACTAAACATCACTATATCAGAAAGAGGGACTTGATGAAAGACTATGAGCATGGGGGTATAAAAGCAATCGATTTTGAAATTATGAATTGAATGTTAAACATCAAATGGCTCTGATCCCTCTTAAAAAATGATGAGATCTGGTTCTTGATACCGTCTCTTATTTTCAACACAGTTGGAGTTATTGAGTTTCTATTAGTGTGTGATTTTGAAATTCCTTAATTGTCGATAAAACTTTCCAAATTTCATCAACAGGTTTTTTTAAATTGGAAAATGATACTCAAACAATTTCAGTCCCCATAACATTCCATTGTGGAATAATATGGTGGTGTTGAGTAGGGGGAGATCTATGTTTGTGGAAGAATGGATGACAACACTAATTTGATCTGTGACACATAATGGATTAAAAGAGAAATATACTTGAATTAAATGATTTTAATGAGAAATATGGCATGGACTGCTCCACTGAGCTCTATAAGAAAGTCTTACAGAGTATTCCAATTGTCTTTATCCATGCGATAAAGAATAATATTTGAAACATACCATCTGCAAATTTACATAGAGTTAAGATAAACGGTCTTGACCGAAAAATGTAATAATCAGTGTTTGAGGAAATTTTGGTTAACACCTTATATCCAGGTAGGACAAAATACTCACTCATTTTTAAAGATTATAACAAATCTGAAATGTCATTGATTCGACCTTTCTTGAACCCCTTGTTATTTTATTGTGTCTTGTTTATGTGATCTTACTTTTAATTATTTATTTTGTCTGTCATGCCCTCCTTTTTTTTCTCCTTTTCTTCCCTTATAATTATTGTTAATTTGACTGTATAATATCAGATATACCATTGAAATAATCTTTCAGTCTATCTTCTGGTTAAAGAAAATGAGGTGAACAATCTGTTTAATTGTTAATTGAGATTATCATTGTTTATATTTTGTTATTGTTTTAAATATAGTTCTTTAAAAAAAGTTTGCGAAGAGAGGAATTGACAAGAAGAAGAAGAAGAAGAAGAAGAAGAAGAAGAAGAAGAAGAAGAAGAAGAAGAAGAAGAAGAAGACGAAGATGAAGAAGAAGAAGAAGAAGAAGAAGAAGAAGAAGAATTTTTAGTTTTTTGAAAAATAGTATAGGGAAAGAATGAAATAAGAATGCGATACAGAAGATGGCATTGAAGCAACACTTTAGATGCAAGATGCTGTTAAAAACTAAAGAACTGTTACTCATGTGAAAATATATGCTAACTGCAACAGAGTACCACAACTTCTCCAAAGTAAGTCAGTTTTATAGATACCAAAAGGACAATAAAAACAATGTCTCCAAATATTAACAATTATGCTAAGTGTTCTTTGAGCAAGGTGTGTTGGAGCAGGGAAACATTTAAAACAGACTAATAGAATTTGAGGGTCGAGTTCATGTTTTCTGACTTCGGGGAACAATAGCTTTGCAGATTTAGCTCATAGGCTTGTAACACCAAATCTCTTTTCAAGTCTGACTGCGTTAAGACTGATGTCATATAAACAAGTGTTTTTATCCACCCTTTTTGAGCAACTGGTGTGGCAGATATTGTTCTTTATGTCTTACTGTGTATGATAGAAATAAATAATCAATATCAGACGTTTTTGGTTTAACCACTGTGTATGTGTGTTCAACAGCTGTCTCTCCTTGCCATGCCCTCCCCTATGAGCCTATGGACCAACATCCTGATGAAATGCCATTTGCAGAGGCACAGGTGAGTTCTTTAGTCTCATTATACAAGACTGCTGACTGACTGTTTTGTTTTTGGATTAGATCTTAATGAATTGTGCAGTGCATATACCTTTGAATTAGTTATGTTTAGCTTTTCCAGTTCCACATAACTATAAAGTCCACCACAAATGTGACAATTACATTCAGATTGAGGGAAGTTCTATACATTGACCTATTGTTCTGAGTTAATGTTGGCTACTTCATAAAGAATAAAGTTGGGTCATCATAGAGGGCCACTTTTAGTCCCATTCAGGTTGGTGTTGGTTTTGCTGACTGTATTGAGAGTAGAAACTTTGGCTGCAGTAACAGTTGTAGAGAAAAAGCTTTTTTCCTGTCATGCTGCCCTAATCTCCCTCTCCTAATCATCATCCTCACCTGTGTCTCCCATCAACCACACCTGATCCCCCTTACCATCTGCCTTTATAACCCGTCACTTCCCTCCTCTCAGCGCCGGATCATTGTGTGTTGTGTCTAAGTCTCCATGGTGTGTTGTCCTTCTGTGTCCCGTCCTGCCTCTCCGTTCCTGCCGCCATCATCATCCTCACCTCCTCCTCAACCAGCACCTTTAACAAATATCCTGCACCTTTCCTCAGCGTCTGCGTTTGGGTCCATGCTTCACACCACATCTCCCTGACAGAATGATCATGGAAAAAATGGACCCAGCACTCGCCCGGGAGATCGCCGCCCTGCAGAAGGACGTCTGGGCCAACCTGTCCAGGATCTCTGTCTCCCCTCACCTACCTCTTCGCATCCGGGGAGGAAGTCTGAGCTGTCCGCTCCCCTCCGGTCCCCCTTGCAGCAATATGCGCACCGGCTCCGCCCAGTCCCTCGGCTCTCGTCGGCCCGCTGGCTTCAGCCTGCTCAGGCCCGAAGTCAGCCTCTGACTGTTTAGCCATGAAGTCAGCATCAGCCTGCACGGCCATGAAGTCAGCCTCTGCCAGAGAGCCAGTCAGCCAGTCCGCTCCTGCCAGAGAGCCCGTTCCAGTTCCAGTTCCAGACCCTGCCGCCATCGTGGCTGCTGTCTTCCTGGCAGTCACAGCGGCAGCTCTCCAGCATCTGGCGTCTCCCCATGGGTTGCCAGAGTCCCCGGAGAAGGTCATGGAGGACCCGTCCCCGTCTCTAGAGCTCCCAGGGAGGGACATGGAGGACCCGACGTCCCCGTCACCCCCGTCGCTAGAGCTCCCAGGGAGGGTCAGGGAGGGTCAAGGAGGACCCGTCCCCGTCGCTGGAGCCTCTTCGCCGCCGACCGTTCTCGGTCGAGCCGCCAGACTCTTCTCAGCCTTCCCCCGAGCCGCCAGACTGTTCTCAGCTGGCCCTCGAGCCGCCAGACCCTTCTTAGTTGGTCCCCGAGCCGCCAGACTCTTCCCTACCGGCAAGGCCTCTTCGTCAGGGGAGGACCACCGGGCCATCTGCCCGACCGCCGTCCTGTCAGGGGACGCCACCCGGGCCGTCCACCAGACCTCCAGGTCCTCAGGGGCTGCCCACCTGGCCGTCCGCCAGACTTCCAGGGGCGTACCCAAAGAGACTCGGTCCCTCCATCCGTGGGCCCACTCCACCCACCCTGGCAAGGGTGCTTCCTTTTTTTCTTTTCTCCACGGTGTCTGGAATCCGCCTTTAAAGGGGTGGGGGGTCCTGTCATGCTGCCCTAATCTCCCTCTCCTAATCATCGTCCTCACCTGTGTCTCCCATCAACCACACCTGATCCTCCTTACCTTCTGCCTTTATAACCAGTCACTTCCCTCCACTCAGCACCAGATCATTGTGTGTCGTGTCTAAGTCTCCATGGTGTGTTGTTCTGCGATGTCCTGTCCTGTCTCTCCGTTCCTGCCTCCGCCACCGCCATCGTCATCCTCACCTCTTCCTCAACCAGTACCTTTGATAAATATCCTGCACCTTTCCTTGGCGTCTGCGTTTGGGTCCATGCTTCACACCACATCTCCCTGACATTTCCCTCTCATAACAATATGACTTGATATAAAATGTAGTAATTTGTTTCTATTAACAGTGTGGCTATTGCATGTTTAGTTGCCAACAACTTTCCTGATGTAAATGAAAGTGTTATTTGCTTGTATTTTAATTAAGCTGTAAAGGGAAATCAGAGACACTGACATCCTCTTTAGTAGGACGAACAAGAGTTTTATTTCTTTTGTTCTTATGCCTTCAGCTCGTCATTCTCAGCCCTGTGGTCCAGCTGTTATTGTATTTCATTCTTACTAAATCACACAACATCTAAAAACGTACTCTGTTTTATGTCTTTAATCAGTTATATGCAATTATCTAGCTAGGTAGACCTGCAGCCTACCTGACAAATTCTGAATTTAGATTTAAAAGTGCTAATTTGTAAATCTCTAATCCTACTGGCTTGATGAGGCCAGTGTACCAACAGATAATAGAATGGCAGAAACTGATGATGCGGCCGCCAGAGCACAGACAGCATGATTTATCGGCATCTGTGATTGTTACTCGCAGCATCAGATCGGCTTAACATGCAAATACATATGACAGAATATCTATGTTGAACGATTTATGGATTAATTATGAGGGCAAACAAATTTGATGTAATCACAAATGCTCATAGGCTGTTTGACAAGCAATAAGGGATAATAGGAATCTTAATTCCACAATTAAGATATATAAGAGTGGGTGGAATAAACCAACTGGCCAGTGAAATCTATAGGAATGTCTTGCAAGAAATAAAGGTTCAGCCCATGATGGAAATGTCTGGCTTAGACCAATAATTCAGATGAGTTTTACCTTTATTCCAGGTTCCAGATATTAAGGTTAAAGAGTTCATGTATTTAGTTATGTGTTATGTGTGTCTATGCCTAGACAATGGTTTTAATGACGATTTTGTGAAAAAGTAGAAGTATACTGTAAATGGGTGGTAGTTTGCATTTATTGAGACCTCTATATAAACAACTGCTTTACACAGATTTAATCCAGTAGATCCCGCAACCAGTTAATCTGACTCACCACATCAGTTAATATATAGCCTATTGAACTTGAATTAGCAAATGATACATGGATTGTTGAAGCCTGTCCAAATTATGTTTTTATACTTAAGTTCTGTTCGAAATACTTAAAACAATATGATAGCTTTGGTATTTATAACAGGACCAGTGTTGGGAATGTTACTTTAACAAGGTAATTAGTCATAGTTATTCACTAATTTGTTCCAAAAAGTAACTGAGTTAGTAACCGGATTACTTTTATAAAAGTAACCAGTTACCAAGGAAAGTAACTTTTTGTGTTTCTGTAAAAAACAGTTACTATATATCAAAGAAATTGGATTTTTCTGACAAGTTTTTAAAAGTCAGTTGAAATGAGTAGGAGAGACAGGTAGTCTACTTGTATATAACTTTCTATATTGCACATCGACAGAAAGCAAGATGTTTATCCTGCACTTTAAGTACTATCTTTGTAACAAAAGGAAACAGTTAAACAATATAAGGTGTTTAACTCGGTAGTCCAGGGGTCGGGTTAACTGAATATTTTCAATATTTGACCAATATTTTTTTTTTTTTTTGAGTGATGGAAAAATCTGTCATTTTGACGGATTAGTATTTACACCTCTGACCACTTAGTGCAAAAGAGCAGACATTTTCAACTTTACGCACAAAGTAAAGGTAACTGAATCAATACCAAGACAAAGATTTGCATGGCAGCATCTGAGCATCATCTTAGACCTGGACACTGCACCCAATGTATCTTATCCGCAAGCGACAGCGTGCTAAAAGGTAACGGTATGGAGCGCATCTGTGACCGCACAATACACAGACTGGGAATGACAGATCGTTGCTGCCTAACTACTGATGCAAAATGAGAACATGCAGGGGGAAGTGATCAAAAAATGCCCTCGTTCAGAGAGTCTTGCCAAAATCTGATCACTTCAATTGGAGAAATGTTCTCTAATTTCAAAACTATGAGTGAAGTGGCACTTCAGCTTCCATTACGCACAAGGGAAACGCAGTTCAGCTCTTTGCGGAGCATTCGGAGTACGCAGTTTATTCTATTAACACCGCATTTAACGTTCAGTAACTTAACGGTTTCATTACCAACACTGAAAAGGACTCGAAAATGCATATTTGTCTTGTTTAACACAAACATTGGATACTATACATTCCCTTACTTCAGCTAAAAAGGCACACTGTAATATAATATAATACACTGTTTATAGCAACACAAGCTGACAAATAACAATGCTATTTTAAAAAGAACTAACCATTAGATTTTCGGCCATCTTGGTCTGAGAAGAGGCCTGGGGAAACTGCAGGAAGATACAGTACAGTTAAGCAAGTTCGGTTGTGAGGAATGCACAGACTACTAACCACTTCTTTTGCCATGATTGGATACAAATTCTACAGACATGATTGATTGGCCAAAATCAGCCTCTAATTGGTTCTTCCAGGCAAACTAAATACGGTAAAAAATGATTTGTAAGGTGTGTTTTCAAACTTGTAACTTGAAACTTATAACTTGTACTTTGAGATTTGAAACTTGTACTTTTAAACATTAAAACAGTGTGCAAGTTGCAAAACATAAGATACCAGTTACAAAATATGAGTTATAAGTTACAAAACTAAAATTCCAATTCAAGCTCCATACACTACAACATTAAGCAAGTTCAGGTCTAAAAATGTCACCTTGTGTCCTCCAAACATTTTTCTTATCATTGAATTGCTCCATCTTTGTCTTGTTTGGCTGTAAAGCTTTTTTGTTTTTTTCAGAGGGCATTTTGACATGGATAAAGTTGACTAACACTGATCTTCTGGTATGGTTTCTCAAGGCCTTCGCCTTAATCCTATCAAAAATTGTGTACTACACTTAAAACTTTCTAAAGCTTTCTTAGACTATGCACTTTTTGAAAAATTTTAAATTCAAAATAAATTAAATTTTCCACATTCAAATTTTGTTTTTGAAAAGTCATTAAGGTTATTTTGCTATTTGATCATCTCACCTTGCAAAAAATAGTTAAAGAAATAATTTCAAATATTATTTAAAATTAATATGGAATTTATACCTATAATAAAAGAAAAATTTATTAAGTTTTATGACGAATTAATGTTTAACAATCAGTTGTTCAGGGTCAGTATCAAGAAGTTTGCATGTTTATCTGTACTGATAAACTGTTTAAATAAAATGTTAAAGCACTAAATTAAAGCATTCATTGGAAATTCCAACTTTACACTTATGTGTCAGTTTTTGTTTCCCAAATTGTAATATTTTTGTTTAAAAAAATACCAGAATCCAGAAAAAACATTAGTATGTGGCTTTGAGTCTGCATCTTAAAATGCATCCTAATTTGCTCTGAATTTGAAAGAAGGACGAATGAACAGAATGGGATAAAAGCAGCCCAGCTTGTCTTGCATAAAACACAGTCATTGTCGCACAACAACAAAACCTTTCAGAAATCAGTTGGCAAGTTTAAAATCTCAAACAGTACTAGCAACACATACACTTGGCTATAATTTAGGATGTTATTGCTGCAGAGGAAATCTTAAGGTTGGTCAGAAAAGGAGAAATTATCCTTATTTTGTGTCATATGATGTAAAATTCAGTCAATGCAAACAACAAACATTGTGAAACTTTAGTTCTAAAAAACAGAATTTCAAAGGAACATTTCAAGATTCCTAAAGTTTGTGCTGTTCAACAACAGCTTGACAATATCATGTAGAATTATGATTTCTCAGAAAAAAAATTGTATCCTCTGTCATTGTTTTTCATGTATAACTGGAGTTTCCTCTTGTTTGTATGACACTTTATACAAGCCTTCAACAACTCAGTGTAGGGAATGCAGGATATTCAGTCTACTTTCTACCTAATCCATAAACAGTGATGAGGAATTATGTATTATGCATGTTCTGTCATGAGCAATAATAAAAAGCAAGCACAGAATATCACGAGCATTGACAGTGGTTCACAGCTACATGATGCCGGAGCCCCTCCAGATGTTCGCATACTGTATCACAGAAACACACGAAGGCTCCCTCCACTCAGAGGGGACTCACGCCTGGGTACACACCAAACCTCAGTGACTCATAAATCCAATGGCACTGCAAAATGCTCAGAACACACTAACACAGTGTCAAATATACATGTTTTCCATAATCGCCTTCTTCTTTCCTGGTGGCAACACTATTACTATTTTCATTTCTACCACTATGATTAGTTCACAAAATATCCATTCATGAAAATATTGAAGACACAAAGTCACAACTGGTGTGAATCCTCTGCTTGATTTAGGAGGGATACAGCTGTTAAAACAAACTGCTTAACAAAGTATTTTTGCAAAAGACCAACAGATTGTAACTGCATTTCCAGAATTTTGGAAAGACTAAGACTAATGCACGATTGCCTTGATGGGAAACATGGCTGAGAGCTACAAGGTTCAAATAGAATCCAGCCTTAAACACCAAATATTAAACTTGAGATCCTATAAATCACAAACCAGACTGAATTTGGCTATGGCTCTATCTCTCATTTATTTACAGTCTATCTTTAAAGGTTTATTTAAAAAAATTCCCACTTTGTCCAAATAAAACCAGTTTTAATATTTTTTTAGGATTTAGATGACACACCTTCACTCAACTTGGGGAAAATCTGAAGTAGGAAAAGTAAATAGTGAGAGAATGGCCTTTTACTACAACTCCATTTGCAAGTCTTTTATAGTAAATCTCTAGCAAATCTGAAATCTAGAGATTGAAGATTGTGTTCAGTTTTCTGAAAAAAGACTTCAGTTCATTTAGACTGGAGAGTCCAGATTTGGTTTAGGTCTAGACTTTGACTGAGACATTCTAACACATGAATTTTCTTTATTCTAAAATGTTTTTAGTGTAACTCCTTCTATAGGTTTAGTGTAGTTTCCAAGCAGGAAGGTTAGTATCTGCCTAGTTTCAAGTATTTTGCACATTTCTAACAGGTTTTCTGCTGAAACTGCCCTGTAATTAGCTCAATCCACTTTCCCATCAACTGTGACAAAGAACTGTGAAAAAAAAAAACATCTCCACAGCCAGATGCTGCCAACATTAGGCTTGATGTGCAGTTAGATTTCAATACACAAAAAACATATGTTATGTGAGACCAGAAAGTTCAATTTTGGTCTTATATAAGACCTTCTAATTCCACAAGCAGGACTTTTTTTAAATTTTTCTTCACAGAATAGCTTTCTTCAAACCACTCGTCCATGAAGTTCACAATATGGAGTGAATGACTAATAGTCGTCCTGTTGACAGATTGCGTTACATGAGGTGTGTATCTCTGTAGCTCCACCAGATTTGTTGTGCCCATCTCATCTGCCACTCAAATTAAAGGTCTCATGCCCTTTAGTTTATTGTAAAACACCATAACATTGTAGATTTGCACATCTGTATTTAAACTGAGAGTAAATCATATACAGGCACACTTTGTTCACTAATTAAGTGACCTCTGATGACAATTGGTTGCACAGGATGTTTTTCCATGGTATCAGAGGAGAGGTGACTGAAAAACAGCTGATTTTTATTTGTATGAATGTTTTGAAATCATTCATCATTTTCCTTTCACATCACAGGTAATCACTGCTTTGTATTGGTCTAACACATAACAACACAAATGACAAGTGATTTTGTGGTTTTAACATAATCAAATGTGAAACAGGTCAAGCCATATTGTTATTTTGCAAGGCTAGGTGGAGTAGCATGCATTTACTCAACACTAAGTCACTACATGTTGATAATAGTAGTGGAAAATTAAAAGTAAAACAAGAATCATTCAACCATCTAGTTAAAACAAAAACAAATGTAATGTTGTTGACTAGAGTCACAGTCCAAGCAGTTTTCCCTTGGGTTCCTTTTTAACACATACCCGCCCACATGGGACAACCATTTGCGTGAGGCACTGAGGTTGAGACTACCTGATCCATTTTAGCAACAAAACAGCAAGCATAGATGGAGAAATGAAGGGATGAGGGTGGATGTACTTCTTTCAGCTGTTTTGTCCCAACACACTGGTTTCCACTAATGACCAGGGGCCCCTGAATCCCCCTAGCCCCCCCTGGGACAACAGCTGCTGCCATCCAGAGCTTCTCAGTGGGCTTTAAAGAGGACGGTAGCTGAGTTGGCTATGCTCCTGCCAAGCAGAGCAGTAACTCTGGGATGGGGACAGGAACGCTTGTTGTGCCAGCAGGGTGGCTAAGCCTGCCGAAACCCTATCCTGCCAATTACTCCTTCCGAATTCCAAGCGAGCTATCTAATAAAGAACTGGGGACCACACACTCCTGGGTCCCCTTGCAGGTTTGAAGGTGGGCAAGAGTAAACCTCCGATCAGGCATTTTTCTGTCAATTCTAGCAATAACAATAAATGGGAAAAAATACTTTAGTAAACTTCTCTTGAAATTAATTCATTTAAAATGATACATTTCTTCCATCTGCTCTCACATAGCCTCTGGTTCAGCTTACCCTTTAGACTACTTGCAAAAAGAGAAAATATTGTATGAAAAACAGTGGTGAAAACGGCAAAGCTGAGTGAGGGTGGATGCCTATAGTTAAGCTACCTAATCATTCTGTCCACGTTTATACTGTTCATATAAGCAGCACAGTGCCTCCAGTGAGCTTCTTTTCCTTCAAGCACGTCACACACACACACACACACACACACACACACACACACACACACCTATAAACACACACACACACACACACACACTTTATTGCAGCTAATTTGTGCAAGTTCTGCAGTAGTTGCACACCATTTAGAGATACACTTAGAATTTAGCTCGGGAGCCGGTGGACCGTGAGGCGACACGGTGGTCAAAATCAAAAGAGCTGCAACAACCCAGGAGAAATAATTTTAAAATACATATTGTTCCAGCAACTGTTGTTCTGTCAGAGCTGCTGAACCAGCAATCAGCAGAAGTGATATTGGAAATGCTCTGTGGCAGCTTTGGATAAACTTTAAATTTGAATTGGTTTTCTGTGCACGAAAACACCTAAATTACATGTAATTAAGTTCTTTCATTTAATGTTACAGAAATGACTGTTTTTTTTTGGGGGGGGGGGGATTTATAAAATGTAATATGAACAAATTGCATCAAAGAGAAATAGGGAATTACTGGCCTGACAAAATTTGTTTCAGTACATGTGACGGCTTCTCCGCTGCTCCCTTTCCTCTCTGTGTTTACAAAACAATTTGTGAGAGTCCACCGCACCAACTTTCCTCTAACAATGTGTTATCAGACAGAGAAAAACAAGAGAGAATCAATAGAAGCTGTGCACATGTATAATTTGCAAGGCCAGCACCTAGCTGCTAACAAATAAAGATTTTTTTTCTCCTTCTTGTTGGTTTCAAGGATATTGAACAATTTTGTTGGAAGTAGGCAGCTATTTTCACCAAATCCTGGCTCCAGGTCAGCCCAAATGATTGAATCTCGGTAAGCTCTGTGGGTGTACAGTACACAGCACTGTCCCTGTGTAAACGGGAGGCCTGAGTGTGTACTTCATGCTTCTATGCTTGTTATGTTTACATCTGTGCACAGCCTCTGCTGGGACGTTCTGACAAACTACATCTCGAAAGGCTCATAAACACACTACACTGGCGGTAAGATAAACCTTATTAATTGTGAGCAGAGCACTGCCTAAAATCTCCCCAAGCCCAATGTGATTGTGGTTGTGTGTGTATGTGTACGTACGTGCGTGCGTGCGCGTGTGTGTGTGTGCATGTGTGATTGTGTCAGCTTGGTTGGCAGGCAGAAAGTCTGTCTTGACTAAAGCCTGTGTGAACCAGCTGGGTCCTCTTGGCTCCCAGACCAGTCGGAACAGAGCACATGGTCTCACCCTACTCTGAAAGGTGCCATTCAGACTCACCCAGCTAGACATGGAAACAAATATACACATGCAAAATACTTATACATACACACACGTATAATCTAGCCCTAAAAAAGCTTCAGCTGTATGATTTCAGAAACTATTTAAAATTTCATTTTGAGAACAAGTAGAAAAACACCTTTGAAAGCACATAAAATATGCAGAACATAAAAAAAACAAATACACAGTATACATCCTACCTACCTGCCGGAGGGATGACATACAGTGGCTTGCAAACTTGAACTTTTCCACATTTTGTCACATTACAGCCACAGACATGAATGAATTTTATTGGAATTCCACGTGAAAGACCAATACAAAGTGCTGTACACGTGAGAAGTGGAACGAAAATCATACATGATTCCAAACATTTTTTGCAAATAAATAACTGAAAAGTGGGGTGTGCGTAATTATTCAGCCCCCTGAGTCAATACTTTGCAGAACCACCTTTTGCTGCACTTACAGCTGCCAGTCTTTTAGGGTATGTCTCTACCAGCTTTGCACATCTAGAGACTGAAATTCTTGCCCATTCTTCTTTGCAAAACAGCTCCAGCTCAGTCAGATTAGATGGACAGCGTTTGTGAACAGCAGTTTTCAGATCTTGCCACAGATTCTCGATTGGATTTAGATCTGGACTTTGACTGGGCCATTCTAACACATGGATGTGTTTTGTTTTAAACCATTCCATTGTTGCCCTGGCTTTATGTTTAGGGTCGTTGTCCTGCTGGAAGGTGAACCTCCGCCCCAGTCTCAAGTCTTTTGCAGATTTTCTTCCAAGATTGCCCTGCATTTGGCTCCATCCATCTTCCCATCAACTCTGACCAGCTTCCCTGTCCCTGCTGAAGAGAAGCACCCCCAGAGCATGATGCTGCCACCACCATATTTGACAGTGGGGATGGTGTGTTCAGAGTGATGTGCAGTGTTAGTTTTCCACCACACATAGTGTTTTGCATTTTTGGCCAAAAAGTTCAATTTTGGTCTCATCTGACCAGAGCACCTTCTTCCACATGTTTGCTGTGTCCCCCACATGGCTTGTGGCAAACTGCAAACGGGACTTCTTATGGTTTTCCTTTAACAATGGCTTTCTTCTTGCCACTCTTCCATAAAGGCCAACTTTGTGCAGTGCACCACTAATAGTTGTCCTATGGACAGATTCCCCCCACCTGAGCTGTAGATCTCTGCAGCTCGTCCAGAGTCACCATGGGCCTCTTGGCTGCATTTCTGATCAGTGCTCTCCTTGTTCGGCCTGTGAGTTTAGGTGGGCGGCCTTGTCTTGGTAGGTTTACAGTTGTGCCATACTCCTTCTATTTCTGAATGATCACTTGAACAGTGCTCCGTGGGATGTTCAAGGCTTGGGAAATCTTTTTGTAGCCTAAGCCTGCTTTAAATTTCTCAATAACTTTATCCCTGACCTGTCTGGTGTGTTCATTGAACTTCATTGTGTTGTTGCTCCCAACATTCTCTTAGACAACCTCTGAGGCCGTCACAGGGCAGCTGTATTTGTACTGACATTAGATTACACACAGGTGCACTCTATTTAGTCATTAGCACTCATCAGGCAATGTTTATGGGCAGCTGACTGCACTCAGGCCAAAGGGGGCAGAATAATTACGCACATCCCACTTTTCAGTTATTTATTTGTAAAAAATGTTTGGAATCATGTATGATTTTCGTTCCACTTCTCACGTGTACACCATTTTGTATTGGTCTTTCACGTGGAATTCCAATAAAATTGATTCATGTTTGTGGCTGTAATGTGACAAAATGTGGAAAAGTTCAAGGAGGCCGAATACTTTTGCAAGCCACTGTATATTAGGCAGCAAGTTAACATGTTGTCATAAAGGATTAAGCAAAAACTGCACCTCTTGTGAAAGTTCCTGGTCTGAAGTTGTAAACTGGGGACTGGGTGATGAGCAGTCGGGGTCAATGATGCCAAATATTCCTCTAGATATTGATTCCATCCTCCATCCATCCATCCATTTTCTTCCGCTTATCCGGGGTCGGGTCGCGGGGGCAGCAGCCTAAGCAAAGAGACCCAGACTTCCCTCTCCCCAGCCACTTGTTCCAGCTCCTCGGGAGGAACCCCAAGGCGCTCCCAGGCCAGCCGAGAAACATAGTCCCTCCAGTGTGTCCTGGGCCTTCCCCTGGGCCTCCTCCCGGTGGGACGTGCCTGAAACACCTCACCAGGGAGGCGTCTAGGAGGCATCCTGACCAGATGCCCGAGCCACCTCAACTGACTCCTCTCGATGTGGAGAAGCAGCGGCTCTACTCTGAGCCCCCTCCGGATGACTGAGCTTCTCACCCTATCTCTAAGGGAGAGCCCAGACACTCTGCGGAGGAAACTCATTTCAGCCGCTTGTATCCGTGATCTCGTTCTTTCGGTCACCACCCAGAGTTCGTGACCATAGATGAGGGTAGGAACGTAGATCGACCGGTAAATCGAGAGCTTCGCCTTTTGGCTCAGCTCTCTCTTCACCACGACAGACCGGTAGAGCGCCCGCATAACTGCAGATGCCCCACCAATCCGTCTATCGATCTCCCGCTCCATTTTTCCCTCATTCGTGAACAAGACCCCCAGATACTTAAACTCCTCCACTTGGGGAAGGACCCGATCCCTGACCCGGAGGAGGCACCCCACCCTTTTCCGGCTCAAGACCATGGCCTCGGATTTGGAGGTGCTGATTCTCATCCCCTGAGATAATTTGTGTTGAATAATATTTATAACCTAGTGGTTTGTTTTCTTTTTTGAGTAATAATGAAGGAATAAATGAATATAGGCTATGGAAGCAAACATCATGTTTACCGTTTTGTTTTGTAAAATCCAACAAATGGATTTCATGGAGTATAGAATAGTGATGTCTTGGATCTGGATATTTTGCCAACAGAACCATTACGAATAGTTTTCATATTTTACAGTTTCAATCTGGTCCGTTTATTTTTTTAAAGCACAGACTTATAATTATAATTATAATTCTTTACATAAATATTCACAAATATGCTCAACTCACATATGTAATATTACTGTATATTATTTTCCTCAAAAATCTGTGTTAAACGATATTTCCCTTTATTCTTTTCTAAGCCCTAATCAAACCAAAAGAAGTCTGAGTGGCTTCTTGCTGACAGATATTGTTCAAGAGTTATAAAAGCTAATTTTCTTACAGAAGACTATGAAGTGGAATCAAGTAATTATTTTTTAATCCTTGGCTATCAAAATGTATACAACACTGGTGGCTAAGAATTGACACAAGAAGTCCTGTGGCAGGGGGTTCCATTCCATACCTGAAAAAAGTGTGGTATGTATAGAGTCACGAAATGGTGAAGAGGTAAAATGATGCACCCCTACTTGCATTAGAAGTGCAATAATGGTGTCATAATTAAAAGCATATATATGACATCTCACTAGCTCCAAAGCAATGCTTAAAAACACTGGCTATCTTCTGCTTGGTGCTGCTGTTTCTGTGATCAAGCCAAAAGTAGTCACATCAGATTCATGCAGTTGATGGAGATTGTTTATTCCATCTTACTTAAAGGGTTGGTCATTCCTCCTTATTTTTGCCTTTTGCAAACATATCTACTCTATTAGGTGTCTGCTAAAGTGTTTTTGCTTCACCTTGCTAACTTTTAGAGTTTGTTGGTTGATATAATTGTATTCAACCTTATATTCTTTTTTTATGCTGTCTCAAGAAATACCCAAACTGCTATGTTTGAAAGTGGCATTTGAAATTCATTTTGTTATGTTTAAAAAGTTCTTCCACAGACATGTTAACAACCCTAGTTTGCCTGTGCCAACACAACATATACATCAGATGATTGCTTGTATGGTGCAAAAACCTAGAGATTGAGGCAACAACAGATATCAGAACTGGAACATCTCTGGTACAGACTAGAAAATAAGGTAGGCTTCAAAAGTGCATAGGCACTCTGTTTTACACGCTCAGCTTTATTGTAAAACTTAGAGAAGAGACCAGAAACAGTCAACAACATTGACTGTTGTTTTTTCCCCTCTTACAAATGTCATTAGGTCAGAGTATTTATAATTACAGTGTTTGTTGCTCTTAGTTTCATTATTCAAACATGTGCTTGTATACAGAAAAATGCTCCATTGTCACTTTGTACAGTCAACAATGGTAGACTGCAAAATCCGTGAACATGTGAGCTTGAGCCCTGTTTGACATAGAAGCCATTTGCTCCCAGAGATTCATTCCATCAGGCTCTTTTTGGGGAGGTCATTGAGGTGGGTGGAGATACAAAGATGCATTCTGCAGCAAAGGTACAAAGGAGAAGGGGAAGAGCAAGATGCTGGGGGGTCCAGGTCACATGGCAGGACTCAAGACCTTGCGCTTGAGGTAGTGCACTTCCCCTTAGCTACATTTACCCTTTAGCTGCAGTCAGGCAGATCGGGTTGGGTGGACATAGTTAGGTGGGGGTGTAAAAGGCAATGAGGGAATGACGGAGAGAAGCTAGAAGAGTGAGCAGGAGAGATAATATTGCATTGAATCCTAATGTCAGATCAGAGCCGAGCTGAATGCTGAGGCAATATCTCCTGCCAACAAAGTACAAATATGCATCTGTTTCAGGGGTAAAATATTGTGATCTTTGATTATACTCTCTTTCACCTTTCATTAATGTCACCCAGATAGAAGGCAAGGCAGCTTGACATGCCCACACAAGCGAAGAAAGGATTTCACAGACAACGCTAGTGAGATAGCACAGGTCTTTGACAGAACCTTTTGTTGCCTCTGTCTTATTGCTGCACATTGCCTCTATACAGTTGTAGGTCACACTCATTTCATACCGAGATACAGCTCTCAGACTGTTTTCACCATTTTTTGGTGAATGTGATAAGAATGAAAACAGGCAATTTGTTCCCATCATGCGCAATAAAGATTTCATGGACATTAAAAAGTATGTTTCATGGAAATGTACTCTTGCAAAAAAATTCACACATAAAAGTTAAATCCAGCCAAAACACTAATACACAAGAATAATTTCCTTAGTCGTATATGGACTAACTAGGCATAACATTATGACCAGGCGAAGTTAATAACACTGATTATCTCTTTAGTATTGTACCTGTTAGTGTACCGGAAATAATAGGCAGCAAAGGAACATTTTCTCCTTGAAGTTGCTGAGTTAGGAGCAGGAAAACAGGGCAAGAGAGTAAAGATTTGAGTGAGTTTGACAAGAGCTAACTTGTGATGGAAAGATGAATGGTTCAGAGCTCCCAGTAGGGGCTCCAAGTCTGCTATAGTAAGTAACTATGAAAGGTGCAGGGAGTGGAGAACACGAAACAAGATCACGGACAGGCAAGGCTAAGTGATCCACATGTGTAGTGAAAGCAGGACCCTGCAGTTTGAAACAATAGACAAGCCACTGTAGCTCAAACTACTAAATAAGTTAAGTCTGGTTCTAAAGCAAAGTGTTGGAATACACAGTATATCAGAGTGTGTTAGGTATTGGGCATCATCACTGCAGTCAGGGAGCCCCAGAACCGTGTCACCAAAACAGTTAGTATGTGAGAATCAGAACTGGATAATCATGGAAGGGAATAATGCGGCATGGTCTGATCAATTATTTTTTCTTTGTATCCCATGGATCATCTGGTGTATGTACCTTGCTTACCTGGGGTACAGACGGCCCCAAAATGCAGTGTGGGAGGAACGCAAGCCAGCAGAGGCAGAGTAATGCTTGAGCCAATACTCAGCTGGAAAACCTGGGGTCAATGCAATCTGTGTGGTTGTTGCTCTGACATATACCAAAGCGCTGCTGCAGACCATGTAAATTTTTTCATACAAGTATTCCATGATGGGCATGGCTTCTTATAGTAAGATCATGTGCACTGCTACAAAGCAACTATACTTCATGAATGGTTTGAGTAACACATCAACACGTTTAAGATTTAAGTTGGCCTTCAAGGTCCCTAGACCTCAATCCAATCAAGCATCTGCGGCTTGTGATGTAATAACAAGTCTAATCCTTGGAAGCCCAATCCCATGGCCTACACAACTTCAAGGTTCTGCTGCAAATATCTTGGTGCCAGATACCACAACACACCTTTAGGGAGCCAGTGCAGTCCATGCCTCAGTGTGTTAGGGCTGTTTTCGCACCCAAAAGGTGATCAACACAATATTATCCAAGGTGGTCATAATTATTATGCCTGATTTATTTATATTTGTAAAATGCAACTTCATATGAGATATGGATGCAAAACAGTCTAGTTGCAATGTAGGGAATTTTGTTCCTTGGTCCTTCTCATTCTTAAATTAGCCTTAAAACAATTATAAAACTGTGACAATAAAGCCCAGTAATGGTATGATTTGGGTGAAACTACAGATAATAAAATTTAATCACTGCAAAACTGCACTGTCTGTCTGTGTGTGGCAAATTCTTGTCGGCAGGGTCACTTTGTTTACCATAATGAAATGAAAAGCTACAAATAAAGTCCTGTTTCACAGTCATGCAAAGATCCCATTTCTCAAGATAAATAATTCAGATTGTACATGCTGGCAGGCCGAGAATAGATTCCTAAAATAACAAGAGGGAGGAGGGATGGAAGAAAGAGGGTAGCAGAGAATTGTGAGGTAACTATCCAACGTGGCTGACAGCCAGCAAGCCAGGGACTTTGGCATCCCAAAGCACCTCAACCTCCAGTCTCTCCTTACTCCTCTCTTGATGTTATTGCAAAACTATTGCCATTATTTTTCCTACCATACACCTGAATTCCTGTCTTATGTTTTGATTAAACATGTATTTGCTATCAGTGGCTGCTTCTCCTGTTGTCAGATTGGTTTTGTTAAACTGAGCTGCCATAGATTAAAAAGGCAATTTCACATTAAGATGCAAAATCATCAAAAGCACACCTTCCCCTGAACAGTAAAAGTAGGATGATCACAGTAGTGCGTCAAGGTTTCACTTTAACATTCAGGAATCAATCCCTGCTTCCAATCCAGCATATTAGGTTGATCTGGGCCAGGAGCCCAGGCAAGCAGCTGTCCAGGGCTGTACCTTTCCCTGAAGCACACCGAGCCAGAACTGCTCCTCGATTCTCTGATAACATTAATGCTAGGCAAATGTCTCTGAACTAGTCCAGACATTTTCTTAATATTATAGCTGACAACTGGACACTTTTCTCATTCCCTGTTGAATTTCTTGAAAGTCCCATGTGGCTTTTAAGAGCAGCCTAATATTGACCCACAATATCTTCCACATCAACAACAGCCAAGCTATTCCCATCCCTAATGGTAGGAAAATCAATAGGTAACGAATGGGTTTATTTATATTTCAAGCAAAGATGTGTCATGTTTTGCCTTTTGCGACAACTTTATTGCTGTGGGGCATATGGGGCATAAGAGAAAGAATATTTGGGGTATAATAATGAAAAAAACGAAACACATCTTTGGATCTCTATCCGTTTTTGTCATTCTGCAGCAAATAACATCTGTTCCAGATGGTGATCTCCTCCTTATCTCACCAGGGCTCTAGTTCTATCATTAGTCTAAGTCAAACTCAGTAGGAACACTAGTATGGAAAGACAGTTTGTTTCTCAGATCTCATCCTATAATTCCCTCTGTTATCAAAGTGCTCTTTGAAGTGCATGTTTTATAAGAGAAATTTTAGTGTCAGGTCAGAATTTAACAGGCAAAAGTACAGTCTTAGAGCAAAAGCATGTTTAACTTTGTGCTTTTACCCTGAATTTGTGGTCCGTGTATTTTTTATCAGGAATTTTCTTTAAGTTTACAGGCAATAAAAAGCAATGTACTGTACTCTATATAAAATTGGTTTCAAGCTCAAGATTATGCTCTGGGAAGTTCTTTATATAAAACATTTTGTAGAACAATATCTTATAATTATAAAACAGTACTATGTTTTTCATAAATCCCCAAGGCACAATGTGACTTTGTCTCATGATGTAAGTGTAAGCTATCAATATCAGCCATGTATATGGGTGAGGGTGAGTGCTTTAAGCTTAACACCCTGTTAAGATGTTAGTAATTTTCAACAAAGGAAGTAGTTATTGAGTTGCCATGTTGTGTTGACGGAGTTAACTAATAAAGACCGCTTCCAATAAAGACATTTGGCTGACAACATTCTGTAACAAGCACAGAAAAAGCTGCCTCAACTTTTAAACAATTTATGTACCAGCATTTTTGTTTACCTAATGGATAAAGGGTTACAAAAAATTGATCCGTTGGCTAATGGTGCTAAACTTAGCATGTAGTGCGAAGCTTCCTATTGGTGTCTCCCTAAAGAGTTATTTCACATTTCTTTATGACTATAGATTGCAATTAATCATCTCTAGTCTAAAATACTGACTTACTGATAACATTTGGAGTTGATGATTCTACACTGAACAAAGACTCCTTTCCATGGTTTGAGATTTCAAAAACTTCAAAATATGTTTTGGTATTAAAACCACTGCATACTTACAAAAGCATAAAGACCTTAATATATTACCAAAACAAACCAATATCTGGTTGTTCTAGACAACAAAAACACAAACTTTGCAAAAACCCTCCCTATCCCTGTTCCCATTAACCCAATCTCACCCATTGTCCGACTGTGTGAGCTAGATATATAGTTACATCCCTAGTACGGAGTCAAATTTGCAGATCATCCTTGACCATCATGAACAGAAAAGATTTGTCACAGAGATTGAGCCAATAGGAAAGTCAAAAGATCAAGGACGTCAAGGAATAATGATAAAAAGAAAATGATAATTGCAGTACATGCAATGGAAAGAGTAAAAGGAAATACAATCTCTAACAAGAGGCATATAATATGTTGAAAAGCCAGGGCAGACTGACCAAGACCACACAAACACTTGTAGGCAGCAGTACCTTTAAAATAGAACCGTCAGAAATAATGCTTCTGAATAACGTTAAAAACCTCTTCTTCCTTCATGCTCCAAAGCAAAGGTTACCCTAATCATCGTTTCGACTGCAGTGGTTTTACAGCCCCGGAATGACTGCTTCTCTCCCCATTACCTCTGCACTCCTTTGATTGGCACATGGGTGGAAATAGGGCGGTTAGAAAGGGGATGGGTGGGTAATCATGGGATCGTGCGTCACACTATGTGCATGCTTGCAGTACTATTTGTCTTTTCAGCAGGTGAGACGGAAGAGGCAGGTGAGACGTGGCCAGGTTAAATTTAAAAGGCTCTTTACAATGCCCACTGAACCAATAGCGGCATTCCCAAATGATGCATCAGAAGCATGTCATTTCATTATTTTCTTTTCCATCAGTATGTCCACTGTCTGCTGTCATTTTTTTAATCACTACAAAGCTCAAATCATATACAGTACAAACAAGAGGAGCAATCATGCAATATTTCTTGATCCTGTAGGCGTGCTAATCTCTGTTTAATCCGCTGCTTCCATATCTGCTCTCGAATCATCTGGTTGGAACAGGTGTCCTTTCCAGTCTAGTGGTGCAGTGATTTAAGAGAAGTGACTGACAGTGAGAGAGACAGAGGGCGATATTAGAGGCTAATGGAGTTAATATCCTGAGATGTAGATAAAAGATAAGGAGGTATTGGAGGGAGAGACATGGAGAGCAACCAGAATTACAGGAACTGTAATGAAAAAAGATCTAATTTTGCAGCTGATTGTTTTCTAATAATTATTTTGTGTGTTTTTACAACTTTCATCTGCTCAGTTTGCTTAATACTTGCAGAATATAATTGTCATCAAAAATACACTACCACAACGGTATATGCATCAAATGTGTATTCAATAAAAATATTAGAATTTATGAGATGACATTTTCATTTAAATTGAAGGGGCATATTGGTATACAAATTTTTCCTATGGAGTTCTCCCTTTGACATTTCACTGGAAAACTCATATGATAGTCAATGTTACAAGACCACATCTATTTTATATTTTCTTTATAGACACTGTATTTTCTTTCTGACCCCATTCTGCAGCGCAAAGTGTTTTTGTTTCCAGTCAATTTAGATTCTATTTCTTCAGTATCCCATTTGGACATTACAATCTCTCATATAAAAAGATACTTTCTGTGATAATTATTCATGCAACTAGTCATAGGAGATCCATGGTTAATTTTCCAGAAAATACTAATCAAAGCTACATTGTGTATTTTTTTTAGTTAATTCTTTGCAAAAAACCCTTTGTTTTTTCAAAAATATGTGCTCATTCATGTGTAATTACTTCCACCTACTAATGAAAGTATTCTCGTAAGTGTAGAATCTGCTATTCAGAATACTTACGCGCGAGTCGGGCGAATGGCTGAATCCATGTTGAGCTTCCATCTTTGAAATACATTCGCCAATGAGGGACATTCCTGGAAATTCTAGCTCCGCCTTTCGCGCTTTGGCTACACTTAGTTGCACCGTGACGAATGCCAGAGGGAGATTGTCTACTCATCAACGCGGCACCAACATGTTTACTGACTATATAACTAAATGCAATGTAGTTTTCTAAAGTAGCCTCATCACTGGAAGGAATACTGGACGAAGTCGCAGTACTGGAAGCCAAGTTCACCTTGGGATGAAACGGCCACCGTAGGAGTTAAAATGCGCTCGGATTGGGGGTGGTGGGGTGGGGGTTGGAACATAATATTTAGTTTGTTGTTTCACCGCTAGATGGGAGAAGTTCTTACACAATGTAGCTTTAAGTTACAATACTACTGAAAGAACAAAAATAACACAAATCAGATTGACAACAATTATATGTCAGTGTTACAAAGTGGGTGAGAACACATTTTGCCCCAAAGTTTAGTCTTTATGTTTTCAAGTTAGCATTCTTGTTTTAGATTTAGCGATTTTTGGATTCTGAAGTCTGCAAACCTTTACTATCCCGGTTTTGTTTATTGTTTATGGTTTATTTATGGTTCATCCTTGGGTACAATTCTCAAATACATTTAGGTGTCACCTTCATTAATGATATAAGCATAAACATTATGGAAAGGTCTATTGTCCATACCTTTCAAAAATAGGAAGGGTTATGTATGCCAGAGATTAATCTGTTTTGACATGGATTGTGTTTCTCTACTCCAGAACTAAAGCAAAAGACCTTGTAAAGGGGCTGGGTGAAGCTGGTAAGAGGGTTGAGAGGATCATCATCCTAAGTAAAACAAATCTTGTGAGTAACGGAATGGGCTGAAAGGCCAGTCAAATAAGAAGACATCATTGTTCCCAAAGAAACATAACACAGACAGATTTCAGCTTCCAAATGCATTTAGGAACAGATAACTAACTTTTCGGAGATATGTTCTTTAGTCGGAAGCAACTAAAACTGAATTGTTTGGCCATATTGACCATCATAACAGTTGGAGGAAAATGAGGAAAGCTTTCAAGCCTGAGAACACCATCCCAGAAGAACAGGAGCAGCAGCATCATGTTGTGTTGGTGTCAGCGTTCTTCACAAAATACAATGTATCATAAGCAAGAAAATTATGTGGCCATATCAAACATCTCAAAACCTCAGTCAACAGCTTAAAGGTTGGGCACAAATAGGCCTTCCAAAGCATGCCACCTCACCTCACCTAGAGGTGTTGATGTATGCTTTTATTTTCAGTAGATTAGATTGTTGTAATGCACTGCTCTCTGGACTTCCCAAAAAGAGTATTTCAAGTCTACAACTAATCCAGGACTCAGCTGCACGTGTGCTGAACAGGACCAGCGGACGGGAACACATTATACCAGTTTTAAAGTCGTTGCATCGGCTCGCTGTGCATTTTAGGATCGATTTTAAGGTTACTTTATTAGGTTAATGGTCTTAATGGTCTTGGTCCATCTTATTTATTCAACCTTCTTTTAAAGTATGAGCCCTCACGGTCTCTGAGGTCATCTGGTACTGGGCTTTTAGTTGTTCCACAAGTCAGAACTAAGACATATGGCGAAGCCTCGTTCTATCACTACAGCCCTCGTCTGTGGAACAGCCTGCCGGAGAACCTCAGGGCTGCAAAAACTGCTGATGCTGTTCATCAAGACCTACCTTTTTAACTTGGCTTTTAATTGAATTATTTTATTTCATTTTATTTTTATTTATCTATTATTATTATTATTATTATTATTATTATTATTATTATTATTATTATTATTATTATTATTATTATTATGTGTTACTGAAGTGTTTTTACAAATTGTTTTATACAGACAAACTCCAGTTGACAACTGGATCTCCCAAATATTGTTTTCTTACAGTAGTATCATTCCGGAAGATTTTTATAGTATGCTCACTTAAAGAGATAGGAACGGATCGAGCAGTGTTTTTTGCAATGAAGGGGTGGGGGGCATGGTGTGTATGTGTCTTGTGTGTGCTGAGAGTTTAACTGGTTGTGTATGATTGATTTTGCTTTAAATGTGTTTTCTTTGTTTTTCTGTTTTTATCTTGTAAAGCACTTTGTGCTAATTTTATCATGAAGAGTGCTACAAATAAACTTTGATTGATTGATTGATTGATTGATTGATTGATTGATTGATTGATTGATTGATTGATTGATTGATTGATTGATTGATTGATTGATTGATTGATTGATTGATTGATTGATTGATTGATTGAAGTGGATACAAAGTAGTTACAAAGCAGCTTAAATACAACAAAGTCAGTTTTTAAAATTTTACATCATAAACCCTGATTGCAGTCCCATAAAAAAATGTTCAAAGCACAAAAATTCTGCAAGAACAAGGCGGCCTACAAACTTCACTCAGTTCAGTTCAGTCAGTAGGAATAGGCCAAAATTTAAGCAAGCTGTTGTTTCTAGTGTGCAACTAAAACATTTGAAACAAGTCACACAGTTTTTTTGTCTTTTTAGTATGTGATTATCTGATTTCATCTGTATAATAGTAAGAATTGGTAAAAAAAAAAAAAAAAAAGTAGGTTAAAATACACCCAAAGGTTGAAAAGCATCAATGTTTCACAGTCTGTCTTTTTCTATGAGTGTGGAAACAATATGGATAGATCCAATGAGGAAATATTTAACTATGGAACTGCATATTCAGTTAATTTTTATGTATTGTCTAATAGGATTAGGTCTACATCATATATCAAGACTTTGCTTTTCTCTTGCCATGTTTAATTCACACAAAAACTATTTTAGTATTTGGCCTATTATTAAACAAAAAGGAAGTCTTCTGTCTACATGGGCTTTGTGGAGCAATGGTCTCACAAAACTGGGACACATGATTCAATACTGGGGAGAGACCAGACAGAGAGGAATTGGGAGCAAGATCTGAAATTTTGGTGAAAAAATTATCAAATCCCTAGAGGTGTCTTTTATAATCTTAGCAGAAACCACTTTTTTACAATTATGTACCTTACAGTAACTCTGTAAGTAGTGTAATTATATCCTACTCTCATTCAAACTGAAGTGGACAGCAGAGATTTTACTGATTATTGATGAGTGTTATATTTATGTGAGAGTATACATATTTTCGTGTGTACATGTGCTTTAGTTTGTGTTAATCTCCTCCCATCTGCTGGTGGACCTTCTCTCCCTGTTCAGAGGCCTGTGGTACCCCGCTCGATCTGCCAAGCCTGACCTCCCTGTGTGCGAGTCGGAGAGAGTGTGTGTGCTCGAGCTTGTGTGTGGGTTGCTTGATGAGCCCTGTTCCTCTTGAAGTGGTGTCATTAAAGCAAAAAGAAGAAGCAAACGGGTGATTGCAGTGATTTGGCAAAGGTTGCAAAAAATCTATCCTCCAATCAGAGCCCTTGCCTGGCCCCTTCAGCTCCACTGCAATCACAGAGCGCAGAGTCTGACAAGAGTGTGCATAACTTCCGCACACACACAAACCCCACTATAGCTTATCAGTCTATGTTTTGAGCTTGGCTTTTTCTGCAAAAGCTGTGGGACCATATCCACATCATATAAATAGGTTTGTCATATTTAATAATCCGTGCAGAGGAGAAAAGGCACTCGTCAAAAATGTCAAATTATTGTAACAATTCTTCTTGCATTTGAACAATATTTAAATACCCAAGGAGCCCAATGCAACAACACCCCAACTCTACACACACCCACGCACACATGTGAGAAATATTGTTCAATATAAAACAACACTTTTAAGTGAGGCTGCTTTTCTCCGAATGGTTACAGGTTCCTTTAAGTAAATGTCTGGAAATAGTCAATAAAATGAAAAATGTTTCCTAAATAAGCATATCCTTTGAATTTACACTTAAAAAAGTCCAACAAAGTTTAAGCAAATTCATGACTATCACCTTAATTTTAAGATTTATTTTCAAATTTCAAATCAGTTATACATCTGCAGCATTACCTTTTTCCAAATTAATTTGCTGCTAATAATTAAAAACAATAACACACAGCTGTGGAAAAAGATACAAGGAACTCTCAATTTTTACATAAGGTTAAAACCATATAGTGATATTCACTATATAAACATACACGTTTCAGGTCAAAACACAGATAACTTTAAAGGTTGTATTTTTTCAGTACTTTCTTTAAAGTCAGAAATTAACATATACTAAGATCACTAAACCTAAAAATGTGGTAATTCCCAGAGTTCATGTTTGAGTAAACTTTAGATTAGGGAATTTACAATATTTGAACCGAATGGAGGCACACATATAGTTGATGCAATTATATATATATATGTATATATATATATATATATATATATATATATATATATATATATATATATATATATATATATATATATATATATATATATATATATATATATATATATATATATATATATATATATATATATATATATATATATATATATTTTTTTTTTTTTTTAATTAATTTTTTTTCTATACCCGTCCATCCTTATGCAGGGTTGCGGGGGGGCTGGTGCCAATCTCCAGTTGTCAAGGGGCGAGAAGGAGGCAGGGTACACCCTAGTCAGGTCGCCAGTCCATCGCAGTATATATATATATGTATACTTACTAGTATTTCTTCCCGGTAAATTCTGATAACGGGATAACTTTAGATCTGTCCAAGATTGGCTTAATAAATCCCACAAAGTCCCTAGCAAGCATCTTCACTGCCTTGATGTTTCTTCTGGATGGATATCAAAAAGAATATTGCAAGGTTCTTCCAATAAAACCCAATGCTATCCATTTCTGTTTCTTACTTATTCGTTATATAATTTGTTTCATGCCTAATACTATTATTCATAGTAAACTCCTGTTCAGGTGTGCTCATATGATTTTAAATAATGCTGAGAATCAAAACGATGAGGCAAAGAGAGAGTAAAAAGTTTGTGAATCCCATACAAATCCAAACACTAAACTGATCTGCGGTCAGTCTTTCCGCTTAGAGCTGCAGTCACTATGAGAATGGCATAGCAGATACATACAAAAGGCCACCTCTTCCTCTTCCCCATCTCTATCCCTCTCTCAAAGAAGACAAGTTTGTTTCTCAAGGTGATTGTTGCGGTGATAAGGGAGAGGTTGTTATTAAGGGTGACAGCGAAGGGGCTGAGAGGCAGCGGCTGACTGGATAACCTTGTCCCCATCCCCGCCTCGCTTCCTTCTGCATGATCTCCACCACTGGCCTGCCCTGCCTGCTTGCTTGTCTGAACACAATCTGCTGGCTGGAATTACCTCGCAGCCCCAGGAAAACTAAACATGATTTCTGACCTTTCCTTTCTGTGTTCAACAATAACCTCTGCTGATCCGCCTATGCCACGAGACCACTGCAACGAATCAGGGGACGGAGCGGGAAAAGGGTGTGTGTGCGTGCTTCTTTAAATGCTATTCAAGATAAATGTTTGTTTAGCTGAATATGTGCATATGTTTATAGGTGAGTACAGAGAGGAAATAACTTTAACACCTGTAGAAGCCAAACACCATAGTAAATACTTCCTCGGAGGTTAGAAAAGGCATTATTATTTAGGATGACTGCTACAAAAGTGGAAATGGAGGTGAGAGAAGAGACATAAGAAACATTTGAGACTGTACCTCCACAGGTTCAAATTTTAGCGGTTTAGACTGATGTTTTTTCATGGAATTTGTTGGGGGTTTTTTTTTACATAGATTTATGTCTGTGTTTGGATCCCAGCCAGGACCTTTTTGTGTTCCTCCATGTATGTTTTTCTCCAGGTACTTCCTCCCACAGCTCAAAAATCTACATGTTAGGTTAATTAGACAATCTAAATTGCCCTGAGGTGTGAGTGAGTGTGTGCGTGCATAGTTGTGTGTTGTGCTGCGATGGATCTGTACAAAGTGTACCCAGCCTTTCAGCCAATGACCATAGGAAAAGGCCCCCTTCCACAACCCTGCAACAAAAAAGCAGGTAGAGAAGATGTATGGATGAATTTATTTTAGGCAGCACTCTTAATCAACAAACTGCATGCTGCTTAAGGATTTTGGTGTAACTTTAGGTATACTAAATACATAGAAGGATTCAGAAAACCTTAATTTATGGAATAAATCAGTGCACCTTCTGTATCTTGACAGCAATGTGTTCAATACACATACATGCTCTCCTTGTTCAGGTAGACAGAGTGAAAACTTCTAGAAAACACAGTGGAAGTTCTAGCTGCAGATAGAGATGGTTGTGTTCATGGACATCCGATAGAAGATTGCCCAACCTCTGTTAAACCAAGTACAAGTGAAATAGACTATAATATTAAATGTATTTAATCAAATAGGAAATGGGCTCCCAAAATCTGCTTTTTTAACCCTTGTATAATTTTATATATCATTAAACTTTGAAAGCATACAACCTATGTGATATTAAGCAGCAACACAGTCTATTTAGCTTGTGAGGTTTTACTGATTTGGCCTTTGGTGAAGAATTTGATTTAAGACTTTGTTGTCCTACTGTTAGTTGTCACCGTCTATGCTGACTGTAGCGCAGACGCTGCTGTAGCATTTTTACTTGTAGCAAAAATAAAAAAAGATTTTAAGACACGTTTGTAGAGATTATGCATTTTCCAGCTAGCTAAACTCATTACATCATTAGTCTGTGCTCTCTTCTTGTTCTTTGCCTTGTCAGCATGTTTGGTGTTGGTATTATCATTAGTCGTTTGTTAGATAAGGCTAATTGATCTCCACCTACCCTGCGTATTACTGAAATGTTGTGATCTACTTCTTCCACTGACTCTGCAAAACTGCTACAGGCTCAGCACAATTTGACCCAGAGGAGCAAAGCGTATCCCTAAAGAAATTATTTCATCATCTCTTACTCCGTGTCTCTCATCCATAAAACCTAATTCCCCTCACCCTCCTCTTTAAAAGATGCTAGTTCATGCTGATGTGAGGGTAAATGTTTGCAGGCGGGGTGACCTGAACACCCTGGGCCGGCTCTGTGGAGTTAGCTGTCTGGACTCTTGGTGAGCGAAGGCTCGTGTATCTGTATTGTTTGTGTAAGAGCTCCACTATAGGGGATTTGGACAAGGCATGCAGGCTCTGAACGTGGGACCCAGAGCTGGCCTCAGCATTGGATTAATTCACCCATATCCCAACCACCTCTGAACAAGCTCCCTACAATTTCAAGATCTCTCCATTTATGCCCAGCCAAGCACATTGTGGCTCGTAATCTATAGTTCTCTTCTCTCCAAAGAGAGAAGATATACACCACTCCCTCTGACTGGTTTATCCACACTTTCCACTGTTTATTTTGCACTTGTTCTTTCTCACTTTATTTCCTCCAGAAAAATTCCCTTCTCTCACCTCTTTACTCTTGCCATTCCCCTTTCCTCTGCTCATTCCCCTCACTCTAACTAACTCTCTCGTTTCATTCCTCCTGACTTCTCCAAAGGGGATCAGTAGAGCTTACAGGCCTTTCTGCTTGGTTCATTACCAAGCTGCCCTGACACAAAAAAGCTTGCCTTTTTAGTAGGGAAAAAAAAAAAACAAGAAAAAAAAAAAACAGAAGAACATTGTTGATGTTTAAAACATAGACTATGCTTTGTGTTCTCATAAGATAGGTTTGTTATCAAAACCTTAGCACACAAAAGTAACAGTGGCTGAAGCACTGTTCTCTCAATCTCAGCCTTTCATCTCTCGCTGAGGTTCTCCTCTTTGTTTCATCACATCTCAGTGATCTGGAGCAAACATGCCCATTGTTTACTGGGTACACTCAAGCTTACACTCAAACACAACACCGCTGCTAGGCCCACAATTCTAAACACATGGCTGGTAAAAATATAAAAACAAAACCTGACTCAGTTCAGTAAGTACATTTTAAGCTAGTGCATGTCTGCATGGAAATATAAAGTGTTGGTCACACGTATTGGGACGCCTGTTATAAATGTGTGAAAAACTCTAAAAGCAATACTTATTTTACTGCAGTAGCATAATCTCACAGAAAAATACAACAATCCATCTTTTAGACTACATATATGTATTTCAGAGTAATCAATAATTTTATTGATTATTGATCCCACTAATATCCATTCATTGCCTATACTACTTATACCTGCAGAGTTGCTGGGGGTACTTTTCCCCAGCGGTCATTTGTACAACCTGAAAAGGTTGTCATTCTACTAACTATCAAACAAAAAAAGAAAAAGAAAAATGCACACTCAATCAGTCCTAAAGGTCATTACAGGGAGAGGTTAACCAAGCACATATCATATTTATAGATTGTTGTAGGATGGAAGAGCACATAGAGAGAACATGCAAACTAAATGCATGAAGGACATGACCAGAAATGTATTCATCAAAGTAAATTTAAAAAACACATTTTTATGAATTCAGAGTTTGTTTTTTGGGACACAATCAAAGAAAAGAAAGAATCCATGTAAATACACACACCTAACTGAAAATGGGTTATCTGCAGGATAATGATCCAAATCATGTGCCTAAACAAACACAAATTGTTCAACAGACAAAATCAACCTTATTCAATGTTCATCACATTCCCTCCACATAAATCAAATACAAAACTTGGTAGTTGAGCTAAAGAGAACACAGAACACAGCCAGAACTCTGGATGATCTAGAGAGATTGTACAAAGAGGAATGAGCTGATGGATGGATGGATGGATGGATGGATGGATGGATGGATGGATGGATGGATGGATGGATGGATGGATGGATGGATGGATGGATGGATGGATGGATGGATGTGAGTTCTCTCTTTATCTGGATGCTCTGACAATGCGAAATGTTATAGTGAAAGACTAGGCATTGTCCTATTTGTAGAAGGGAGCTGTACAATGTGTTGACACAAGGGGTAACAATAATAATGCCACTGATGATTTTGGTGCAAAAGATTATTTGCTAACATGGGATTTGCCTCCATTGAATAAATGTACAGAAGTCATAGGTTTGATTAGTCAAAATGTTTCAGTTGTGCAACTGCGACGAAAGATTAATTTATTGTAAGACTTTTTACACATCTTTACCAGGGGTGGTACCACATAACATGTACTAGATGTGTTCTTTTGTGTTCCTGTTTTCGTGTACATCAAACTTCCCACTGGGTGTGTGTTAGCATGGGGGAGAAGAAAAGTGTGTGTGTGTGTCAGAGCCAAATGTACTGTATGTGTTTGTCTGTTTGTCCTCTCTGTGTGGGTGTGTATGCGTGGGCGGCAGGCCTGCCTTGAAAATGCCAAAGCCTGTTTCTAATCCAGGCCTCCTCAGTGGGTTGCAGCGCTTGCTGTGCCAGGCAGGCCTGCTGCAACACCAACAGAGCCCCAGCTGACAGCTAGTCTGCTCTTGTTTCTGCCTTCTGAACAATCTCAAAGCTAAAAAAAAAACCCTAACAATGGGTTAAGCTGGAAAATGAGCAAAGTGAGGGAACACACAAAAAAGCAAATGCTCAGAAAAACCATTTAGCCTGTCAGCAGGATGGGTCTTGAACTGAGAAAATATGATAAAAACACAAACTCATCAGTCTATAAAAAGATAACAAAAGGAGGCAGGTAGGAATGGTGAGCTGCTGAGGGATGTGTGGGTTTTGGTAGCAGGTTCAGGATGAAATCAGAGTGGTTAAATCTGATTCATCTTCTGAAAAGACGGCAGGCTCTCTAAGGAGGTGGTGATTGGCGCTTCAAAAATGAACTATCAGCTGCTGTCAGTGCCAGTCATCAGTGTCGTGTGTGACGGAAAATCAATCTATATCATATCAGAGGACCTGTGAGGAAAAAATGAGAAAGACAGGTCCCTGCTGCCTCCTCGCTGTATCTCTTTAAATGTCTTCCCAACAGAAGCATCCCAGAATGGCTCACGTCATCGGTGACGGAGACGTTCATTGTGCTTGTGGCTCAATGTGTAACGGCTGCTGTTCTGCTAGATTAGGTAGGTGATTGGCCATTAATATTAATTTCACAGTGTGTCTTTCTTAGGTTGCAGCAAGGGCTGCTGGAGTGTTTGGGTAGATTTACTCTACGATGTATATTTCCCATTAAATCCCAACAAGAAATATTAGTTCCCCATTTTGCTTCTTTAAAATGCATTGTAATTGTTTTCCTATTGTCCACATACTGATAACGTATTGCTGGGAGTCACGTGTTTTTTAGAAGAAATGTGAGGAAAATGTTATGTTGTCCTCCAATTTTAATCAAATTTGATGACTGGACAGAGTTATGTTTCCACTGTGACTACATCTGGTACTACCATGATCCCGTCTGACCCCGTCTGGTTTTAATAACATCCGAGAGTTCCTCCAGGAGAAATGAAAGTCTAGCAGGCATAAAATCCCAGTAACAGGTCCATCCCTAATGGACAGCAGCCTGGCACAGGTGATCTGAACTGCCTTCGCCATAATGAGATTAAGGGACTAATTAGTCTGACTGTGTGTTTAGCTGTGACAGCGTTCGCTCAGAAATATATGCCCCCTATCGGACTAGCAGTGTGGCCCCTAAGAGAGTAGGCCAGACTGAGTGTATCCCTGGTGTCTTTCTCTCTGCTGTACTGGGAGGCTAATTAATATCTTTCTGCATTCGCTCTCCCAGCTCCTGTGCAACATGCTGAGCTTTAGTCCTGCAGTTATTGGTTTAGATTCTGGCATTGGCAGCTGAATAAGTATCAAAAAATAAAAAAATGTAATCTTGGCAGTTTTGACAGTTAAATATTGCAATAATTAATCGCCAACATAAGAATTACAGCAAATAAGTAGCTAATGCTTGTGAACGTAGACCATGAAAGAGCATCAACATTACAGTCATCTGCTTAAAGCTGCAAAAGCAGCTAAAGACAAACCTGCATATCACAAGCTAAATTATATTTGCCAGTAACTATTAAAGGAAATTAAACCTGTAGTTTAGGAGCAATATGAGAACTGGAGATTTTAAATGACAATCATATTATAGATGCACCAAGAGGAAGTTGTACTTTTTGTTACAGTAAAACATACCACATAAGTACTTCCTGGTCATGGTAACTGCTACACTCTTTGCTGTGGATGGTGTAACTTAGTGAAGAAGCCATAGCGTTAGCTATTTCCAGTATCACTGAAGTGTTTAAAATTGAAGTCAGAGGAAGAACCTATTTAAAATAGAAATGTTATTACTTCGTCACGTCAAGATCTGCCTGCAGTTTATACAGGTTGCAAGAGAGCGAGAAAGAGCGGGACTTCAGAGGATAACAGGAAGCCTGAACACATGTAAAATAAGGTTGCTCTGTTATATCCTTGCAACTTCTATCTGTTGTGCAAGATGTTGAATCTCGGAGTCAGGGTATGAATATACATTTTCAACAAAATATACAGAGAGACTGCTGTTATATTGCTGCTAGCTGCAATAACCACACTAATCACTAAAAATACATGCTAAACTTCATAACAATTTTCTCCTTTTTTAATTTTAAGTAAATTGTTTCTACATCTATTAAGATTTATGATTATTAAAGATAAATTGGTATCTACTAAAATAAGTAGGTCAGCAGTTGTACGATAATATTGGAAATTGGCCACCAAATTCTGATCAGTCCAAATAAATCAATCATCTTTTGCACACTCTGTACATCACTGTTTTATCTCCACCTCCTAACCTGTTAAAGTCATGCCTATGTTTGATCGCCCCCTCAGCATCACTCTGACCTGTTCATTTAGGATGATGTGCAACTCTCAGGTCTGCTCCAACACTCATTTGTTCCTCAGTACAGACCAGCTGCTGGGGCAGGTAAGGGACCCCATCCTGACCGACATGCCCTGGGAGCTCTAAACCCGGCCACTCTCAAGCAAGTAAAGAGACAGCTGAGTGTCATTGTTAATGTGGACACACAGCACCACAATGGCAAAATCAATGGACCTATAGGGGACATCAATCTTGACAGCACGAGACCCCTTTTGCTCGTCTCGCTGCTCCTCTAAAGCTCCAAATGAATGGCTACCAGGAGAGGGGGAGAGAAAGAAAGAAAAAAAACAGAAGGAGAGAAAGAAAGAAAGCTTTAGGCAGTGACAGTGATCTTTCACTGGCCTTTCCTCCATTCATCCCAGGGGGGTTCGCTGTCCTTTGAAGATTGTGTGCATCTGACCGACAGCCAAATGGCCAGCCATCCTAATTCACCCAAAACAGGCAGAGGTTTTTAGGTAAAGCCTCAGAAGTGCTGCACAGCAGCTGTATGCATTTGGCATAATTTCTGCATTTTTTTTCCTCCCTGTTTTTCCCTTCCAAAATTCTAATTTGCACTGGGATGAGACATACTGGAAACGGTCTACCTCCTTTAATTAACAAAACAACAAAAAAAGCCACTTGCTTTGTTTCGGTGAGACACATGAGATGTGTACCCAAAAAAATTAACAGTGAGGTTTCATTGTCTCTGCCACTGACTTGAAGGATAGCTCCTCAGAACATTAGCATATATGCAGATAGGCAGCGAGTAAACGAAAGTCTCCAAAAACAGAAGAGATCAAAGAGGACAGAATTAAGGCCAAGTAATGAGGATCTTGGCAAAGGCTCTGCAAATTTATTGATTGTTTGGCAAGCTTTATATGTTGCTGCTCAATTTTCTCTGTGTCTATACTGTATCCGCGCAGATCAAGCAGTGTGGGCTTTAACAAGGCCCTGGTGTGGAAATGAATCGAGGCGAGAGCCTAATCACGATCTCATTTACACTTAAATAATAATGTATTTGAAGTAAAAAAGAGCAGGAGAGACATGGGCAGTCGGGGAAGCCAATCACAGTCCCACATCACCTCAATAACACATTCTCTAATCAATTACAGGCATTAAAGCTGGAGCTGAATAAGACTACAGGAGGTTAATTCACAATTCAAAAGGATCTGAACCAGAAAAAAACAAAAAAAAGATCAAGAAAGATAACAAATATAGACCGGAATCACGATGCCATCAAATCTGGCTGCGATTGATGTCACATAATCTGTTTAATATACATTAAGACACAGTTTGATTTGCCATTCAGGATTGAGTTTGTACCATTTATGAACAGCATGAGGGATAAAAAAGATTTGGGACAAAAAACAAAACAGTACTGGGTGACGGAAATGTTGCATTTACAGCAGCGGAACAGAAAAGATGGTGAAAAATGAATCAGGATAGAATGGGTGGAGAGAAGAAGAGGAAAATGAAAAATGATGAAGAAAAGAAGACAACTACCTCCACGGCTCTCACTGTCTGCTGGTTTCACCTGGATGGGACGGGTCATCTAAGGTAGACAAAAGACAAAGAGAAGTTAGTGTTGTTGCTTTAAGAAGGCGACACAAGCTAAGAGTGTCAGAGCTATACTCCCCACACCAATAACTGGCTGTGAAAAACTGATCAAAACTTATTGACAGGAGTGGAAACCAACACACTAGTGTCCTTCACAACTGCAATTCAGCTTAAACAAAACATTGTGGTCTCTTCTGTTTTCCATACAGAATATCGTGTGTGTGTGAACTACATCTGTCCATTCTGAGGTTTTTCTCAGCAGCTGCAAGGGTTACATATGTGTGTCTAGGAGAAAGAGGCCAAGACAGCCCTAATAAAAGTGAATCCAGCCACAGGAGGAGAGAGATCAATGCAGGTCTATTGATCCAGGCCCTTGGGCTGTGGAGAGTGTCTGGCTGGGAAGAATTCTCTGGTTAGGAGGCTCACTCTAATCCACTGGACCCTGATAAGAATGGCATCGCCTGGATTAGATGCCTCTGTCATCACAGCCTTTGTGTCATGCTCTCCTCCTTCACCAATATTACCTCTTTCTTTTCCCATTATTGCTGTTCAACTCAAACACTTTCTCCATACTTGTTGGATGCTGTTTGTTTGGAGCAAAAGCTAGAATGACGAATGATGAACTATCCTTACAAACATATCTTTATTTTAATGGTTGAAGCTTTTTAAATGATACTTTTTGATTATGTTTTTTACTTATAAGCGTGTGCCTCACTTTTGTGACTCCAAAATCTTGCAAATGTTTGCGAATATTTTACTTAGAACCCAACATCATAAGCAAGAAATGCTGTTTCCAAGAGGGAATAATGCCCTGAATTCTTAGAAACTGTACTTCTAACTACAAGGTATTTTATTAGGATTTTATGTGATAGACAAACAAAATGTAGTGCGTAATTGTTAGGTGTCATTTTTTAGAAATAAACTATGTGCATACTTTTATGTTCAGCCCATGTTACTCTGGTACCCCTAATAAAATCCAGTGAAAACAACTGCCATCAGAAGTTGTCTAAATAATAAACAACTTTGTGTGTAATTTAATCTCAGCATATATATGGATGTTTTGTGAAGACTGCAGAGGCTGGGAAGAGAACGTTAGTGAACGAACATGAAGGCCACATCATGAAGGCCAAAAGACACAGCAGACTGGTTAGGGATAAAGTTGTTGGGAAATTTAAAGCAGGGTTAGATTATAAACAAATCTAATCTAAAATCCAAAGTTCTGAACAGCCAATGGAGCACTGTCTAATCTACCAACATATGTCTGGGCATTAACCAAAAGGCTATGATGCAAATACTTTGTCCTTGATTGAAAAGTGGAAAGAAAAAGGCTTGTTTGTAAAAGAAAAAAAACAACAACATTCCTATCCTGTGTGCAGTTCGCCACTATAACCCTTACAGTGGACACAGCAAACGTGGAGAAAGTTTTCCTGCTCAGATAAGAAAATAATAATTGGGGAAAAAAAAGATTTTCGGGCCTTAATGCAAGACTATGTGTGGCGGAAAACTAACACTAGACACCACCGCAAGCACCATCAACAAAGCTAAATATGATGATGGCAGCATCATAGTGTCAGTATGCCTTTCCTTAGCAGGGAAAAAGAAGATAAGAGTTGATGAGGAGTACAATTAAGCTAAACACAGGACAATGCTGGAAGAAAACTTGTTAGAGCCTGAAAAAGAGTTGAGACAGGGGTGGAGGTTCACCTTCTAGCAGGAAAGCAACCCTAAACATATAAACTATAAGGAAAGGTTTAGGCGAGATCATATCCATGTATTAGAATGGGCAAAACAAAGTCCAGGCCTAAATCCAACTGAAAATCTGTTGCAGGACTTGAATATCCATGTGTATAAATACCTGTTTAAAGGCTCTTCCTCCAGTTTGACTTAGTTTTGGCTGTTTGCAAAGAGTTATGGCCAAAAAGTCAGTCACTAGATGTGCAAACCCATCATGCTTTTCAGCCAAAAACCAAGGAAGACATTGTCTAAATAGTCTATAAAGATCTAGCCTAAAACCAGTTTATTTAGTTTATTCGGAATAAAAAAGAAATGTACTTTTTACCTCTTTTGAATCCTAAATGTAGACCTACTTTTCCACATGTGTCAATCGTGATTTTATTTTTGCTGGTATAACATTAATCACTCAAATAAATCATATTAAACTCAAACCCCAGTCTTCCCTTTCATCGTGAGATTCTGTGTATGTTGCATCATCTCTGAAAGGAGCAATTCAGTCACAGATGTGCTGCCGCTGTATGAAAGTTTAGCATTTCTGGTTAACTTATCATTCAGTCTGAACAACTCACAGTTTTTCTTCATGAAAACAAACTGTGATGTCCAGAAAACATCTTGTTAGTACATACCCTGTCCTACAGCTAGAATGTTTAGCAGAGCTTTAAGATGCATTCTATTTCGCTATGCTAAAATACCACATCTGCCACAACATAACAAAGGACAAAATTAGTTTTTTCAAAGTGAAACTAATAAAGCTGTTTTCAGCTTCAGTTTATGCTTTCTATCATTTTCCATTGTTTACTGACTTTTATGAGTGTTTACATTTTTTATTTAATGTCTTAATATTTTTTAATCCTGGTCTAGGGTTAGACAATTTTCAGACCAAAATGTTTTGCTTGGTGAAATTTAAGGCAATATATCCGAGTCTACTTCAGGACTACTTTCCATTGGCAAAATGAGCTCTAATTGTAGCACCAAAGTTGTATTAAGATTTGTTTCTCAATGGAAAGCTGGTAGACACTTACTCCACAAGAATTGAATACCATGTATCCTTTACAATTCACTTCACCCCTCTGCATTAATTTGTCTTGGTATATCAAATAAAATACTAATAAAAGACAGGTTCAAGGGGTGTCAATACTTTTGCAAGGCACTGTTTCTAAGCATGGTTTTTATTCAAATTTACCATCATAGGGCCTTCCCAGTAAAACCATTAAAAGCCAGCAAGAGATGGTATTTCTTTAACCACGTATGTATATTTAACCCATCTTCCCATGGTGTGCCAATTTTTTTTTGTTCAATTCCAGAACGAGAATGGAAAGGTCAGATTTAAAGACAGGGCAATCCAATAAAAGCATGACATGTTCAAGGAGAAACACCATAATGGGATTTTAAAATGTCTTAATAACATGGTGATGTATGGCGGAAGCGGGCCAGGCCCAATTCATTAAGTGCTAAATGTATCAGTTTTCACCTTGAGGAACTGAGTAACCTTCCTTTGCTGAAATTATTCCATAAATTGCCCACTGTAAATAATAACTAGCACCAGTTATATCTTTGTGGGAAAGTAGGGAGGATGTTACATGCTTGTGAGGGCTGAGGTTTCAGCTCCTTGTTTCTTGAGTGGCTCCCTGTCTGCAAGTGCTTTTTTTTCTCTTGTTCAACATAAGCTAAGTAATTCTACAGTATAGTAATGCCAAGCCACAGGGTGCACCGCTCCATAGCATGCGCGGATAGATTACAGCATCACAACCGGATGCGTGCTGAAAGCCTAAAGAAGCGTCCTCACATGGGTAAAAACACAGCATATTAATTTCTGACCTCTTTGTTTATTCGCAAAAAAACATTTTAAGATGTGGACTTTGATGCTTCAAATTAACAAAAGAAGCCTAAATCCTGCAAACTTGTTTAAGTTTGGATGTTGAGGAGGAACTGCTTCTTCAGAACCACACTACAGACGCAGGCGGCTCCATGGGGCGACTGTGTGGGGGAGGAAACTCTCTTCAAAGCTAGTTACTGTTCAGCCTCCAACATGCCAGCTTAATGGTCTATTTATTTGCCCAAGAGCAATGCATTATGGTCCCGAACAGGCACAGCTGATGGCTTTCAGTTCATTAAATTTCCCTCAAACACGCAGGAAGAAAAAATGCATTTCCGGTAGGAATTAAATGGACATCGCCTCTTTCTTTATATGGATACATTCCCCAACACAGGCAAGGTAGTTCTAATTTAAACACATTAAGGACTACTTTCTCCAAAAAAACCGATTTAACGCTGTCACTTTTTACTCTGTGCTTTAAAAGGCAAGCTTCTACACTGATGAAGAAACTTGGCGTAAAATTATGTTGTGTTTTCTCTACAAATAACCACGATGGAAATGGTTTATTTAATTTGTTTGTAAGGTAATAAGGTCTTTATAATGGTAAAGAATCACAATCAAAGAGACACATTTAAAAAATACACAATGCTTATATAAAGAAAAAGCCAAAAAAGTGAAAAAAGTACAAAGATCGAACAACTGATAATTGTTCTACTCTTCTGACTCCATTGCCATGATTTTGACTGTCAAATACACACTAAAAGAGGTGGGACATCTGCAATCATCCAAATCTCTGTATTTATAGTATAAATGAATGAACTGCCTCTTTGTCACTCATTATGCTACTAACTACTGTTCGCATTATGGGAAACAACAATTATAAATTGGCTAAATGATGAGAATTTGTTCTGTTGTCATGCAATCTACAGAAATATGAATCTGTGATTCAAGTACTGCTGATTTATTTAAAGATAAAAAAAAGAGATGATGTATTTATCACCTTTTTGATTTGTACTGTGAATATTCCAGGTTTTTCCCATTATGATTTTACTCTTGTTATCTATTGAGTTCGACCCTCTTTTGCCTTAAGAAATGCTTTAATTCTTTGTGTCATCGAATAAACAAGATGTTAGAAACATTAATCAGATATTTTGGTCCATACTGCCGCACATCCAAGATCCAAATTTCTTGTTCTACCACATCCCAATGATCCTCTGTTAGATTGAGATCTGATGACTGTGTAGGCCAAAGGAGTAGAGCAAACAAATTTCCACGCTTTAAGACATGATGCATCATGCTGCTGGAAGAAGCCATCTGCAAACGGGTATACACTGCGATCATAAAAGTATTTAGATTTACTAAAATGGCCTTTCTTCTCCATTCTGATGGTTGTTCAGAACTTCAGCAAGTCGTTTTTATCATGTCTAGGCACATAATACATTGCCTTGATGCCATACGATTGGCTGATTCGCTATTTTAACAATTAAAGAAGTGTACCTGATAAAGAGGTTGGTGAGTGTATATTATATACATTAGAGATTTTTTTTAAATAGTTTGTTTATACTTTTTACAAGTCAGTCAAAGAAAAAGGATAAATAAAAACTATCAGACATTTGTTTACAACAAAACAGAAGGTTTTTGATAAGCTTTTTATTGAGCTGTCTGTCTTGTTTTGAATCATATGAGTTTTATTAAAACAAAATGAACAGTTGCATGATGTAACATAGTGTTGAAAGTAAAAAGGGACACTTTGCTTTAGAATAAAACACTACTTTCAGTAATGTTGCCCTTTAGCCTGTTTAAATCTCAAACACCATAACCAGGTAGACATTAAAGAGAGCTAACTGTGCTGCTCTAAGGACTCAGAATGGCTCAGTTCACAACCTTCAAATGAATCTAGTACCTTTATTCTTAGACATACATTTCATGTAGTTTTTTTTTTTTTTTTTTGCTATGAGCCCTTCCCTTCCTCTATTTCCCACTCCACAAAGCTCTGCTGCTCCAAGGGCTTTGACAAATCTAAAGTTCCATATGCTTTTATTGAGCTGCCTCATTTGCCCAGTTAAGCCCCCAGTCAGTTGAATTAAGCTCTGAGCTCTAGCAAGAAGCTTTTTCATATGGAGGGTCAGATAGAAACCCTAAGGCCTACAGTACATAATGTAGTGTGCAAACGCCCTGGAACATCCAGCTGCTTTGTCTCTGTTCATTAATCTTTAAGACTGATGGTTGACTATATTGTTACTTGGGCTAGACATGGTTGATTGGGAACATCTAAATTGGTTGACCAATATAGTAATATTACACATATCTTAAGTTCTTAGAACTTTATTAAACTTCAGTTTCCTAGTATCTTACACTGGTTTCTTTTTTATAGAACAACACAAAGTGTAGTTGGGTTCTAGCCCTTATAGATGGCCCTTTGATTTCAAATTACAGAAAGCAAGGAATGTAATCAAGAATCAATGTTGTATTTAGGATTAAGGGTCTTCTAAGACTATCACAGCACTTACAATCTCAGTTACAAATTGCATCTAAAGAAATCCCAGAAAGGTCTACTGGTAAGAATTGCAAGATTCAAACCACTCTGGTCTTTAACCTCATCTCTCAATACAGAGATTTTCAAGTAAAAAAGTTTCAGTGTAAGATTTTTTTTTATACATCAATGAAAAGGTTGTTTTTCTTCAGTTAATCAGTATTAGTATTTCTAACGCTAAACGGATATAGGATTTATAAATACTAGCCGACGATAATTCAAGAAACTAACAGTATTTTTTTATAGTTACATGTAACAGCATAACATAACAGCATTTAATTTTTTTATAAAGTTTTTATAAAACCACCAATTTTGAAAGAAACCTTTATGAAACACTGATCCGCATTTACTACCTAAGTAGTGACTTTCGAGATGTGCTGATCTGATAAATGAGGCCAACTAACTATCTTCAGTTTTAAAAAGGTTTGCGCTTCTGATACTGATTTCTGCTGCTTTTCTAGAACTATACCACAATAAGACATAAGAACCACGTTCAAAATATTTTTTCTATATTTACTGGTGTGAGCATTCCTTTATGCATTCATTGTTTATATTAGGAGCAGAGAAAATGTTACACCACTATGTGAGAGACCTGTTAATACAGACAAAAGGATAACACAGTTGACATTCAAATCTGGCTTTAATATCTCAGTTGGTGATTAGCTTGGTTAGCACTGCCAGAATTGGTAAAAAATAAAAAATAAAATGATGCGTATATTCTAGAGTAAAAAGAATACTTGTTTTTCTTAAGTGTGTGATTTTCAAATGGAAGATATAATTTCTAAATACAACATGCATGTTTTTAAACTCCTTCCTGAAAATGAAAATGCATGTTTGAGTCTTCTTCACACAATGACAACTTCCGCATCAAAGAATGGTGTGTCAGAACACCCTGGTAGCACTTAGAATGAAAGATTCACTGATTTAAAAAAAAGTGGACTTTAAAAATGGCCAATAACTGACCTGGTATGATCAAGATGATAATCATCCAATTTGGTTGACCTGCCAATTTCACAGTACATATCTATTACAATAAAACTGAAATGACATACTCATAATGATGAAATTATTAACTTGTAAGCTTGTGTTATTCAGAGCTAATAAAACATATTTGAACACGATAATCAGTGTATTTTCATTGGTTGTTGCTTCAAGTAAGCAGGTCTTCATCCCCTGATGTGAGTGGTAATTGGCAGAGGTGGATAGTAACTAGTTACATTTACTCAGTTACAATACCTTGAGTTACTTTTTGGAAAAAAAATGTATGTTTGGAGTAGTTTTACAAGGCTGTGCTTTTTCTTTTTACTTGAGTAATATTTTTATGAAGTATTACTACTCTTGAGTAAAAATTTCAGTTTTTTATATGTTTTTAATATGTTGAAGTAGTGTTACTTTTACTTGAGTAAAATTTTTGGCTACTCTACCCACTTCTGGTTATTTATCTAGCAAAGAGTTGGCACAAATAATTTTATTGCTGCAGCTGTGGCTCTGCAGTTGAAAAAGAATAAAAACTAGTGACGACCCAGCTATGACCCTTTAGCACTATCTTAGGCCCAGCTACTGAAAAAAGAAAAGACTGATCAAACTACATATCACAACATTCACAGAAGTGCCACAGATTCCACTGATATCACTGATTATATATAAGAGCCGATGCACAGATAGGAACTTTGCTTTTGATCATGATAGCTTACCATGTAAGGAAGGACTTCCTCACACGTGAAAGCCTAGGACTTGCTGGCCGGGTGAAAAACTTTGAACTTTCGAAGAAGAATCTTTGAAGATGAAGCTGTGTTTTTGGCAATCTTTATGACTGAAAATTGAGACAGGCTGTTTGTGGTCCAGCCCAACAGAATCTGAGCATATATTTTCCCAAAAGAAACGGGTCTGAGCTGTTTCTCTGTATTGCTGAAGAGAAGATGGTACTTAAACCATGGTGCTGCAAGCCAACCAGCTGCTGACTGAGGGGCTGTTTAAACGACAACGTTTTTCAGAAAACCGAGGTTTTTCTCTCCGATTCGGCCTCTCGTTTACACGACAACGGGAAAACGGGGGGGGGGGGGGCGAAAACGCAGCTTTTGGGAAACGGCTTCCAGAATGGAGAGTTTTGAAAACGCTGGGGGATTCGTTGTCATGTAAACGCAAGCCGGAGACTTTTGAAAACGATGACGTCACTGCCAGCCACCTACGGACATGTTGCACTTGCGCACTCCGCCTTTCTACAGAAAAACAACAGCAATGGCTGATCCAGGTATGCGGTTACTGCTGATGCAGCTTCTGAAGAAATTTGGTCTCTGTAAGCAAAACTTAGAGATCATCGGGTTTCTATGCGATCGCCAACGGAAACGCATACAATACGTGCGCCAAATAATCAATATGCCTTTACTTAAGCGGAGGAGAACTACAAGAAGACCGCCATTGTTAGTTATCATGAAATGTTTCTTTTCCGGGTTGTGAGGGGGAAAACTTGGAACACTGCATACACGGGGCTCACTGCCATCTAAAGGCCGGGCATATGTACTACATCGTTTTCCATCGCGCGCCCTGTCGTGTAAACGTAGTGCGTTTTCACCCGCGTATTCAAACAAAAACGGCAACGTTGTCGTGTAAACAGCCCCTGAGTGCGACTGTGCTGTGTGCTGAACAGCCCGAACTGATCCTTTGACCTTTTGGACTCTTTTGCGACTGTTGCTGAGAATGGACTCACAGTAAAAGGCTTGTTCTGGGCATGGATAAGTTAATTTAAGACTTAGTTTATGATTTCACAACAAAAAAAACAAACAAATAGCAAATAGATATAGGCTTGCTCTAACTGTTGTGCATTTTTAAAGAATCCCATTACTTAGAAAAAAGGAAGTAGTTAAAAAACACTTATGCAACAACACTTACTTACAGTAGCTTACTGCAATAAAATAGCTCTAACAACCATACAATATGTGTGATGTGTTCTGGCCTTCATTCAGGTTTAATATAGAGTAATGTTTGTCTTGGGATCATTAATACACATTAGTGGGCCATCAAAGCTCATATTGCTCCAGTGCTCAGTAACAGGAGCATAAACACCCTCCATCTGACTGGGCCGCTTCAGCTGATATAATTAATATTTCCAATTATTGATCTGAGGGAGTGCTGAGTGGTAACAGTCCGGGGGCCCCGGTTTCATCTAATAAATCTGTACTGTACACAGTGGGAAGGAGACAGAGCAGAGAGAAAAAGAGGAACCACCGGGGATGAAAGATCCTTAATGGTTTACAGTCATGAAGAGTTCTGTTGAAATTATTATTGTTCATTACCAAAGAAATTCCAACTTACCATCACATATTAAAAAGGTTTCTCAAGCGTGATTATTTTTTTTTATTAATTTTTTTATTTTACTAAATTCACTGAATATGAAGAATTACAAATGTTTTACATGAACATGAATAAGTATTATACAGAGTCCTTGACAGATATTTTTACACACAGTAATGTGTACAAGAACCCTAAAATATATAGTAACGGAGACTTGGTGACCTCATCATGCAACTATTTGTGTTAGTTCAAACAGTAAACTTTTACTTTTTTTTGCCTCTCTTACCACCCCCCTCCTTGCGCATGGTGACAAGCAGTGATGTGCCTTTAAACAATTGTTTATGAACTCGTTCATTGTTTTGGTGAACGTGAACTTACTGTATTTTGTCTGATGAACGTTATAGTGAGTGGACTCATTCTGGTGTTTGAAAGACGCTCCCTTGCAGTATAATTTGGTTCAACAGGGTGGTTTCCATGGAGCCTTCGAGACAAAAGCCCGACTAAAGGCAGGGAAAAACAATAGGCAGTAGCGGTCGATGTGGCCTCTATTCTTTATAATGTCTATGTAGTTAACAACGGACCTTAGTTAGGGGGAAACATCGAATCTAGCAACACTAGTCACCGAGTCGCACCATGCATGCGTCATCAAATTGCAAAGCATTTAGGCAAATTTCATGCGAAAGTAGATGCATTGTTTCTTCTTTTGCACTTTGAATATTGCACTTTGAGGTACATCCTTTGTGTCCTACCTCAGCCTGGTTCCTACCTCAGATCGGTTAATAATTCCACAAACAAAAAACTACCTAAAACATTCAAACAGCAAGTTTTTCCTCATGCTTTTGAGAATACACTGTAGGGGTAAATGCTGCAGGTGGGTACAAGTGAGGAATGAGTGGCAACAATTGGAATATGCCAGTATTCTGGTAATAGCTCGCAGAAACATAGTGAAAAAAAGAAGTATGAACTAGTTAATTTTTAGAATGTGAATTTAGTTTAAAAAAATGTTTATTAACTATGAGCTGAACTACTTCATTATAAAATGTGTGAACTGAAATTTGAACAAGTTCATATAGAAATTGAACATCCCCAACATTGGTGAGAAGATAAACTTGCGAAAGGAGAGTGGTGGGGACAGCATGATGTTTGAAAAGAGAAAACTTAGAAAAATGTGGGTTAAGCTCTATTTGTTTTTTCATAGCAATACTCATTAATAATACATCGTGTTTTTCAAATATTATGCAGCCGAAGCTATACTTGTTTTAAACGTTTTAGTTTTTTGGTCTATCTGTGGATATGGATGAACAATTGAGGGTATTTTCCTCTAGCCATTTTCTTGTAACCATTTCCTGACTGACAAAAATTAACACATATCTACTTTATTTTCATTTTATGTTCTCTTGTCTTTTCCATTTTGAAAAGTGGTTAGAGGAAATGGGACTCTGTGTCACAATAAATGTATACTCCAGAGAAACAAGAAGTCATTATTTGCTTATAAATGGTTCATTCTCACTAACAACAACTTTTAAAAAATGAAGTATATATAACAAGAAATACAATAGTTACATTTATTTCTTTTAAGTTGTTGTGGGGAAAACAAGAAAATAATATTTTGTCAAACATTTCTTAATACTTTAAATGGAAAAAAGACAAAAAATAGTAGATTTGCTGTAGTTTTTGGTCTGCCAATGAATAAGTTGAATCTGTGTGAGTGTTTGCTGAGGTGATTTATAATTTGCCCATATGTGGAAATTTGCTGGCAGCAGCAGTGTGGTGGTCCTGATAAGAAGCATCAGTCGGTGCTGAGTAGATGGCAGCCACTATAAGCTTTGGGATTCCTATCAGAACCAACAGGATTTAGGACTGGAGGCACTGACATGGCCTAAAAGACACCTGCAGACCTTAGCAAGTCACTATCTGATTTGCGAGAGTGAAAACCATGGTGAAAACCTAACTTTTGGAGGCCTTCGTGAAGAAGATTGGGTCTGGTAGAGTTTTTTTTTAAAGTCTTACAACATTTTCAAAACAGCCATTCCACTGTGCAGAAAACAGTCCAAGCAAGTACACCTAGAAAGCCCTGTATAAGACGCTAAAATAAGTAATGACCTGCAGTAAGCTCTTGCTTCTGTTGATATGAAACTGCATGGCTGTAAAATTAGTAAGACTCTATGAAAGTACTACTTTCATAGGAGGGGTTTGACGAGAAAAACTTTGCTCTCAAAGAAAAATATAATGGCCAAACTAAAGTTTCCCCACAGAGAACATATACACAAACCAGCACTTGTGGATTGATGTTCTTTGAACAGGAGGACATGTTTGGCATAAACCAAATACAGCCTTTTAGGGGGGAAAAACTCATGCCAATTGTAAAGCATACAGATCAACGTGACATGGTTTGGAACCCGGCCAAGTCACAATCATACAGTCACTGAACTCTACCGTGTATCAGTGTTGAGGAAAATATGAGACCATCTGTGAAATAATTTAAACTGAATATCTGGATACTGCAGAATAAAAATGGGCAAAACATGCCAGTAAATCCAGCAAGGACTGGCTAAAATGTAAGAAATGCAAAGTGTTGGGCAGATTCAAATCTCAGATCTTTATGATGTGGGGTGACTTGAAACAGTTTGTACATGCAATAAATCGTTCAAACATGTAACACCCAAAAGTTAAGCGTGGGGGAAGTTTTCCTCACACCAATCTCAGACAATCTTGCTACAAGAAACATCTCAAAGTTATTTTAGCTAAACGGTGTACACTAGCCATAAGGAGGAAGGGTTTGTTAACTTTTCCTAAACTAGAACACATTTTTGTTGATATCTTTTGTTTAATGAGTAAAATGAAGTGTATTTTTGTTTGTTCTTTGAGTACAGTTCAAGTACTTTCATTAGCAGAGATAAAATGAGATTAGATAGATATGTTTTTGAATGCCATTTCCTATTCAATAATTTAGTATTTAATGTTCTGTACTATTTTTCAACTTACTGTTTAGCGTATTTAAATGTATTTCTAAAGGGGTTTTATCATTTTTTTATCATTTATTCATTTTATGTTTATTTCATTCATGATTTAAGATTATTTTGAACAAGTAAATGTAACCTTTCAGGGGGGAAGCTTAAAAGCTCTTTCTGGGATCCAACAGTTGATAAGCATCTGTTACTCAAAGTGCTTCTTGTAATACCCCAATCAACAATGGTGCCACAGCTCACTCACAAACATGTGCAATGTGCAGCACCATTACCACCAGCACAGCTACAACATCTCCCGATTAAGACCATTAGACCTTCTGTTGTCTAAAGCCATCCAAGTTCCTGTTTATCTCTTCCCCCAAAGCACAAACGGCCTCCCAGAAACAGCCTGAAGTCCATCTACCAAATGCTTTCCAAAATACTCTCCAACTCTGTCTATTATCATAGCGTTACAAGCTGGACTGGTTGGCCAGCTGTCGGACTGCCACAGTCCTCATTACACAGATAGCAGAACTCAACAATTCTTGAAGGTGAATGTCATACATTAAGGAAAATACCACATTTGTGGCTTTCCATGACCCTGCAGACAAACTTATTTTGCATTTGTGTGTAAAACTCTATTTAAGCACTTAAAAACCATACAGACCCTGCTGTGAGTTCACTTATCACAATATAAACCCTCCACATCGACCCCACACCTCCCTCAAAGGGTATGGCTTTCAGTCTAGCAGAATGCAACCTCTACAATTGCATTTGTATAAAAGATTTTGACTCATATAAGACTTGAGCTGTGGAGTAGGGTTGGTGATAGAAAGAGTGTGCAATCATGAGGGGGTATATATGCTGAGCTAATGGCCAAATACTGTCCTGCTGAGCTTGTAGCAGGGCATCCAAGAGATCAGGAGAATCAGAGGGAGACCAAAGTTAAAGACAAAGAGAAGGAAGGGATTTGGGAACAGGAAGAGCTTTAAAGAAGAGGATAAAGGACACAAACAGAAACAAAAGCGAAGGACATTATATCTTCCGAAACGCCTCCTTTGCCTTCACTTTCTGACTTATGAGCAACACTTTAGTTATCAGGAGAAGGGCATCGCTCCCAGACATCTTTGGCATGGCTGCTTTTCAAGCCCAGAGAGCTATTGACATGGCATGTTACTGTAATGCGTGAAGCAGTGGGAGACTCATTGTAAATCTGTGTCAACAAATGCTGGAGCAGCAGCGAGTTCAACCTCGCTCCCCCTCTCTGTGTGCCTCTCTCTTGCATTTGCCGACCTATCTAATGAATCTTATCTGCACAGCACACTGGAGGCTTAAGCTTTTGGTGGGCTCCCATTACTCTCTCTTTCTTTCTCACTCTCTCTCTCCCACCGTTGATCCACCCCCGCACGCACAGACAAATGGACAAACAGACATATTTGCTTTCTTATTCCACTTGCTGTTTCATGTGGTTTACTCTCTTCAGTTCATTTTTGAGGAACTGTACGTAGAAAGATAAGATTGTGTCTGCAGGCCTAGCTTAGTGGCTTCAGCAGGACAACATCTGGCCGATCCTCAGCATGCGCAACAGCACCGGTTGTGAGTGAGCAGAAAGTAACAAAATGGCAAAGGATATGTTCCATGACAGAATGAAAGATCTGAACTTTTGTAAGCCAGGCTTCTTATCTGCCTTTGCTATTTGCTTTGAAGATCAGTCTTAACATCATATCACTGAGCTAAATCGAGGTGATGACATGATGCAAAAAAAACAAAAACATGTAAGAACAGGTCTGCTTAATTCTCCACAGATAATATAATGTTTTTATATTTACATTATGATATAATTTTCAGAATAAAGATAATGCTAAAAGTGAACCTCCTAAAAATATATGAAAAGAACATCAATTAAAGTAAAAAGTGAATATAGTACAAATACTAACATTTAAAAAGTATTTCAACACCGTCATTGATATGTAAACCACAACACAAAGTATTAAACAGTGTGTTAATTTCTTAAATCATATGAGGTATGTGCTACAGCCAAAAGACAACAGTTGTTTAATTTAAGAAGCCAGAATTTGATCTATTTCTTACCATAAAACACATTCAATTCCTACTTGGATGATATCATGCTATTGTGTTTTTTAAACAAGAGACTTGGAATTAATCACAAAGGATAACATGACACTTTAAAAAAGATTCTGAAACACACAGTCAAACCAGATTTCAAACCTTTAACAACAACAAGAAAATAAATGCGACAAAATAAATAAAAGGTTTCGTTTTCATGCGTCTAAATAAATAATCTTTCTGGCTAACCTTGAATTCTTTCCAAATATTGTGTAAAAAATAAAAATGTAAATAAGAATAAACTATTATAATGCTTTTCTAGTCATTCCGACCACTCAAAGCACTTTACACCATGAATTTTATTCACCCAGCCTGATTCACACACTCAGATCAGTATGCAATTTCGGATTAAGTCCCTTACTCTTCAACATATTGGGGGGTGGGGCTGAAATGGAGTCCACAGCTTTCCAATTGCAAGACAGCTACTTTTTCCCCTGGGTCACAGTCACCCCAAATTCAATTCATCCATCCATCCATCCATTTTCTTCCGCTTATCCGGCGTCGGGTCGCGGGGGCAGCAGCCTAAGCAAAGAGACCCAGACTTCCCTCTCCCCAGCCACTTGTTCCAGCTCCTCGGGAGGAACCCCAAGGCGCTCCCAGGGCAGCCGAAAAACATAGTCCCTCCAGCGTGTCCTGGGCCTTCCCCTGGGCCTCCTCCCGGTGAGACGTGCCTGAAACACCTCACCAGGGAGGCGTCAAGGAGGCATCCTGACCAGATGCCCGAGCCACCTAAACTGAGTCCTCTCGATGTGGAGAAGCAGCGGCTCTACTCTGAGCCCCCTCCAGATGACTGAGCTTCTCACCCTATCTCTAAGGGAGAGCCCAGACACTCTGCGGAGGAAACTCATTTCAGCCGCTTGTATCCGTGATCTCGTTCTTTCGGTCACCACCCAGAGTTCGTGACCATAGATGAGGGTAGGAACGTAGATCGACCGGTAAATCAAGAGCTTCGCCTTTCGGCTCAGCTCTCTCTTCACCACGACAGACCGGTACAGCGCCCGCATAACTGCAGATGCCCCACCAATCCGTCTATCGATCTCCCGCTCCATTTTTCCCTCATTCGTGAACAAGACCCCCAGATACTTAAACTCCTCCACTTGGGGAAGGACCCCATCCCCGACCCGGAGAAGGTACCCCACCCTTTTCCGGCTCAATTCAATTCAATTCAGTTTATTGATCTCGCGCCAATTCCCTACACATCATCTCAAGGCCCTGTACAGGTCTTTTCAATTCAACCATACATACATTCTAATCAGTTTAAAAGTTTTCTATGTAAGGAAACCCAGCAGATTGCATCGAGTCATTGTCTTGCAGCATTCACTCCTCATGAACTAATGTGTACCGACAGTAGGCAGTCGCCTGTGTTCTGTCATTGACTTCACAGCAATCCCTCATACTGAGCAAGCATGTAGCAAAACTGGAGAGGAAAAACTCTCCTTTAATAGGAAGAAACCTCCAGCAGAACCTGGCTCAGTACGAGCGGCCATCTGCCACGACTGACAGGGGGTTTGAGAAGACAGAGCAAATGCACAAAAAGAACTGATGTAGGAGTACTTTCTATGTTAAAGTAAATAAAAAGTTGGGAACAGGAGAGGGAGAACGTTCAGTTACTGGGAGCATCATCCCAGTCGATGCCCCCCACCAACAAGGCATCACAGCTGAGCAGCATGCCATACTAGGTGTAGCGTCTATTTAGAGAAAAATACATAGAGAAAACAAAGTTAACAGTTGAATTAACAGCAGACCATACAACTGGAGAATGGGGAACCTAAGTTTCCTCCCCTTCCTATTGGCCCATTGGTCCCCTGGCTGAAAAAAATGAATGGAAGTCAATGGAGTGATAAAAGTTATTTTCTGGTCCGTTTTGTCTCACGTCCTGAATCACACATATGATGTACCTCAATTTAATGACAACTAATGATGTGCGTTTCGACTGCGTTTGTCAACTGATTTGGGATTTATTTGATTGTAAAAATTCGCAATTAAAATGCCTACAAATCAGAAGTCGCATATATGATGTCACGGAGCTAACGCTAGCTAGCACTTAAAATACTCACAGAGACTTTGTGGGGCTGCATGCTGGCTCTCACTCAACTCACTAAAATCTGACTGACACTCTTCAAACAGATCATTACTGTTTAGATGCTCACACACTTGAGTAGAAACTATTTTCTCAAGGATTTTAGATAAACGATTAGATATTGGTCTATAATTTATTAAGTCATCCTAATCGAGAAGGTTTGTTAAATAAAGGTTTAATTACAGCAGCCTTAAAATCCTGTGGTACGTATCCATTTCATCCATGGACAAATTCATCATATCTAAAATGGGGGCAATGCACATCTTTAAATAATTTGGTTGGGACTGGCTCCAACATGCACGTTGAAGGTTTAGATAGCGGACGATACAAAACCACAAACAGAAGCGGTGTTAGTGTTTTGGAACTTGGATGAGGAAAAATAAGAGTTAGATGTTCAAAAGAACTGTAGCTATTAATTGGCCTGAGATTTATTAAGAAATCTGAATGAAAAATGGTTGCTACTCCTCCTCCTCACCCAGTAGTTCAAAGAATGTGAAAATTGAAAGAACTGGAAGGAGCTGACTCATTTATACTGACAAAATCCTCTTGCTGCAGCCAGATTTCTGTCAGTATGTTTACATGTACATCTAAATAGAATTTTGGCAATAATCAGACTAATAGCTTAACCAGAAAGGGAGTCTTTATCCCAGTTTACATGTTACTCAGAAAATCGACTTATTGAAAGAATTGCTTTCGACTCTGACGTCAAGTGCCAACTTGCGCCCATTTACGCTGGCATTCTTCCGGTTGGACTAGAGAGTCACACAGACAGTAAACAAATGCTGGGAGCAGTGAAGCAGATGGAGTTAAAGCAAAATGTGCACAATGAGCAAATAAATGGACGACAACAACACTGCAGCACAGTACATTTCATAAGTATTGTACTGTTTGTGTTACACAAAGTGTTTCCATGTCAAAAAATGGGCCCTTTATAGGCGTTATTTTAACAAAACGGTTCATGTCTGTTCCTCACTGTGCATTGTCTGTCCTTTACTACAAATCTAAGACCTAGATCATGAAAAAAAAAATCTAAGTTCTTCACATGTGGTGTCTCCAGATTCTTAGTCTCTCTCTACTTACTGCATTAGCAAAAAAACTATTAGTGAATGCCAGCAGAAACTAACCAATGCAAATTAAGTCCAGTAATAAGGTGTGCAATGCTTTGATCATGTCTGCAGAATGAAGTCTGATTGACTACCACAACGACTCTAGAAGTAGAGTTATCTACAAAGACACTGTGCACTAAAGAGTCCAGAGTGATGCAAGAAAACATGCGCAAAGCATATTGAGGACAACCTGAGTCTCAGTGTCTTGATCTCAGTTAAACTAGGGTCATTGCCATTGATGATAAATCGAAAAAATTCCTAAGCATTATCTAACATCCAGAGATACCCTCTGCAACACACTTACAGTATTGCTTATTGCCATCCAGCCACCAGCTAGACACAATAGAAGAAAATATAGGTTCCATGACATGAAATTAGATTTGTACATTCTGAAAAAGACTGTTTTTCATTTTCAGTTAAGGTGGTGTTAAGTTTCAGGAAATTAAGCTAACTTCTCTTTTTTCACAAGAGGCTAGAATTTAATTCTGACAGCATTTAACTATTTTCTGTTCTGTGTCATGTTCCCTGAAGCCAAGATACACCCACATAAATGATATGGCATCGTTCTTTCCGTGCATCACTTACTCATTGGCAACATTTTTCTCCAGCATGTAAGTTGTTTTCAGTTACAGAACTAAGCTGTGCATGCATGATTAAGAAAATCACTTTAAACATCCATGTTGTACTATGCAGACTTGGTTTTTGCAGCTCTGATTACAGCAATATAAATGACAGCACAAAACACGGTGATTAGCTGTTTGCATTTAGGATTAGTGACTCACTGTTGTACTTTCAGGCAAATTAAAGTGAAACATTGCCTCTGACAACTTGGAGAATGAAAGCTGTTCACTGAACATAATCAAAATAGTCTGTGAAAGTGAAATATTCATTACATGTACTTAGCTAGACACATATAAACTTACAATATACATGGAGGCACATAATACACACACACATTTAGCTGCATGGTCCTTATATCCTCTGTGTTGAGCCTCGAATGCTCCTGCTGCTGTCACAGCAAGTCCAGGATTGTGACAGATTACGGCCTGCTGCCCTGACCAATAGGAGCCAAGAACTGTTTCGTGCCCACTGAGTCATAATTCTTGGCATACCTATGTCGAGTTGACGTTTCTTTAATGGTCCCTGGACCTCCAGAAGGAATCCTTGTCCTGAGAAGTATGATTGCCTATTAGAATTTCTCCAGCACTTGCATTTTCCCCTGTACTCCCTTTGCCACCCTTCATAGAAAAAAGCGGGGAACAGAAGAAGAAGTAGAAGCCAGAGCATAATAGAGACAGAAGCAAGAGAGGAGGACATCCAAGCATTTTTGCTTTGGTTTGAAGGAAGGTGCCATGAAAAAAACGATATACATTTGTAGATATATTCACCATAAATGGTTCAATGTTGGGCTGAAATCACTTTTTAGTGTGAATGTTGTCGCTGAGGGATGAAGACTCAAAAGACTCAAAGACTCATTATTAATCAGACATATAAAGAACTATTTTGGCTCATTTGAAGTGAGGTTATGTAAAGTTATTGGTAATACTTTCTTTACCTGTAGTCATGATTCAGTTAACTTTTTTGAAAAGTAAATCAGTCCTTGGAGAGACGGAATCTAGGAAGCTAGTAAGATTCATTCTGCCATGAAAATTTGTCGAACAAATAGGAGACCTGGAAAGCACAGTCACATACCAACTTCAATGATGTTGCACATCTGATACTCTGAGACAAAAGCCAAAGTTTACTCTATTTTTGGTGGAGCCAGAGTAGACTGACAATTCGCAGGATAATAATTTAACAATGGTATATTGTGAGATTGCAGACAGGTAATTTCTGCAAACAGAGACTTATATGAAAGTAATACGAACCTTTCACATTTCAGATGTTTCAAACTTTGAGAGTCAGCTGAAACAGATGGAGTACGTTGGACTAGATTGTTAGCATCTACTACTCCTAGAACATATTTGCTTTACAACAAGCTCATGGTGACGTACCATCTTTCTTCTACAGGTAAGTTAATTCTTACCAATTGCAACTTCACAGAATCTCACTTAAAAAAAAACTAACGTTTTGATACAGAGGTCAGACGAAAAGCATAAAAATAAGAAGTAGTTTATAAGGAAACTCTATTCTATAATGTTCAAGGCTAGCCAGCGGTCAGGGCCCGAGTGGGACTCATTTTCAGCCCTGGAGTTTCATGCCTCAGACCAGCCCACGTTATATACCAACCTATTATTATTAAAATCATGTAATCATAACCTTACATGTTAAAGCTACAACAGCAGACTGTTCTGTAAAGCCTTGTAATTCAGAGTATTTTTCAAAAAAATGTCCAGGTCAGTGAAAATAAGGGTTAATTGCTTCACAAGGTAGATTAATTTCAGCATGCATTCACATCTAAGTTATTCCTTACAAAACACCCATTAACAATATAAGAATCTGTATTTGGAGCTGCTGCCTCTGTAATCAGTCCTGGGTAGACTCTGCTCTCCCTTTTCCACTTTCTCCAGTTCCCTAAACTCACCTGCTGCACCTGTGCCACAATAAAAAAAATCCTTCTAACTCTGAGGAGCTACAAGACAATGTTTCCCAGTTATGTGGCATTGCATCATATTATTATTAAAATTATATGTTATGCCAGTTGCCACTTCACACAATTCATTGACTTGCTAATTAACTCAAATGGTGGTTTGCAGGCAAAGTTCAACATGCTGTCTTACCCATTCCATTGTTCCATTCCCCCTACTATTTCGAACTTTTGCCCAACTAGTTTAGAAATACTCATACTAGTAACTCATTTTTGCCTAGTTGCACCTTTGGCACACTAGTACAACTTGGCTTGCCATAGTACACCGGGTGCCATATTGAACTCCGGCCCTTGCAGCCCATACATCAGACCGGCTCACCGGGAATCGTCCAGATTCTCCCGATTACCCACTCCAGGCCTGGCAGCGGGTCATTTTGGCTGCCAGAGAGTGAGAGAGAGCCAGAGTGTGAGAGACAGCAGTTAAAAGGTTCAATGGAATCAAACAGGAATGTTGACACCTTTTCAAAAATCTCACACCAAAGGTTAGGGTCAGCATCCTCTAGGAATATACACAGAGACGTCTGTTTAAGTAATGTTAGCTACACAAAATTTCAATATTAGATGATAAACTCTGCTCTGTCTCTGCCCCCAATACAAATAATCAATGAATGCTAACAGCGGGAAGTGAGAGGAAAAAGTGTTGAGTTATTTTTTAATATTTACTTAGTTTAAAGAGAAATCATCTTAAATCAGTATCAGAAGCTGAAAGCTTTACATAAAGCAGAGAATGTGAACTGTCCTACAACTTGAAATAGTGTATCTCTAAGTAAGCAGTAAATCATTATTTTATTCCTTTTTAATTGTCAAAGGCCTGATACTTAGATTGATACTCCACTCATTAGTTTTAATCACCAGTCACATATGTGTTAGCTACAGATCAAATTATGTGATTAACCATTTTTGTCCTATAGAACTAAAATTAAATTGGGAAAATCTGTGTTAGATAGAGTTGCCAGGGACATGCGTGTTTGTATGTGTCCATCAAAAGGAGTATTCTGAGCCAGGACTCACAGGATCGACATGGACCCAGCCGACTCTGTCCATCTGCTCCAAATTCCATTCCCAGCATATCAATACCCCGTGTCTCATACACCCAAACTGCCATAGCACACTTACACACAAACAAACAGTATTCTATCACCTGCAACTTCTCCTGGTTCGACCACTCTGCCCCCTTTCCGGCCATTTGTCAGTAAAGCTTGTTTATATTTTATCCTGGCACTTGGAGAAAATCCACACTTGTCTATAAGTGCGTTCAGATTTATAATAAAAGGGGGAAGGCCTGCTTTGTAACCTCTCTCTTAAACAACCCACCCCTTCACTCCCCCCTATGCCATTCTGGTTCAACCTTGAACCGCACAGAACCTGGGGGGCAAACAAGCAGCACACTGGCCTGACCTCTCGCCATCTTTCCAAATCTGCAGCAAACACACTCTGACGAAGTGAGAACAAGGAGCACTGGAGCGGAAAACTCATTGGAAGTGTCTCTGTTAACTCCCACTCCTCACTGCATCCTAAGGCCTTGTGCAGTTTATTTCATTGGGAAAGGTTTGGAGTGGGTGAGTGAATGCGGTTTGGGGCGATGCTGCGTGTTTGTGTCCAGAACTATTCGACATTGTGAACACATAGGGAATAACAGTAGTTTTGTTGTGAACTGTATGTTGTTTCGGGAGGACAGAAAATGGAAAGGTTTGAGGGAAAAAAGGTGCTTCAGGAGGCCCTCTCTCTACAGTGAATTATAATTTGGGACAGAAAAGGAGGTAACTCTGTCCTATGTTGTAGCATAAAGAAAATTGTGGTTAGTTGTTAAATCAACTATAACTTTCAGTAAGTAAAGGAAAAATGCACCCAAACTCACACAAACTCTACAAAACACAGGTACCATTTCCTCATAGGTCATATGTTTTGTATTGGTGGCTAAGACCTGACTGCGAATAAGCTAACACTATTAACTACTAGATGATAGCTACTTGTAAATCAAAACATACCACAAAAACCTTGCTTCATTTTCTAATTCTTAAGGGGTCCTTTATTCCTTCAATACTTGTCATACAATAATAACATAAAGATAGGATTAGAACCATAGATTCAACAATAATTCAGATAGACTTGAAGTAAATCCTTTTTTCTAATACCCCATCACTGTTTTCAGTTTCTCCCTTATGTTTCAGCGGCATACAAAGATATGTTACCTGAGCAGAAATTAGACTCCAGATTATGAAAGGGACACTTGCATAGCTGCAGTAATAACTCATAAATACCAACATTACTTATCTCATTCTATATTATGTTGATGCTCTGTGTACACTGATGAAGTCTCACTCACCTCAGAATGCCAAATATTTGGCAAGAGTCTGAGTAATAGCAGCACAGCACACCCTAACCCTAACCCTAACCCCAGCACAAAATAGTTTCTGATAAATTCAGCCAATAATAAAGCATTTCACTTTCATCTCCAGTCAGGCAATCAAGAAGCATGGAAAAAAAAACAAAAACAAGATTAAGCACATTTAACGTACCCTATCTTGATGTGTCAGAACAATGCAAATGTGACACTCTTCATCCCAACATCCACACTTACAATAGAAAACAGGCGAACATCAAAAGCAACAGAGACATAACAGGTCTAGCTATCCCATTAAATGCGCCTTAATTTTTCGCTGTGTGGCTGCATGTTGGAGTGGCTCTGTTGGCTACATATTGCATCTTGTTTTTTCGGATGTTGATTCCTCTGTCTTTTTTTTAAGTCTGGGGGTTTTGGCCGCGTAATCTTTCTAGTTTTTGGTGCTGTGAAACTAGAATTCGTTTTTTAAAACGTTTTGATAATTTGTTATGATGCCTGCCCCTTCTGACTTGCCTGTCTCTAGAAATCAGGTGAAGAGGCTGCTGGAGAGACTGAAAGGGAAACAAGGCTGCAGATCCAGATGGTGTCAGCCCCAAAATGCTGAAGGCCTATGCAGAGCAGCTAAGTGGGATTCTGCAGCACATCTTCAACCTTGGCCTGACCCAGGAGAACGTTCCAGTGTTTGCCAAGACAGTCTACCTTGTTCCAGTACCAAAGAGAACTCACCAATCAGTCACCAATGACTATAGACCTGTTGCCCTGACATCACATCATGAAGGTCCTGGAAAGACTCCTGATGGCCCACCTGAGAAAGCAAACTAGAACATATCAGGATCTTCTGCAGTTTGTTTATCGCTGTGGAGTTGAAGTTGAAGATGCCATCATCCACCTGCTTCAACCAACCCACTGTCATCTGGACAAAGCAGGCAGCATTGTGAGGATCAAGTTCTTTGATTTCTCCAGTGCATTTAACACACTTCAGCCTGATTTGCTGGGTCAGAAACCCCTGAAGACACAGGTGGAACCCTCAACTAATGCCTGGAATAATGACTACCTGACAAACAGACCACAGTTTGTGAGACTGGAGGATTGTGTGTTTAACCAGGTGGTCAGCAACACACGAGCACCACAGGGGTCCGTACTCTCAGGATTCTTTTTCACTCTGAAACCCCTCAGACTTCCAATATAATTCCAGCGCCATGCTGAGCAGGCAGCCACTCGCAGCAGTTCTAACTCGACGGAGTTTTTTTTCTCTTTAAATATATATTTTTCAATGTTTTGTTTGTTAGCATTTTTAATTCTGGACGGCACAATGGAGTCGTGAATTTTGTGGACAATCGTGTTTCTTATTACACTTTTCATGGCATTTGTGACCGGAGAACGTGTGAGCGCCTGATCGGCCATTGTTTACACCAGGGATGAACTGCTAGCTCTGGGTAGCTCTGCTGAACAGCCTCCCACCGAGCGAGCCATACACCCATGCCAGGAAAGGGCATCGATGCAGGGGAATGAGGTACAGGCCCGTCATCCCTTCCATCATCATGGGAAACGTGAGATCCCCAACAAAGTGGACGAGTTGGCGGCTCTGACCCGCCACTAAATGAGGTACAGGAAGTGCAGATTGACCTGTTTGACCGAGACGTGGCTAACTGAGCTAACTCCGGACTCACACATAACCATGGACGGTTTTCATTTTCTCCGGGCCAACAGAACCAAGGAGAGGGGTAAGAAGAGAGGAGGGGGTCTGGGTGTGTTTGTGAATGATAGATGGTGTAACTATGTGCATTTATCTGCGAAAGAGACACTATGCAGTAAGGACATTGTGCTGTTAGCTGTTAGCATGAGACCACACTATCTTTACTTGTAAATAATATGTTTTACTTTTTTACTTTTTATTCCACAACTACACATGCACATTCTGCAAATGTTCACTGTTTTTTATTTATTTCTTTTTTTAAACGTGTCCTGTTTGGCAGTGTGGAGCTCAGAATTGGTGTCTGAGTACCAAGTAGAAGCCCAACAGATTTGCTTTCACAAGCAGAGCAGTACAGCTCTTGCTATAGTCCTCCACTTGATATATGTGTGAAAAATCTTTATTATGAACTGTTGGGGTTTTTATTTCCTGATGTTATGGACACAGAGATGGAAAATCAAGGAGAAGAAAGAAGGAAGATGAAGAAGAGAGGTAGGAAACAAAAAGTCAAGAGAGAGGGTGAGTTGAAAATACAAGAGAGGAAGGGGAACAAAGAAAACACAGGAAGACATTGAAGTCTGCCTCCATACCCACAGGACGCCAGAGAGAGGGGGAAAAACAAAACAAAACACGAAAAAGGAACATCGACAAAACAAACCAAACATTGTGAACTAAGAACTACACAACCACATCACACAAAAATAGATATAAAAATACAACAACAATGTCACAGAAAAACTCATGGTACCGATTAATCAAGCTCTAGTAATGATAACCTCAGCCCAAGAATATATCCCCAAACACCAGAGACCCCACATCTATGTGCGTGTGTTAGCATGCTGGTGCATATAAGGTTTCTCCATAAGAGTGTTCGATAGCTGGTGTGAGCAGGCATCAATCCGTCTCCCAGGAATCGACGCAGACACAAAGGAGATCGGAGCAAAGACGTCCGAAGGACCCCCAGAGCCCAAGGCGGACCCGGGCGGGGCCGACCGCATCCCCCAAGAGTGGAGCAAAGGAGAACCCCAGAGGAACATCCAGCGGCCACCAAGCAGGGGCTGCGGCCGGCCGCCACGCGCTGCCTCCACCCTAGGCCAATCCCCACCGCCAACATCCCAGCGCCCCACCGATAGCCGCAGGGGACGGACAGCATCCCCAGGCCGGGCTCAGCCAGCATCTGGACACCAAGTTGTACCAGCTCCCGGGTCCTGATCCCGCGCAACGCAGGGCGCCGAGACCAGGCATCCAACGAGGGCCATCCAACCCGCCAATAAACCGGCCACGCACGGTGCGCACAGAACAGGTGATCAAACGAGCAGAGACGCCGGATCCGCATCCCGCCGAGCCACCGAGCAGGCACCACCCAACAATCCCAAACCTGGCACCTCTAAAAGAGGTGCCCCAACCAACCAAAGGAAGATATCGCGCCAGCGCATCGGCCGACCGACACACCGCCCCCCCCAGGCCCGGCCAGGCACGCACCAGGTCCGAACCGGATTGACCACCGATGCACCGGCAGGCAGGGGCCCCCGTCACCGGCGGGGAGTGACGGAGGGGAAATAGGCCCCCCATTAAGAGTAAGGCCTGAGGTGCGCCAGGCGAGGGGGCAGACCAAGATCCAACCTGACAGGTATACGAAGACATACAGACACAGTCATACGTTCCCTCCCTCATAAACCCATACATTCTCACTGACTCACCAAGACACCCAAAAAATGACGCTGTACCCTCACTCACACACCCCATACACACTTTATGGTCCCAGGTCCAGGTACCGATGCCCTAGTAGAGCCACCAGCCCCCGGACCCGGGAGATGGACCCCCTACCTTCTAGGACGGAGACAAGCAGACCGCCAAGGGCCCCACAGTGGCAAAGCAGCCCGACAGCCCAGGACCCCGACCAGACCGCCTGTTCCTCCTCCGGATCCCCCCTGATGGCCCGTAGCGAACTGGGGTGTGAAAAGACCCCTAGCCTCCATCCTCCCGCTCGAGTATGGTGTTGATGCGTGTTGTTATAATGTGCATTTAAAACAGAGGGGTGGGATGTGGGGAAGGCAGCCACAAACCATCACCCCGAGCCCTCAGTGTCTATATTTGGTTTAACAGTGGGCACCGGCACCAGAGGTGAAGCTGATTGAACCGCTCCCCCTCTGGATGCCGAAAAGTGTGCCCACCCCAAAGTCCCTACATATGTGTCGCGTGAGAATGTTAATAAGTGGGATGTTCACTGTTTTTAAATTATCCTACTCAGTTGCACATTCTAATCTGAGTATGCCACTTTATTTTTTTAATAACTGCACAGTACTTTGGTTTTTGTAATTGTGTCCTTAATGTTGATTGTGAATGTTTCTATTATCTTTCACTTTACTGCTGTTACAGCTGAATTTCCCCTTTGAAGGACAATAAAGGATTATTCTATTCTATCCTATTCTATTCTATAAATCAGAGACATGTCATCTGCAGAAATACTCAGATGACTCTGTACTCAATTTCTTGTCCATCTCTAAAACATCAAACAACTGTATAGAACTGGTGGACCGCTTTGTGGCATGTGGAAACAATTGTCTTACCTTAAATGTAAACTAAACAAAGGAGAAATAGATTTAGGAAGAAACAGAGTTAAGTTAAACACTGTTTTCATAAAGGTAGAAGAAGTGGAGGTTGTTGATGAGTATAAATACCTCAGAGTTTACCTGGACAACAGACTGGACTGGAGACTGAACAGTGAAGCTGTCTACAAGAAGGGACAGATCAGACTGTACATCGTGAGGAAGCTTACGGTCCTTCAAGGCTTGCAGCAAGATGCTGCATATCTTCCATAAGTCTATTGTGGAGAGTGTAACCTCTTCAACCATCGCTTGTTGGGGTAGCAGAATTAGAGCCAGGGACTTAAAAAGGCTAAACAACCTGATAAAGGAAGCTGGTTCTGTTCTGGGGACAACTGTGAAACCACTGGAGATGATGATGTAAAGAAAATGATGGACAACCCTGAGCATCCTCTTCATAAGACTATCGTACAACAACAAAGTGTCTTCAGTCGGAGGCTTATTCAGTTTTGCTGCAAGACAGACTGCTGCAAGAAATCCTTCCTGCCCACAGCCATCATGGTCTACATCTCCTTAAAGAATTAAGCATGAGCTACAACAACACTTAATTTCCCTCTGTGATCAATTAAGTTTTTTTGAATTAAATTGAATTGAATGTATGGAAAGATAAGAAAAAATGAGAGAGGCTTTAGGCTCCTGCTTATTGTTGATATTAGGTAGCCTTTTGGGCCATAATTTGAAGTCATACAGGAACAGAGTTTAAACTATTGTCCTACAAAAAGGGATACCCCTAAAAAGGCATTAGTTGTCACAGAGTAACCTTATAAAACCATATACCAGGGAAGCAGAACAACATGTACTATTATCAAGCTTGACATGCACATTTTTAGGTTTAACAAAAAAATTACAGCAGATATATACTTACCATACCACTTAATTTATATAGCACGTTTATACACAGCCGAGGCCGACCAAAGTGCTGTACAGAAGAACATCAATTAAAAACACAACCAAGCAAAAATAGAGAAAGACATTAAAATAAGGCAAAACTAAGCCACATTAAAAGCCAGAGAATAAAAATTAGCCTTCAGGCAGAGTTTAAAAACAGAAAGGGAGGGGGCCAACCTCACTGCCATGGGGAGTTGGTTCCAAAGGCGAGGTGCACAGATCGCGAATGAACGTTCCCCTCGCATCCTCGTTCGAACCCCTGGGACCTGCAGGAGGGAGTGCTCTGCTGAGCGAAGAGACCGGCCTGGTAGATATGGCTGAACCAGCTGAGACACATACGGGGGGGCGTACAAGTAAAGTGACTTAAAAACGAAAAGTAAAATTTTTAAACAAATACAGTAACGCACCTGGAGCCAGTGGAGCCGGGCCAAAACGGGGGTAATATGCTCCCTACGTCTAGTGCCAGTCAAAAGGCGAGCAGCCGCGTTTTGCACTAGCTGTAAGCGCGCAATCGCAGCAGAAGTGGACCCATAAAAAAGAGAATACTTGATGTGCTTGCCCTCACAGGTGAAATAATAAATTCCAATTTCAATTCAATTCAGTTCATTGTCGTTTATTTAAGTAGCTTTGATTCACAAAATATGTCATCTTAAAGTATTTGACATACAATCCACTCAATCCAATGATAAAGACAGATTTAAAGTTAGTGACATACATTCAAATTCGATCATAGCTATTAAACATTTCAGCCAAGTTCAGTCTGTTATTTTAAATTGGCAAAAGATTTTGTGTCTAAGTAAATCATTTAATTACTACTTCTGACAACAACACAGACTATGTCAGGAGGGTGCACGTTCTGTCATTTGGGCCATTCGGTCGTTTTTGCCTTTTTCTTACTAATTTATTGAAAAATGTAACATATCAAAAAATCAAACTGTGTAGTTTTACCATAGCTGTACATGGATAATTTACTTGCTCAAACGTCTTCTCCTGTGTTGTTTAAGACAGAAATACGTCCCCCAAATGCACGACTAACTCATGCAAGGGACAGTATTTGCTCACTAAAGGACCTGCACAAAGTTAAACCAGACTCTAGAATGTGATTCTAAACAAAATGTATAACAGTGAGGTCAAACTAGCCATTGCAGTTGCTGTCTGAGAAAGACACTGATATATTTGAGCTTTCATGATGGTTTAAAAATTTCTGCTGTATTCCAAACCCTAGAATCACAAAAGTGGTTCTCTTTATGGTTCTCCTTCAGACAGGACCATGTGTCTATATTTTCTGGTCCAGATCGTGTCTGTATGACAGATATCACATCTCCTGAGCTGTAATAGAAGCGAGTTCTCAAGGTCTTTCAGCATAAGAGATCCAGTTATCGAGGCTTGATGAGGTGCAATGGGAGTGAGCGTAACTTTCTGCACCACCATTGCTAACCTCATAATGCTCTCTCCTCCACTTTTACAACTGCATTCTTGAAAGCCCATGACCTCACTTGCTGCTCATGCTTTCCACCTTCCAAAGGCATTTGTAGCCATGCATGTATTCATGAGCAGGTATTAAATTTAAATATGTTTTTTACTGTGAAAAGCCACTGATACACAGCTAATGCAAGCCAAGAAGTGAAGGAGGAAGGCATTTGGTGCACTGTGTAAACTCCAGCTAAATCAATCTCAGAAGCCTCTAATATTTCCTTTCCTTCACCTCTTAGGTGTTATAATACATTATTTCACACAGTTTAATGTATCCATCTGAGCACATCTGTCTGACGTTTTGGAGGTTTAACTTAATGAAACAGGGCACCATAAATCCTGCGGAAATCTGGTTTGATTGTCAGAGATAGTCTCTTTCTTTTTCCTCTTTCCTGGACTTGTGACCATTTTCACCTCACTAAAAAATGGGCAAACCCCATAAATTGCAGGTTAACGCAGCCCACTTATCATTATTTCCTAACTGCAAATATCAGGGGGCCATGTCACTCAGAGAGCAACCCAAAGCACTTAGGAGTGTAACCTAGATACATCATTGCATGAAAAAAATGCATATAGGGATACATACATGGAAATACAGCGCGCACACACACACACCGAAACCTCAATAACAAGACACAAGGGAGAATGGGTCATACAGCGGGCACTTTATTTGCTCTCAGACTATACCAACCATAGACCTCAACCAATACAGTGCATACTGCTTATTCCAGAGTAAAGAGAACAAGATGACAAAAGAAATAAGACAGAAGAGTGTACAGAAGATTGGGGGAAAAAAACCAAAGAAAGTGATTTTGCCTCATAGTTCATCTTCATCTCGACGTCCTGTCCCAACCCCCAGTTCATGAAATAAGTCCTACTGAAAATCAATGGCAGTTGGAGCTGTGTAAAGGTCAGCCATTCAGTAAAGCTGGCCTTGGTGGACCAGTCGAGCCCAGGCTTGTAGTGCGAAGTTCAGCTAAGTAGAATTAATGGGGGGATCGATTATTCTGCACACAACTTAAATTGAACTAAGCAGAGAATCATTTTAAGGCAGGAACTGTAGCATGATGTCGAATGAGATGCATTTGCCACAGAGCCAACCCCAGAACTCATTTAGCAGGCACAAAGCAAAGAGGGTAGGGAATAAAAAGAGAGATTTTTAAATAAAAGATTTTACACTCTCTCCCCTCCTACTTTCCATGACTCTCTGCTCTGCCCCGTTCTTTTTTGAGTTCACCCTCCGTACAGTAACCTCCTGATAATAACCCAGAACCACTGGGGATCCAGCTCATAGATTTGATCCTCAGAACCACTTTTCCACTCTCGTTTTTTCTCCCCCCTAACTTTCTTTCTTCTTTACGTCTTTTCTTTCTTTTCCTTCTTTTTTTTTTACTTCGCATCACCTCCGGCACCTCATTCTTCTTGTGTTTTTCCCCTATTTAAAACAAAAATCAATATGGAACCGGAGGAGACAAATCAACGTATGGTGGCACTGCAGGGGAAGGCCCAGCAGGCACCCTCCTCTCTGGTCACATACTCCTCTTTCACTTGCTCCTTCCATAGTATAGGAGTAGTGGGGAATTAAGCAGGGAAAAAAGACGAGTGGATAAGTGGAAGTAGAGATGTAAGGTTTGACTTAGGGAGGGATGAGATGATAAGAGACCAGAAGGCTGGATGGGGATGAAAGAGAGCTGGGGAGGGATGAAATAGGGCTCCAATGTGAGGGGATATAGATGGAGAAATGAATGCAATGAGGGACAAGAGAAAAGAAGAAGAAGAGTGAGCAGCAGTAGGGGTGCATATCATGGAAAATTCTGCTCTAGCGACTTGAGTGCAGAACGGGAGCCCTCATCTATAATGTATATCATGGATCCGTGAGAGATTTCCATACATATAAAATGGAGCAGCACCGGGAAGTGTCTCGCTGCCACGGTGCAGACAAAAATCACCATGGGGGCAATTTCAATATCCTGATCTGTTTGTACTTTCATGCTGTTAATTTATATACACCCCAGTGTTACTTGGCATTGCTTCATACTGAGAGAGTCAAAAAGGATTAAAAGACCCACTGACTATATGTAAACATGCTTCATTTCAGATTTTTTTCCGACTACATTGTAGTAGACTGTTCAATTTATCAAAACTCCAAACCTTTCTAAACATTGCTGTCCACCTAAACTGACAGGCCAAGCAAGAAAAGGATTAATCAGAGAAGCAGCCAAGAAAAACATGGTAACTCTAGAGAGAGCTACAGTTCAGGTGGGAAGATCCATCAACATGACAACTATTAGTTACAAATCTGGCCTTTATGGAAGGAAAGCAAGAAGAAAACCTTTGTTTAAAAAGAGACACAAAGTTATGTTTGTTTTTTTGCCACAAGCCAAGTAGAGGAGAAACATGTGGAGTAGGTGTGCAGATCAGATGAGACCAAAACTAAACTTTCTGGAACACATACAAAGTGCTGTGTGAAAGGAAAACTAACACTTAGAACACATCTTCCTCACAGCGCAACATAGCTGTGGCGGCATCGTGCTTTTCTTAGCAGGGACAAGGAAGCTGGTGAGAATTGATAGGAATATATATTGAGCTAAATACAGTGTAATCCTGGAAGAAAAGCTGTTATATATGGTAAAATGGTTTAAAACAAAGCTCGCTCAAGTGTTAGAATGGCCCAATCAAAGCCCAGGCCTAATCCAGCTGAGAACCTGGAACATAACTTTTCACAAATGTTGGCCATCTAATGTAACTCAGCTTTAGTTATTTTGTAAATAAGAATGTATAATAACGTCAGTCTTCAGATATGCAAAACTGGTAGACATACCAACAAAAACTTGCTGCTGTACAGTAACTGCTGCAAAAGGTGGTTCTAAATCACATTGACTAAAGAGAGCTGAACACAAATACATGCCAAACTGTTACGATTTTCATTTGTACTAAAATGTGAAAACCAGTGAAGCATTTACCTTAAACCTTACAATTATACTTGGTTTGTGTTGCTGAATCACATAAAACCTAAATAAAATACACTGAAGTTTGATTGTAACAAAGTTTCAAGGGGCATACATATGCAAAGAATGGTATATCCATCAACTCCTGTCTATCTGGTGTTGGATTTCATTTTAAACAGGTTGGACGGCAAACACAGGCATCATGTGGGTCTCGGAAAAAATTAAATAAATAAACATGACAAGTGGCCACTTAGCCACAGCCTCCTTCATTGAAACCTGATGAGGGCCGTGTCTCGGCTAACTTCAACAAACGCTAAGTGACATGCCTAAGTGGGTTCAGGTTGCGCAGCCGCTGTAATTCAGTAAAAATACAAATGAGGTTGGCTGGGAAAACAGATCACCAGGCACTCATCGAAAATAGAAAGATAGAGTGAGCAACCGAAAGAGAGAAGAACACATTTTTTTCTGTCCTTCAGAAGATTCTCCCAGCGCTGACTGGCTTGTCCACACACTCCCACACACTCCCACACACAAAGTAGCCCCTGCCAAACCATAAACAGCATTATATAGACCCGTTGATTCCCCTTATTGGGAATCAATAACAAATAACCTCACCTTTCACTGTCCATTATGGTCAATGTCGACCATAAACAGCCATCTTTATCTTTGCGCCAATGTCATGTCTGACCTTGGGCTCTTGGTTCTCTCCCCTCTCCAGGTAGGTTTCACAAGGAAGGTTCAGTCCAGGTTTTTAGAATAGTTCAAATTGAGCCCTATGGGAGTGAGGAGTGGGGAGCAGCCATCTCCCATGACAGATCAATGGTAGGTCTCACCACAGGGCAGGGGGCCAGCGGCTTGCACAACCTGCTAATAGAATCCCAATGTCACTGCTGACACTACATCATGGGGCCTGCTGGAGGTTATCCTGAGGTGGAACAGGTGATTTAAAATGCATCAGAGCTCCCCGTGTTTTAAATTTGTAGGCCCTGCATGTGCATATGTTTTGTCCACATGTATACATAAATAAGGAGGTAAAAACAGTTGGTTAGCATAGTCTGCCTGAGGTCAGATTATAAAAATATGTCTGCATCCCAAAGTTCATTCACTTTTTTTAAGTGACAGAAAAAAAGAAAAAGAAAGCTACACTTTTTTATTTCCTTCAAAATCCAAACTTTATCTTTGTATCCTTTAGGCTTAAAGCTATTACTTTCTCCCGTTTTTTGCAGCTTTTACACTTTCTTACCCCCCCTCTCTCTGTTCAAAGATGCAGTTGCAATTTCAGGTCGTCATTAACATCCCATAGGCCCGAGCACAGTGTAGAGAAATTAAACAGGTGACTCATTTCACAAATCGGTCTACGTGTTCCACGACGGGCTGGTAAGCTTCCACAATCACATATATATTCACACACGTGTAAATGCAAATGCACGAGTAAGCCATGAGTGTAGGGGAACTCTTAGCCACCAGAGGCAGCATGTCAAAAAGAGTCTTAAGAGCTCCTGATGAAGATGAAGGGAATTCATAGACCTTTGCATATTTTACTCCTACTCTTAATCTCTTGTTGTTTCACAGTCTGTGACACGTACCTGGCATTTATGTATGTGGAAAAGGATTTTCTCCAGTGGCTCTTGTACCTGAATTTTTTTCTTTACCACCCACGCTTAAACTTACATACTAAACTGACACACTAAAGCTGAGACTCAAATTTAAGCTCTGCATCCCATCTGACAAGTAGACATCTATTACAGGTCCACACACACAGCGCAAAAGGCATGACTGTTAAGTATTTAATATGAAAATGTACAAACTGTGTCAACAGTTAATACGCAACACATTTTCACCACCAAGTTTAATTACTCATTGACCCACTGATCCCAAGCCCCACTCTCCTGTCAGTGGGAGTCATGACATTTGCCATTTACTGGTATGTCTTCCCCCCAGGGGGCAGCTTGGGGATCTCTGACAAACAGCTACTGTATGTTAATTAATTAATTACCATGAAGAAGCATCCTTTCAAGTGGCTCCCTCCATTACACTCTGCCCTTCATTTTTCCATCACTTAACCAAGTTCCTTGACCACCTCAAAATCATGATACAGCAAAAAAATGTCTTGTTAACTTTCACTTGTAGCAAACAATTTTGTCAGGAGGAATGCTTTGATATTCTGTCTTTATAGTGCACATTTTACTTTTTAAAAGTACAATTTAGAATTTATAGTAGCTCTTCTCTAATCCACGCAGGGTCAAAAACATTTATAAGCCCCTATTACTCTATGTGGAAAAATGTCAATTTTTGCAAGTTATGTGTTTTGTAGGCTTTCATCTATGGAACACTAAAATGCTCAAAATTAAATAAATAAATAAAACCTTTTGAAATAAATAGGTACATGAATAAATAATAGACAAATATATTATGTGACAATGAAATTGTGGACAAAATGAATTTATATAAAATCATTAGCTCATTAGTATAGAAAATTTTTCATTTTCCTGAAAAAAATGTCTTTAATGATATAAAACACAATTTAACTGTAAATGTTTTCCTAATAGATTTTATTTTATAGCCATTTTTATTTAATTCGTTGATTTTTTTATTCCAAAACGTCAGTTTTATTTCATAATGGTGTTTTTCCCACACTTTTCAACTGAATGAGTTCATCTGCCAATCAAGGTCATTGGGTGGGACCTGAACGCTCATTGACTCGTGCTAATATCTATCTTCCTGGATAGCTGTTCTCACTCACTGTACAGTCGTGGAAAAAAGTTTGGAGAATGACACAAATATTAGTTTTTCACAGTTTGCCGCAAAACTACTTTTGGATCTTTGTTTCAGTTGTTTCTGTGATGTACTGAAATATAATTACAAGCACTTTATACGTTTCAAAAGCTTTTATTGACAATTACATGACATTTATGCAAAGAGTCAGTATTTGCAGTGTTGGCCCTTCTTTTTCAGGACCTCTGCAATTCGACTGGGCATGCTCCCAATCAATTTCTGGGCCAAATCCTGACTGATAGCAACCCATTCTCTCATAATCACTTCTTGGAGTTTGTCAGAATTAGTGGGTTTTTGTTTGTCCACCCGCCTCTTTACGACTGACCACAAGTTCTCAATGGGATTAAGATCTGGGGAGTTTCCAGGCCATGGACCCAAAATTTCAACGTTTTGGTCCCCGAGCCACTTAGTTATCACTTTTGCCTTATGGAACGGTGCTCCATCGTGCTGGAAAATGCATTGTTCTTCACCAAACTGTTGCTGGATTGTTGTAGGAAGTTGCTGTTGGAGGGTGTTTTGGTACCATTCTTTATTCATGGCTGTGTTTTTGGGCAAAATTGTAAGTGAGCCCACTCCCTTGGATGAGAAGCAACCCCACACATGAATGGTCTCAGGATGCTTTGCTGTTGGCATGACACAGGACTGATGGAAGCGCTCACCTTTTCTTCTCTGGACAAGCCTTTTTCCAGATGCCCCAAACAATTGGAAAGAGGCTTCATCGGAGAATATGACTTTGCCCCAGTCCTCAGCAGTCCATTCACCATACTTTCTGCAGAAGATCAATCTGTCCCTGATGTTTTTTTGGAGAAAGGTGGCTTCTTTGCTGCCCTTCTTGACACCAGGCCATCTTCCAAAAGTCTTCGCCTCACTGAGCGTGCAAATGCGCTCACACCTGCCTGCTGCCATTCCTGAGCAAGCTCTGCACTGGTGGCACTCCGATCCCGCAGCTGAATCCTCTTTAGGAGACGATCCTGGTGCTTGCTGGACTTTCTTGGATGCCCTGAAGCCTTCTTAACAAGAATTGACCTTCTTTCCTTGAAGTTCTTGATAATCCTATAAATTGTTGATTTAGGTGCAATTTTAGTAGCCACAATATTCTTGCCTGTGAAGCCATTTTTATGCAACGCAATGATGGCTGCACGCGTTTCTTTGCAGGTCACCATGGTTAACAATGGAAGAACAATGATTTCAAGCATCATCCTTCTTTTAACATGTCAAGTCTGCCATTCTAAGGACTATGCAATTCATCTGATCACTGTTCATAACATTCTGGAGTATATGCAAATTGCTTTTATAAAAACTTAAGCAGCAACTTTTCCAATTTCCAATATTTATGTAATTCTCAAAACTTTTGGCCACGACTGTACAACTAGCAACAACATGCTAAGCCAAGGGTCGGAGTTGCAAGTACTTCGTTCAGCTCTGATTACTCTAGCAGATCCAACTGAGAGGAATAATTTATCAGCGGATGCCATCTAGAGTCGTTTGGATTGTATTTTTGAAATTATATCATGGCCAGCACTCAAGACTTCAGTGCTGTTCGACATAACTACAGGAGTTATTGCTGATATGTTTTCTGTCTCATCCAGCACAATTTGGAGGAGAATGGTGGAAAAAACAGTGGTGCTGGTTAGATACAAACAATCAATTAAAGAGGGAGCTGACATCAGCCGGTGAGGGCTGATGTCAGCCACCCTGCCACTGTGGGGTATAACAAAAGCAGAGTTTCTGCCCACGACTCGTTCACAGAACCACCCTCCCTTTCCTCTGGTGAAGGTGGTGGAGCGAAATCCTCCATCCCACAAAAATCACTCTAAAACAAAGGCGCTCACGTTGCTCTCCATCTTTCTCGCTGTCTGTGTCTGTGCCTCTGGGCGGAGTTAGACTCTGGTAGGGGGGTGAGTTGACCCTCAGCATGTTTCTGTCACCACTTTGCTTTACATTTAGTAAAGTATTTTTGTATACGAAAGCATTACCTTTGCTTCTCAAAATAAATTTCTTGACATTGTAGCCAAGAAAAATACAAACTAAATGTTTGTCTTCAACATTTCTTAAAAAAATTTTTTGAGCTTGTCTATGTTGGCAATTGTACATTTCAATTATGCTTGAACATTTTGGTTTTGGAGCAATTGTTACTTTGTTGGACACATTCACAACAAGCATTACATTGTGAACTGTCAAACTGGTGTTCAGGTATCTTCCATTATATTTTAGACTAAGCGTTTGTGGTTGCTAAGTTGTTATTGATATTCTAACCAAATCCCTTTCATCTGACACTTTGAGTCAGATGGTTGATAATTAGATGCAAATGAGTGTTTAAACAAAATCATTTCCCCAAATACATCAAAACCGCTGTCAAAATGGATGAAGCAGGTTTACATTTAGCTTCTATATTAGCCTCACCAAAGTCCCAACTTCAACCCAGTTGAAAATGTATGAAACAAGAGTGGCGAAACACAGAGCATTAGACCAGTACCTTACTGATGGCTACAAAAATGGTCGAGGTTCAACTTGTTAAAATTGGTTGGTGTGCAATTGGGTCAGGGTCTATAGCAATGTATGGCAATTATACTTTTAAGCAGGAAACTTTTGCCTGGAATTGTATAGATGATAAAATCCTAAAATGGTTTTATGTGCACTGCAATCCTGTTTTATTCTAGAGAGGATGTAGTGAAAGAGACAAATCTGTGCAGCACTGACTTTAGAGTTTTTATGGAGTTTTCCCAACCAGCCCTCAAGTAAGATTTCCCAAGGATCAAGAGGTGAGGAAATATGCAAACTTAGCAGCAAATCACCTAGAGCATTTACTGTAAATGTGCACCCTGTGAAGACCATTTTCTCTGATAAGACTTGTATGTTGCTTCCCAGTCACTTGACAACATTGTAAATATATTCAGATGTATTTTATTCCGATCGTGAAGTACAAACAGTCATCAAGGATACTCCACCACCATTCTTGATGCGCTTTAAAGAAAACACTGCCAATTCCTCGCAGTTCCTTTTTTTTTTTTTTTTTTCTTTGCAACATGTCCTGCCTTCTGCACTGTTTAAACAGGCTATCCTTGCCATTGCCTTCCCTTGTATTCTCCACTGAGGGAGCACATCTCCAACAGAAAATCTCCCACTGTGAAGAACATGTGTGAGGACCAGCTGTGGGTAAAAGCTGAATCAAATTGCCCGCACATTTTTCTAAACACGCTTGGTGCTGATGTGTGAAAACTGCTTCAAAGAAGAGTTTTAATTAGTTTAAAACAGGCACTTCATTACACTCTTCCTCAGGCTTACACTTAAAAAATGCTGATGTGTTATTCATTGAATTTAAACCTAAAAAAAACAATGTAGGATTATTCAGACCAAAGTCCAAAGTTAATGACAATACTACTCCAGCAACAATCTACAGGTATCCATTTGGTTATTTACTCTGACCTGCTTGAAATTTATTTAACACCATTAGTATTAAATAAAATTAAGGCCATCAATATTAGCTGAGACTGATTCAATGCAATATACCCTATACTGACACCATTCCTGGATGAACTCAGAGCCAACAGCACACTTGGATGCTAAACGTTACAAAAGAATTGCATACATTTTAAGCAGACATATCATTAAATTAATTAATCAATTTTTTCAGATTTAGGGTTCTTACAGAACCTGGACATTTTAAGAAGAATAAGTAATTCCATGAAATTCTAAAGCCCGACCTCCATATCCATCCATCCATCCATCCATCCGCTTATCTGGAACAAATGTATCCGGAGTCTGGTCACGGGAGCAGCAGCTTAAGCAGAGAAACCTAGATTTCCCTCTCTCCAGATACTTGGGCAACCTTCTCCATGGGAATCCCAAGGAGTTCCCAGGCCAGCTGGGAAACCTAGGCCCTCCAGCGTGTCCTGGGTCTTCGTCTAGGTCTCCTCCCGGTAGGATGTGCCAAGAACACCTCACCAGGGAATCGTTCAGGAGGCATCCTAACCAGATGAGAGAGCCACCTGAACTGGGTCCTCACGATGAGGAGGAGCAGCGGCTTTACTCTGAGCCCCTCCCGGATGACTGAGCTTCTCCCTCATCTCTAAGGGAGAGCACAGAAACCCTGCAGAGAAAACTAATTTCAGCCACTTGTATGTATAATCTCGTTTTTTCGGTCACTACCCAAAGATCATGACCATAGATGAGGGTAGGGATATAAATTGACAGGTAAAATAAGAGGTTTGCCTTTCGCTTCGGCTATTTCTTCACTACAACAGACCAGTACTGCACCCGCATCATTGCAGATGCTGAATTAATCATGAATAATCACGATTAAATAACATTTCTAAATATGACTGAAAAACTACAATTTCCGGAGTGAGTATAGGACAAATGCTTCTGCTCTTTTTTAAAGGAAATACGGGAGAGATCAATGGAACTTTTGTTTTGATCTCTACAATCACATTTACATGTGGCGCTTTTAACCTATTTATCTTTTAGCCAGTTGCTAAGTCAAACTAACTGGTTAACATTTTCTGAATTTAAAGCTGACCATTTCTTATTAATATTGAACAACCCTGAGCATCCTCTTCGTGGGACTATCCTACAACAACAGAGTGTTTTCAGTCAAAGGCTTCAACAGTTTTGCTGCAACACAGACTGCTACAGGAGATCATTCCTGCCCACAGCCATCAGGATCTACAACAACTCCTTGAAGAATTAAATAGTATGAGCTACAACACTTAATTTCCCACTGGGATCAATAAAGCCTTTTTGAATTGAATTTTATTCTTCTGAACAATAGACGGATTATTTACGTCTCTTTCTGCAGACTAAATGTGCAGTAGAGCAGGGAGTGACGTAGACCGAAAATCTCTCTCTCTGGCTTGCGACAGAGAAGAGATGTTTACATGGAACCATGGATGAAGTTCGGGTCTGCCATGTTATTTACGTGAGGAGCACTGAACGGAACATAGACTTAATTGTAGGATGAACAGGGCGGGTCATCTCATACATGCGTAAAAAAAAATATTGCCTTATTTCTACAAATTAGTCGACCTGCGCTAACGTGTTATCTGTGCCCGCCCTAATATATATATATATATATATATATATATATTTATATATATATATATATATATATATAAATATATGCATGCATAAATGTTGGTGAGCTACAGAGCTCCTTCAGTGACAGACTGCTGCATCCTAGGAGCATGAAGGACAATTTTTGCTGGTCCTTCCTCCCTGCAGCTTTTAGACACTGCAACCAGAAAAAATGTATTGTATTTTACCAAGGGTGTGTACATTTTCAGAGCTACTGTATCTGATTTAAGCTTAGTTACTTGAATTTGATCAGAATCTCCAAAAAACCTAAAACTGAGCATCTCAAGTCATTATGTTTAATGAAAACAATGACAACTTTTAGGTCCCTAATCAGCTTGGAGTATAGCACCCACTCTGTAAAAGCATCTATTTACAGTTACATTGTCAGCAGAAGGGCATGAGCTCTGCTCTGGAGGGATCCTGTGCACAGCAACATCCATCTTAATAAGTGAATCCAGATGGGCATAGATGGCTGGCTAATTTCAGTCCTCAACGATGTAAACACATCCAGACAAGAAGCAGGGAGCACAGATAGACATATCCATTGACAAAATAACACGGAAACATTTGTTTCAAGAGCAGGCAAGCAGAGAGGAGTTGCTAATGCCTCTGCCTGCATTAATACTGTTAATGATCACAGTGGGTCAGTCTGCCTGTGATCCCTGTCCTGCCATTAAACAAATAAAAACAACACTGATTACAAGGATGTTCATTGGCTGCATCAATCTAAGATAATTAGAGAGAGGTGTCTCGACTTTTTCTCTTTTCATATCCTCCTTTTGTTTTCTTCCTCTTGCTCATACCTAAGAGAGGATGTGGTGGCGGTAGACTCCTTTAAACGAACTAATAAGGGTGTGTGGTTGGTCAGCCAAGATTAAGACAGCACAGAGAAAAATAAGTGGGAAGAAATGCTGCTTTCCCCTCTAAATAATACAGCTACAGGACTAGCTTTGCTGCTTTCCCCCAGGAGTGTTCTTCTCTCTCTTTTCGGAAAAGAGGGAAATAGTTCTGCATTCTGCACTGAGATACCTCACCACTTGGCTGGAAAAGGGCACAGCTGTCACATTAGGATCCGTAGCATTAATATGTCTTGTAAAAACCTCTTATGTCAGGTTCCTTAGTTAGGAATAGTGTTTTTTGTGAACCTATGAGATGTTGCATGTGTAAAGAAACGCTGGGATGGACATGCTAATAGGACATATGGCTCCGGATTTACATCCAGATGCTCAACTAGACTGATGCCATTGGAATGGAAGCAAGGGAAGTTAGGGTTGATGAAGAAAAAATTTGAAACAAGAAGTAAATTGGATAGCACAAAGCCCTTGTTACTTGAATGAAACGAGAAAGAGCTAAGGCACAGTTAAATAAGTCTGCCCTTGATGACAACCAGACTTGTTGCATTTACATTGCCAGATTGTGTGAAACTGAACGGTGTTATTTGATGTGCAAAGTTTGCTGGGCTGATTGCATACAGTGCCAACCTGACTGTGCTGTTCTCTGCAATGTTGTTCAATGCCGTGGCAGGCTGTGATACACTGGCAATGTTGTCTCTTTGCTGAGCTGTCCTGGGTTGGTGACAGCCTCAGCTACTGCCAGGTCCTTTAAATTCAACACTGCCAATTAGAGTCACTCCTGGTGGTGGGTGGTGGAAGAAGCGGGGGAAGTGAAAAAAAAAACTTCTAGGACAATGGTTGCAGGCCTGACAGAGCTGATGTTGAGATGGAAATGCGGTAATTTGGAGTAATTCGGCAACTCTCTGGCTCTTGCCTTGCCTACCCGTCTGTCTGTCCGCTAAAATAAATGGGGTCAGCAGCGTGTGATCGGCAACTTTCATTTATATGTAAATGACCCCATCGTTGCTGCAGCAGCAGCTGCTAAGTCTGTACGCACAGTCAAAGGCTGGACGCAAGAGAGAGAAAGCTCACCAGCCTGACTGACTTCCGTTTCTGTTCACACTCTGCTCCAACTCTGTGAATTATTTTTTTTCTCTCTCTTTTTTTCTTGCCTTGTCAATCCTATTATGGCATTCACAATTTCCCATTGTTATGTTCGTTTATGAAACCTTTTTTAACCACCATTCTTGCTCAACTTACAATGCAGAAACTTTGTTTTAGCAAAAGTAACAAACACTGAAAGAGCAGGGGCATCTCAATAGATTTAAGTGGCATTATTAGATAAGTTTATTTCACTGATTTGATTCAAAACGTTTTACTTATACAATTTCATTAAACCTTTTTCTTAGAAAAAGTAAATATTACATAAGACTATTAGAAAATGATTTTTCTTACAGAAACATCTGCCAGGTGACAATCATGTCCCTTTCCTGTCCAGAATACTTAACTTGGTGGGACTGCATTGCATGAATTACTGGCATGGAGGTGATCAACCTGCCATTTTTCTGAGATGTTAAGAAAATCCAGGTTGTTCTAATAACAGATTTCAGCTCAGCTTTTTTTATGTTTGTTTTTTGATGTTTGTTGTTGTTTTTATTTACAACACTATAGATTCTTTGTGGGGTTTAGAGCTAGTTTGCTAGACAATACAGCACAGAATAAGCATGTTCATTTGAACAGGTATTGTTACTTTTGGCAGTGTGGGTATGTATATAGGTATATAAATAAAATCAGCAACTCTATAAAGCCTGACAGCTGAGGTACGAATTCAGTGCTCTAAGATTTTCAGGTAGTAGGTGCACTAATTAAAAAAAGAGAGTCCAGAGTGCTCAGAAGGTTAATCCAAAAAGTGTGGCAAAGGTGCTCTTTGGTGGGAAAACAGGGTCATCAAAAAAGGAAAAATCCAAGGCACTCTTCTTTAAATATAAAAAGCCTTTACTTAAATGGCTATATCATATAGAAAATGCTAAAACATGTGGGTTACAGCCCACGCGTATCGGCCTCGGCCTTCATCAGGGTGCACTAACTTTGAAGTTAATAAAGCACAAAGGGCCAACAACTAGCAGATGACATGGTGCCCCAAATCATTGATTGTGGAAACCTCACATTGGACAACACTGGACTAAGTTGGATTCTGTGCAAATCCAATCTTCCTTCAGACTGTGGACCTTGTTTTCTGAATAAACTGGAAAATTTTCTTTCAACTAAAAAGAGGACTTAGGACTACTAAGCAACAGTCCAGTCCATTTTTCTGTTTAGCCTAGCTAAGATGCTTCTGATGTTGCCCTGTTTCATGAGTCACCTAACAAAAAATTTGTTAGTTATAGCCCATGTCTTTGTTGTATCTGTGGATTCCAGCTCTTGAGGTCCTGAATCAAGTCATAGTGCACCTTGTGGATCTCCCCTAATCTAATTAATATACTTTGCTTTACACTGCTCTCATGGCTTCAGACATTGCTTTTGCATCTTCCTCTACCACATTTTTTCCTCCTCTCATTTTTGAGTTGGACACAGATATATGAACACCCAAATTCTTTAGCAATATCAGTTGCTTGCTCTGATTGATGTATTTCAAGTCAGCAGTCTTCTCAGAGTCGATGGACAACAAGATTTCTTTGTTGAAAATCCTTTGTTATTAGTATGCAATAGAATGCAATATTCAAACTTTCTGAAAAACAGAAGCTTGGATTTTGATTAGCTGTAAGCCCTAGTCCTTATAGTTATTATAAAATCAAACTTTGAATACATCACTCTGGTTGTGATTATATACAGTATATACTTACACTTACACACGCATTTATGCACAAGAGTTTCACTTTTTGAATTAAATTAATGAAATAAAATGTTGTTGATGATATTTTAATTAATACTCCTGTTATAGAGGCAATAACCACTTTGAGTGGACTTACAGTAACACTATGGGGATAAATGAGCAACTTGACATGGCTTTCGTAAGATATGCAGATGAGTCGAGCAACAGCCGCACAGCAAAGTGTGAAGCGCATCCGATAGTGCATTGTAAAGCCTGAAGGTGTGTTTGCTTCATTACCTAGCTAGCCATTGTGCTGATGCAGAACCGGGGTCCTGTAAATTCCTGCCTGCTTGTGACACCATAGATAATTACACCTCCATAAATAATGGAGTGTGCCTCACCCACTTCCTGTAGAATTCTTTTTAATGAGCTTAATAAACAGAAAGCTTCTGGAAACACGTGCCACATAAATCTGGAATCTTTTTTTTTTCTGTTAAAAGAAATTATCAATCTTGAAACAGAGGCCACTACCAGGAGCGCATTATGAATTTGTGAGGCACTTCCAGTACAATCTGCTTTTACCACCACCAAGTTGCATAATAGCAAGGTAAAGAGGAGAGTCACTTAAGTCTTTTTATTAAAAAATAGCATGTGGTCAGTAGCACACAAAGGTTAGGAGTTAGCTGTTTCCCCATTCTGTATATTAGCCTTTATCTATTCCAGCAGATACCAAACTAGATATTGACATCCTCATGTTGAAATCTGTTTTGATTAAAGGTTTTTTTTCTGACAGCTAAGTGTCTCAGAAGAGGAACAGTTGATGACCTGCTTCCAGTCACTGACAGAGAAAGATAAACTTTACTGTGTATCCTGTAACATAGTGATGTACCTGTTTCATGACCAGTCCTTTCTGACAAGGATCTGCTATAGCAACATAATGTCTAGTATCATCCATCATGCAGTGTGACAAGAGTTACTATTAAGATTCTATAATTTTAAGCTAATCACAGTGTTATATGTTCAAATCCTGAATGATTTGAGTGCAATCAAAAATCTGTGCTGCCCCACATGTTGCTTTACATTCCTGGTACATTACCTTGCTTACAAGACAAGCAATTTAATGTGTTTAAAAATATTGGTGTTTGAAAATAAAGTCAAGGTGCATTCTTGAATTATCGTTCTTATTTTTATTTACTTATAAATAAATGTATTTTATTTTATATTGCAGCTGTCAACTACAGTGGCTCCCAAAAGTCTGTTAAAATGCCAGGTTTTCGTGATGCAAAAACATTTAATTTAACACCAATCATTTCAATTCTTCTTCAGAAAATAATTTGCAATTCATCTGACAAACAAGGAAGTCTGTTATATAAAAAAAGAAAAATTAAAGAATAAAAAAATTGCAATAATTTAGTTTTACAATACACAATTGTATGTATGCTGTTAAACTTATGCTTTTGATTCATTTTCAGGATTTAGTCTTTTTGAGTTCACAACTGCCATTAAACATTTAAATGTGATAATCCTGTTGGATTTTACTGATAAAGCATGGGACAACAGTGACATTTCAATGTCTGTGCATATAAAACATAGGACACAACCTTGTCTAGGAGGAAGACTGCTTGTGCAAAATGCAAGTTGTTCTACATGTGACATCAATTTTCTTTTTACCTCTTGTCCGGACAAAGGAGAAGGGCTGCAAGACACCAGCCTTAGGTTTTAAATTCAAGATCCAAGCCTGACCAAAGTCTCCCAAAATTCTGTAACAGTAAATCCCATGGTTTAATGAAATTAAGCTCTAGCTTTGGGCCACAATTCAAAATGTTATAGTTGACACAAAAACAACTAATCACATTACCAAAAAGACCATGCCTACAGTGACCTATGGTAGTTTCAGCATTATGAATTGAAGTTTATTTTCCTTAGAAAAAACTAGGTTCTTGTCAAGTGGATGAAATTGTGAACAGTTTTAGCCAAAATCTTCAGGTTCCTGCAACAAATTTGAAGTTGAATAGGGTGTTTAATGCTTCAGCATCAGAGTAAAACAATGACTTGATTTGAGGAGAATTACAGATTTCAATGGTTCAGTCAGAGTACAGAATTAAATCTGACAGCAAATCTGTGGGGTCACATGGTGAGAACTCATTTATGCCTCGTTTCCACTGAGCGGTCCGGTCCAATTTTTTTGTCTGTTTCCATTGTAAAAGCGGCCCATACAGCAGGCCCGTACCGGTCCAATAATGGTCCCCCCTTCAGGTGTAGGTCCACAGGACAATGGTCCGATACGGTTAGGGCGGAGCTACTGGCGTCACATAACATAGTCCTTTGATTGGATGAACTCATAAACACTGCAGAAAGTTTAAACGTCACCCTCGCATCAACTTTACACACCAGTCCTCTGTTCCGCATGGAGCCTTTTATTAAACACATCGGTCGTATTTGTGTAAAGAAAAAAACAAAAAGCAGGAAAGACAGCCATGACCTGCTATGGACTCCATTGTTGTTGTTTCTTCCTCCTCTTCTTGTAGCTTGTAGTCTTCTGTGTTTTTGGAGCGTCACCCAGTCCGTTGTCCCTCCAGTATGACGCCACGCAAACGTTCAGGGTTAACCCCGCCTGCTCAACAAGAGTTCAGTAGGCAGTGGAAACGCTCCCATGAAAAGTCAGAATTACACAATAGAGCCGCACCGTTCTGCTCAGTGGAAACGAGGCTTTACATGTGTGGATGTACTATACTTTTCTCCAGAGATGGGAGTAAGTCCCATACATGCAAGTCTCAAGTAAGTCGCAAGTCTTAGCCCTCAAGTCTCAAGTAAGTCCCAAGTCATCTTTAAGGAGGATCAAGCAAGTCAAGTCCAAGCATAGCTTTAGTCAAGCAAGTCAAGTCAAGTCACAAGTCAAGTCATTATCAAATTAGTTTTAACCAGAAAGAATTTTATTAAAGATATCAGAAATACCTATTCAGTGAAGTTAATATATACGTTAAAACAGCCACTGAAATTTTGGAAAGATTTGTAGATATCTGAAACTTAGTTTTTACTAGTAAAATTAAAATCTTAAATATCTTGAAATTCAGTTTCTGCAAGCAAAAATGTGATTGAGAACATCTTTAATTTAAATTTTTACAGGTTGGAATGCAATTTAGACTAGGAAGAATCTATTGTGGAGATCTACTAAAGGAACAAGAGAAAGGAATGCGCTTTGAATAAATGTCAAAACGGCTTGCCAAAATCCACCCACAATAAGAGCAGGGCAGATTCAGAGAAAGCGCGCCGGTCGTACGTGAGGAGGGAAAAAAAATACACAGAAGTCGCAGGATCATGCTTTGGACACACCAACATGAAAAACGTCTCCAAATACACTGGTGCAGTTCGAGTTCGAAATGGACCTAGTTTACACACTGGACAATAATTTTCATATGGCCTGTTGGCCTGATGTTGTGGTCATTTTTCTGAATGAAAATGTTCCTCAAAATTATCCCCCCCTCTGGTTTTTTCACAAATCGCACCCTGCTGACACATAATATAAGGACAATATGGGAAGAGAAACCTCATTACAGGTGTGCATTCATGCGTAGATATTTAGCGCTAGTCTGGTCAGTGTTGCCAACTGTCTCCAACAGAAAGTAGCTGAAATTGCCTCAGAAAGTCGCTAGATGTCTCCAGATGACGTCATACGCTAATTTGGATAATGATGATGTCATCACGTGATGACAATTGAAACAAAGGAGAAAAAAATTATATTTAGATTAGGATTTGATCATACAGGTTAAATAATACATTATTTAAACAGGGGAAACATGCTACAGGGAAATGTGACTTCTGTCTTCAAGAAGAGACTCTGGAACATGTTCTATTATTTTGCCTGAAGTAAACTGTTGAGAAACCTGGTAGCCTACAAAATTGACAAGATATCAAATTGCAACTGGACATCAACCACCTTTTAAAAAAATGTAAAGTTCTGAAACATACATTTGCTGAGATATCTCAAGACGATTAAATTAATAGAGAGAATATAGTTATTGTTTGTTTTTTAGTACTTTGTAAAAATAAGTAGGGCATATTTAGCATGCATCAAATGTTTCTTGCCAACCGCCATTAAACAGAAGTTTATTGCTTATGATATTATTTTCAGTGGGGTTTTTTTGTCCTAAGTTTTAAATGTCCTACGTTTTTGAACTCACCATACATTTCGAACGTTCCTTGAATCCACCACAGGTGTGAGATGCAGCATAGTACAGACAAGCTTCTGCCTTAATTCCCGTTGAAAGATCGGTTTTATTTACATGCAGATTTATTTTTTACTTTTGAATTTACACTAACTACAAAACAACTTTGTTTGTGAGTGGGTGAAATGAACCGAAAAAAGTTTATGATTGGTCAATCGACATAATCTGATCATGCTGTGTACACATGCTGCAGATCATTCCCTTTCTGAGCGTCGTGGAGGAGCAAGCTGGGTCTCTAAACTGCAGGAAATATCGGCGACAAAGTTTCACAGGATGGAGCTAAGAGTGGTCAGAAATGTCGCTAGATTTGTCGCTAGGCGCTATTTGGAAAAAAGTCGTTAAAGGGTTCTGAAAAGTCGTTAGAAATAGCGACAAAGTCACGAGGCTGAAGTTGGTTTCGGGTTCTAGCTTCCGATTAAAAGGGCTATTACACCAAATTTTTCTCTACTCTGAGGGTCTTTAATCTTCTCTAGTTTAAAATCTACAGTACTTAGACATTTCAGACCTGAACTACATTATTCCACATTAGCAGAAGAATAATTAAAACCAACTCTGGGATTTGTGAAACCTTTCTGTGATTTGTGAAACTTCAATAAAGGCAGATTTCAGCACTTTTTCTGCCTCTGGACTAGGGATGTAAGAAAATATGGATACACCGATTTATCGCGATATTTTATTTCACAATATTGTATCGATATTCCCCCCCAAAAAACTGATTTTTTATTTTATTTTTTTAGGATTTTAATTGAACCATTAATGACGACAGTAATTTTTGTAGTAAAATTAAAATTGTGACTGATAGTTTGTGGCTGTTGTTACCTTCTTCTTTCCAGTGGATCAACTAGATCTAGTAATGAAACTGGATGTGTTAAAGTATGAAACAGGTTGGAGCGTTTAGAATGCTGTGACAGTTTTCCTTCTGTTAAATTGAGTTTAAACAAGACCAATATATCGTCTTACTCATAGCATTGTGATATGTCACAATATATCTTATCGTCTCCCCTGTATCGCGATACATATCGTATCGCCAGATTTTTGCCAATACACATCCCTACTCTGGACCAAGCCATTTTAACTGTAGCTAGAAAAATACAACACTCAAAGTGATCTTTTTGAATGAGCCATTTCCAAATCCTGAACCACAAGCTATCACTACAGCGTGAGGAAATGCTGCAGCAGCAAACTTCATTGTCTATCATATGTTTTGTGTGTTTTATGTATCATTTCTGTTTTTATTTTTTTATCTCTCTAATGTTGTATTCTATGCTTTTCATTGTTTAATTATATATCATTTTTTTTTCTTCATCAAAAAGCATTTTTTAGCACCTTGAATTACCCTGCTGCTGAATGTTTGCTATACCAATAAATTTTTGTTGCCTTGCAGCATATGCATGTCTTCTGCGACCATGATTGGCACACAATAGGACTGAAAAAATATGTGCATCTGCATCAAGTGGCCAAGGGTATAAATTATAATCTGTCTTCAGATTCCTATTAGTGTAGGATAATATAATCCTACACTAATATAATATTTCTCTAGCTACAGTTAAAATGGTTTTGTCCAGAGGCAGAAAAAGTGCTAAAATCTGCCTTCATTGAAGTTTCACAAATCACAGAAAGGTTTCACAAATCCCAGAGTTGGTTTTAATTATTCTCCTGGTAATGTAGAATAATTTAGTCCAGGTCTGAAATGTCTGAGTGTTGTATTTTTCTAGCTACAGCTCAAATAATGTGGTCCAGAGGCAGAAAAATGCTGAAATCTGCCTTTATTAAAGTTTCACAAATCACAGAGAGTTTCACAAATCCCAGAGTTGGTTTTAATTATTCTTCTGGTAATGTAGAATAATTTAGTCCAGGTCTGAAATGTCTAAGTACTGTAGATTTTAAACCAGAGCAGATTAAAGACCCTCAGATTAGAGAAATATTTGGTGTAATAGCCCTTTAGCCATTTCCCGAATCGGAAGCTAGAAATGGAAACCAATTTAAGCCTCGTGACAAAGTCACTAAGTTGGCAACACAGTCTGGTTACAGCTAGCTAGCATTATTGCTGCTAAACTAGCAGCTACTTGCCACCAAATTTGCAATTTCAGACAGATGTATATATTTAGGCAAAGGTTAATGTCAACAGCAGCCAAGTTGCAAAATAATACTAATAATAATAATTAGGACATAATCCATAGCATGTTACTCACCTTGCTTTATGTGCTGTCCTAAAATGTCGAATGAAATTCAATGTAGTCCTTGCAGTATCAGCAATTTTAACATTGCAGATTTTGCAGGTAGCTCCTCTTTTATTTGTGTTGTAAGATAATCTTTGTAGCCAAAATGCACAATTTTCGGAATGTTGTTGCCGGTCAGAGTGGCTTCCATCTCTGCAGATCACTCATTTGACCAGTGTTTCTCAAACTTTTTTTATCATTCCCCACTTTGGACAAAGGAGCATACACAAGCCTCCCCATGCTTTTATCGCCCCAACAGAATGGTGACCACGCCTGATTTTTAAAGTGTTTTATTTATTTAAATAGCCGAGTTAGTCTACAAGTTTTTAAGGGTATAAATTAGTTGGAAAAAGGGGTTGCGCACTGGTATAAAACCGACTCAGAAATATATGCTGTCAGTAGTTGCTACATGTAGAACTTCAGCTCACAATTGGAGAAAATAAAAGTTGTAGTTTTATAAAATTTACAAAGCTTTCAAAAGTACAAAATAAAAAAATAAATAAAGAGCAAGATACTCATCCCTGTATTTCCTCCGTGGTTGACCATGTGACTTCTCTGACTCTGAAACGTTCCCTGATCTTTTTAGATATTTGTACATTTTGTAGATGGAATCTCTGATAATGCGGCTACTTCAGCTTGTTTTGTTCTGCTGCGATATATTCCAACGTCAAACTCCCACCCCGATGTTCCAGGTCCCGGTTCTGTTTACAATGATGATCACAATTGCTAATTTATTTGAGTGTGTTTAATTTTGTGAGGGGGGAGCTGGTTGATTTAATTTAAAGTGCAGTGAAACATTCACAACGACAGAATCTAGGGGGGGAAAACTTTTTAAATCCCGTTGATGTCACGCCCCACCTGCAATACCTCTGCGCCCCACTAGTGGGGCTCGCCCCATAGTTTGAGAAACACTGCATTAGACTAATGCAGACTTACCTTCTGTCCGTTGCGCGGAGGAGGGGTTGCCAGGTTTGCTGATATGCTGCAAGACAGGAGCTCTCGCACACAATAAAGCAATGTCCATCTAATTATTTATGTGTTGATAATAATTAAAAACTTAACAAGACTGATGTGACTTGGCAAGTCACATGACTCAAGTCAAGTCGCAGGTCAAGAAGGAGTCAAAGTCAAGTCTAGTCTTTTGTTGATGTTGATCAAGCAAGTCGAAAGTCACAAATCTGGCGACTCGAGTCGGACTCGAGTCAAGTCATCGACTCGAGTCCCCCCATCTCTGCTTTTCTCCAGCTGAACCGAAACCAAACTGGAATAATTGTTTTTGGACCTAATGATGAAGAATTAAGAGTAAGCAACCAGCTTTAGCTATTACAGCTAGAAACAACCAATCAGGCCTAAAGTCAAGGTGTAGTGATGTGACTCAGAAACTCAGAACTGAACTTGCAGAAACACAAAGAGAATTACAAAATAGAACCATCACCCGAAGAACATTTCCAGGATTAAAGGACTGATGGCCCTACAGATGTAGCTCCTCTAATATGGAACACAAGTCCAGAAAATTGCAAAACTGCTCAAACACAGTTCGTTTAAATCAAGGCTAACAACATGTCTTAAAATTATTTATCATTGCCTATGTTTTCAATATGACAAAAAAACAGCTGGTGTTTTAACAGCAGTGCGTGGAATGACATGTGGAATGACAAGATGGCAGATCGAATTGGAGGTGATAGCTTTACTAGTTAAAAAACTTTAATTGACTTGTTTTTCTTGTGTTGGACTTTGAAAAGCAGAATGGTAAAAAAGAATATATTATGTTCAGGGCAATAACCACTTTAATTATACAACGAAATTTAGGGGTTAGTATATGTTTTTTGCTTGACTATATGTATCCAAATACCAACAGATAAGTTTGTTATAAATATAGTAATCAATATGATATATTATTTTACCTGCAGTTAGGAGAACTGTTGATTTTCTGTTCTCAAGTAAAAGCAATTAAATCCTTTCAAACATTTTAGTTTTAAATTGTGCCAATACCATGACACAAGAATCACACACCTTGTAAGAATATCCATCAACTAGATCACATGGGGGCAAAAAAAGGAGAACGCTGAAAATAATACTTTCAAGTGGGCAGGTTGTGTTTATTCTTTCATGTTCATCAGTAATTTCAGTTTGCGGTCCTGGGGCAGAAAAATTGGATTGCTCAACATAACTAATATGTTTGGGGCATCTGGACATTGCTGATTTTATCTTCTCCCTGTGCTACAGAAGTCCTCTCCAAAAAAATAAAAAAAATCACCTCAAGCAAGCATAAAAAGATTATTTGCCGAATGGAGGATGTTTTTGAAGTTTTCTCATATGTTGTCATTCCTACTAACTTTTTCCAAAAAGCAGCTTCACAACATGCAGCAAAAAGAAAAAGAAAAAAAGTAATAAAAAAAATGCAGAGGCAACCCTGAAGAACTTTAGCTGTAAGTTGTTGGGGGTGGGGGGTTTCAGTAAAGTTTTGCAAACTGGACCTTAGTGCCTCTTCAATAGATGTATAGCTTTAATATTTATTTTAATGGCAGAATGTGGCTGCACAGTGCTGCAGTTGGTAGCACTGTTGCCTTGCAGCAAAAAGGTCCTGGGATCAAATCCCAGCCTGGGGTCTTTCTGCATGAAGTTTGCATGTTCTCCCTGTGCATATGTGGGTTCTCTCCGTTACTCTGGCTTCCTCCCACAATCATAACTGTTAGGTGAATTGTTTTCTCCAAAATTGACCTTAGGTATGAGTGTGTGCGTGCATGGTTGTATGTCTCTGTGTTGCCCTGTGATGGACTGGCGACCTGTCCAGGGTGTAACCCCGCCTCTCACCTGCTGGAGATAGGCACTAGTCCCCCCCGCAGCCCTGCATAGGATGGACAGGTACAGAAGATGGACGGATTGATGACAGAATGACATTAAGCTTGAATCTAAAAAGAATACTGTGTATGATTAAATCTGTCTATTCAAAAGTCTCACCGTGTTAATGTGAGCTTTTATGCATTTTGCTTCACTGTTTTTAGAGGTTTTACTGCTTGTGAGTCATGTTTATTTTACATATTTGATTAACGTAAGAGAACGCTTTGATGATGCACTCATTACTTCATCAAACTCTTTATGTTATCCTTCAGCTCGTCTGTGCCTTTTATTAACATCCTGTCTTGAAAGCTGAATGTGGGATGATCTAATTTGGCTCTCTGGACTCAACTGTTATGGATTACAGATGATAAAATAATGTATGAGTTAAAATAGTTCCACTTGCAGTAGATATAAAATATGGCAAACATACAGAGGAGAGTCTTACATCTCTGTTGTGAAATGAAATACCCTTTCAATAAATGCATCTTCTGCTTTCCATCTCTTTCATGTTGAATATCTGAACATGTTCCAAACTTTTTACTGAGATCTATTCAAAGCATGAGAATAATCTGACAAGATGGTTTAAAGACAACTTTGAAAAGTCTTATCGGGTTATTCCAGATCAATGCTGACATGCCGATGATAATGTGTGCCTCGGTTGGTGTGTGAAGATATTGACAAAGACAGGAATATTTCTCAGGTTTTCTCCTGGGAGGATGTATCCCTTTTCTCACAAAAGTCAGAAACTGTAAATCTGTATCAAATGAAACTGAATCAAAACACAGAGTTGCATGAACATACACAAATGTATGTGCATACACGTCACATTGATCCATCTCCAATTACAATGTCAATATTACACAGAAGCAAATAAAAACACACAATATACATAGGTAGCATCTTAAGATGAGAAGCAAACATCATGGTTCAGATTGCATCTGCATCTTCATCTACTCATGACAGGAGATTCTGTTCAACTGGATTGTAAAGACAATGACTGCAAGGACATCAATTGGGACCAAAATTCCATAATAATTAACTACATTAAACATAAATATATTTTAAAAAAGTGGTCCCAAAGACAGCATTGCTCCATAATAATTACACTAATAGCACAAACCAATACTAAAGAGCTAGCCTGAAGTAGGGTTTTGTAGTCAGTATTTCACCGTCAATTGATACCAGTTTAAACAGCTTCAATTTGGAGAAACAAAGACAGGTTCTCACAAGTGAGTCAATCTAATGTCTAGAAAGATTGGGGTCCTAAGTGGATTTATTTTATTTTAAAAACGCAGTCTTAATTGTTTCATAGTGGTTAATGTAAATGCTATTTTACATTTTTGAACCATAAAACCTTTGAATAAGATTATTTAAGTAGAATTGTTTGTTAATTTCTTCTGAATATTGCGGTGGTCTGTGGTCAGTTACATCTGAAACATGCATTGCTAAATAAACTGTGATGAGCATAAAAAGGCAGGAAAAGTTATTTTTATAATTCATATCGGACTTAAATTTAAATAATTATGCTCTAAGAAATGTCTGAAGCCTTGAGGGTAAAACCCTAAGTTAAATGTTATTTTATCTCATTTCAGAGTTTCTGCCCAAATGCAATATTTGATGCAGCTCATGTTTATTAAAGAACATTACTAGTAAGAAAGCAACATGTTTTTCAGCATATATAATAAAACACAATCATTTTGGGATCTATTTGAATTGGCAACTCAAAGCAAAAGTAAAAAAGGGCATAAAACTATGTTTAAAATTAGCCTCATGCTAACTGGCCTTTTGCTTTATTCTAGGTGAAAGCTAATCTCTGATTCTCCAAATTATCTGTTCACACAGCTGTCTAATGCACGGTAGACACTGACCACATTGTACGCCCTACAAAAACCGCATTTCGGATTTAAAAGTCAGTTAAATCTTTTATAAGAAAAGCATACCTTAGTGCGTACTACAAGACGACGAAATAATTATTGACCATATTAGGTTATGGACATATTATATTCTTGTTTAAGTTAATACATCTGAAATTCGACATAGAGAGGTTGAAATTTCCTTTTACTCCCACTAAATATCACCTTTTAATGTATTCATTTTTAATACACGATGCTTTATAAAGACATTAAACAGTAAGACCATAAACTAGGACTGAGTTGTGGGGGAGGATGTGTTATAATAAGCTGTGGGAGCAAGGGGGCTCCCTTTAAACTTCAACCCAGAACTCCCTAGTATCACATCTCTGGATGAGGTTTTATTGAGGGACAAAATAGTTCCACTGATGGTCTGGATGCTTAGCCACAATGTCTGGAGGTGCAGAGGGGAAAACAGAGAGGGGCTAATTAAAATTTCAGAGGTACCAGCTGGGTGTCTGATCCCAAACCTCCACCCAATCACCCCTCCCAGTGTCCTCATGTAAGGATTGAGACACACTCACCTTGATTTCTTCATTTATTAACCTTGACAGAAGCAGATCTGTGTCCACCCTCACAGTGCCACAAAGCGTGGATAATGAGAATAGTGTCAAAACATACAGTAAATGTTATGCCTAACACACACATACAAACGCGAAGTTGACTTATTCATGCAACTGCACACACACACACACACACACACATATTTATATATACACATACCCTGTAGGCCCAGACAAGGCCGTCCTTTAATGAACAGCTTAATGAGCAAAGGAAGATACAACAAAGCCGTCTGGGAGAACTGTTTGTAGTGAAGTGATCAAATACTCCTGGAAACGATATCCTTAGCTGAATGATAAGCATGTCGGAATATGAAATCAGGTTCGTTTTCACCAAATTGAGGCATCATTTTGCCACTAGGGCACCTTTCAGTGACAGGCAGATCAACTAAAAAAACTCAATCTTTCTAATTTATCTGTCCCACAATGCACCATTTGTGTATTATTTTAGTGTCACTTAGCATTTAGATTACATTTTGTGCTTGATTGTCATTTTACAGCTTTTCTGTCTATGGAAAGAAAATGAGAGAAAGGACAAGAAGAAATATGCAGTCTATAAGTCTATGTGTGTACCAGTGAGTGGCGTCGGCGGTGTTCCCCGAAGAGTTGCTAAATTGAGGGCCGCATCTCCATTTGGCCTGCCGGATGGTGACCTTGTATCCCTTTCTGTGTCTGCTCCCTGACTGCGTAATGAAGACTTCAGGGCCAGGCAAACAAATTGTAATAAATTGTTGCTCCATGACTGAAAGGTATTTTTTTTTACCTCCCAAACAAACACTCAGGCAGTGTTTAGCAAAAGCCTCCTGAAACTTTACACATTTAGTTGTGTTTCAGTTATGAACTTCAATGTATTTCACTGAGACTTTTTGTAACAGAACAACACAATATACTGCACCATTGTAACATGCTAGGAAACAAAATAAAAGCTGGCATCCATTTGCATTAGCCCTTTTGGTGTTTGTCTCTAATGGCTGTGTACAATGGCTGGGAGACTAGGGCTGCACAACATTAGAAATGTATGCGATAGCAATATTCTTGGTAAAAATGATTGCATTCCAAACAATATCTACAGAATCTATGCAATAGTAATATTACATTTATTGATATTGCTGGGACGATATATTCACAACATATTCAGCATTTATAATCTAGAGACTGAAATTTTAGCTTATTCTTTTTTTAAAATAGGTTCAATTTGATCACATCAGATGGAGAGAAATAAAAAAAAACTTTACTGGCACCTTAGTGGGGAAATTCAGGTGTAGCAGCAGCAAAAGGACAGGCAAGTCAAAGCATTTGGATTCACACAAAGCTATAGATATAAAAACAGAAAGTTAGAATAAGAGACTGTAGAGAACAAGACAAATCTGTGAATAGCGATTTTCATGTTGTCAAATATTCTCAATTCCATTTAGGTCTGAACTTTGACTAGGGCCATTTTAACACATAAATGTGGTAGCACTTCAACTGTGAAAGCCAGAATGTTGGGTCCAAAACAGGGTCATTAATTAAATTACTAAAACAGATGTGGACAGAGTAACTCCTCCCACTGCCACACGGATGTCTTGTTCAGTTGTTGAATGGGTGAGACGTTCCAATCACAAACAGAAAAGCAATGTTTTTAGCAATAAAACTATAATTGATTATTCTGCCGCAGCTATTACACTTTATTATGAATGCAGAGTCACTATAAGGTCCACAGCCAGGTGTGACGATAACAAATTTTAAAGTAACTTTGCCTTGTTCTCTGAATTTTGAAGGGAGAGGAGAGGAGAAAGTGCTCTAGTTAACATTACCAGTTTACACTGCGAAACGGAATTATAGTCACTTTAAAGTCATAGAGAGTTTGTAACATTGATAGATATTTAAGAAATGAACCAAGAACGATGTGTCCTAATGGAGTGTTAACGCAACTCACTATAGGATTTACTTTTTACAGATCATGTAAAATAACAGACATGAATAATTTAAACTTAATAGAGTACAATAAAGGTACATAAAGCATTACAACATGCTGAGCATTCACCTTCCACAAGTTCCTGATGAATGAAAATGTATTACCTCCCTACCAGGACATTTTTCAGTATATATATTTGTTACCTGGTAATTAGTTTTTAACCTGGTAAATGGAGTTGAAATGCAAGAAGGTAAGTAATGTCCTAAGAAAACTACCCTGGTCCCTGCAGTCAAAAGGCTTGTCCTGTATTTATTTCCATCCATCTTATCATTAATTTTGACAAACCTCCTCGTCTCTGCTGAAGAAAAAGATTCTAAAAGCATGATACTGCCACCACCATGGTTTCCCATGGGTATGATGTGTTTAGGGTTCAGGGTTTTAATTGGAAAAAATGTTGGAAACCATATTTTTATTTAGCTTAACAGTTATGCATTACTTTGTGTTGGTCTAACATAAAATACAATAAAATTAATATGCATCAGTGGTCGTATGTAACAAAATATAAAAGATGGGTGGTATGAGTAATTTTTGCAAGGCAATAGATTTCCCATAATAAAGCAAGTCTGCTCATACATACATAAACAGTTTCAGATACACAAAAACACGCACACATTCATTGCATGACAGTGCTTAAATTCTCATCAGCATGGGAAAGAAATTGGTTGTGACAGTGTGTCCCGCGAATGTCTCCTGCTTCAAAGTTGCTTTCCTCTCACAGAACAAGCTTCTTTAATAAAAACATCACAGTCGATATCAGATACCCCCAAGTGAAACCCTTTACGAAAACACCCCCGCCCAAAGGCAAACATTTAGTCAATTGTGCATGAGAGAAAACAGAAGAAATCTTTACAAAGACACACACAAAAAGAGAGCAACATTTCAGAGAAAGAGCAGACAACAAAAGAGTGCCAGGGTAATGTTAGTTTGAGTTTGCAGCGACATGTTTGTTTTTCTTCAGAGTGTGGAACTTTGTGTGTGTTTACTTGTCACCACAGAAATGTCTGACCTTCAACGACGTTCTGAAGTTGGGTGAAGTTGTCTTTCTTCTTCCATTGAATTGTAGTGACATTTAATAGTCCCCACAGGTCGAAGAGGGTAACAAACACCAAATAAAGGCTGTCAGATGCCTAAAAAAGGACAAATCTTACTCCGAATGCCTGACTGAATGAGTCTGTGTGTGGATGTGTGGCACTTTATTATACAACAGGACAGGCCAGCCATTTAAATAATTGTTTTGACCTTGCTTGAATTTTCCACACTCTTCACCTTTTAATATCTTTTGTACTTGTGTCTCCTCCTATCAATCTTTCCCTGTGTTCCACGCCAATTACATGTTAGTAACAGAGAGGTGAAAAGATGAAGGGATAGGAGAGAGGAGCACTGGCTCAAGGTGTGCCATGAACTCCAAAACAGACACTGTTACCACTGGCCACTGTAACAGATCCCCGTCTCTGGAGTTTTGAATGATTCAAACATTGGCCCTTGCTATTTCTGTGGTGGCCAAAAAAAAGTTCCATGTCTCCTCTCTTATCTCCACGCCTTTTTCCATCTCTTCTCTTCATTGTTACTATGCTTTCCAGGCCTTCACACTGACTTGTCATTGTGATGCTTGAAACTCCATGAAATCTTTATTATTTTACCTAAAAACACCAGCTAACAAATTCTCTCCTGCTCATTTAGCCTCATAGTTAAGTTTATCATTTATTCTCCACAGACCTTAGCTTTGATGTTGAGATTTCCACATGAGAACAACTCGGTAAATATAAAAGCTTACTGCTGCCTTTGAACAAAAAGTGGTTTGGTGGAAAATATGTCCTGTGGATAAAATGAGTTCATTTTACAATTTGATAAAGTAATATCACCAGTGCGTAACAGTTTATGCCAAGTTTTTTAAGGCATAGTTTGAATTAAGTCAGGTTGTGCAACATTAGTATCAGTTCTCCTACCTGCAGTAGAAAGATGACATATCACAGTGAGTTTTTAGAAAGCTGAAGAAATCCTCAGAGAGGTGGAAAACTAAATGTTAGTTAGATGGGGACCCCATTCTGGCGGATATTAGTAATTAAAACAACTCAAACTGAAAACATTCATATCAGTGGGATGCAACGCTCCAATAAAACATGATAAATGTCTATACTTTTCAAGAGACTTTGTAGCCCAGATCTATATCATTATAGAAAAGTGGTTCATGCTTTGGGTGAAAACTAAAGATGAATTATGTAGATTTAAAATATTTAAGGAATTGGACTTGGACAAAAGCTGCTCCAGTGAAGTTGGTGGATTAAGATCTAGTAATGGTCCATAACAATCTGTTTATGTTAGCTGTAGCTACAGAATAATAACCAAATGACGGTTTTTCCAACTGAACGCTGTATTAAAAGACTTTGAATAATTTAAAAACAAAATAAACTAACAATTTTGAACATTTCCATTATTTAGAACTGTAAACAAATGTTTTCAATGTAGATTTAAAAAAATCCAATATCAATTTAAAATCTCCATCTCAGAGTGTGGAGGGGGGAAAAAAACCTTCCAAATCCTATTCAGGACGATATATATATGAAGAAGTAGAAAATATGAAGACAGGGATGAACATGTGTTAACTTAGTCTTCACAAAGACAAAAAAGTGTTTCGTTTGTGAGTGATTTAGAAATTCTAAATTAACAGGTTATAATCTCTTTCAATTATTTTTCTTAGAGCATTTATGCCTAGTTTATTTCTAAAGAGATACATAGCTGTTATATTTGAACAATTTTCTAAATAATGTAAAACAGCCTTTAGCATTTTTAATGGTAAATTAAAATTTAAATCTTTTAAAATATAACTTTTAATAAATATGAATAGATTTAAAGATGATTAAATCTTCATGTAATAATTTAGGCCTGAGGACAAACAGTACAGGTTTGCATTCCTAGATTCCTGTGCTAGAGGTGCACTAAATCTTGGAGATTTCATAAGAACATTAAAAGACTTTTCCCTAAAAGACTTTAGACTTAACTTGGAAAATGCAACTTCTGAACATCTCTGTTATGATATGCTGTCAGCATAATATTTGCATCTTTGCAGCGTGATGTATTTAAGTAAGTTAATTTGTAACATTCTGTTTCCCCTGAAGGTGTTGTGATTTTTTAACTCCAACCAAGGTAACATTTATTCGATTTCCTGTGCTATAACATTATTTTAGACAGTAACCAGAGCATTGTTTTGATTTTTGTTTAAGTGAATATCACAGTCATGGTGAAAAGAGTAACATAAACACACCATGTTAACCACAAACAGTACATTGTGTTTCCAACACCTACCATTAGATGGTGCATGGATATGTCTTCTAATATGAAGAAACATCCAGGATAATTTGTTAATTAATTAGGTACAAGACACAGAATGACCAATCAATACCCAGCAATGCAATCTCCAGTTGCAAGCAAATTGGAAAGCAAATAATTTAAAATACTAGCTATACAAAGAGCAACATGCCATAACAAATACATTCACAATGAACATAGAATCATATTAACTTTAATCTTAAAACCAAAACCTGGAACAAAGACATTTTATATGTCTTTTCTTAAAACTTTAAAGGCCTAGTGGTGGTAAAAGGTGCTGCTTTTAGCTCTTACAGCTCCAGAGTCCCGCTTGTTCTCCTGAATCAAGCAGAAGAGATGAGAAGAAAAAGAAAAAACACGGGATGTAAGAAGCTATACAGGAACACAAGAGTGAAGCAAAACTCCAGAGTTTTAATGACCGAAAGACTACAAGAGCCTGCAGTAAAAACATTAATTACACAAACCAAGGTCAAGCAGAGCTGAACTGCACCCCATCTGAGATGGGCCGGACCATGCATAGTTTGTATCCAACTAAGCAGAGTTTTGGCCTCAGTGCAAGGCTACTGGAGGAGGCTGCATCTCTGCAGAGCACGCTTTGCAACCCCCAGGCCTCATTAGGGATGCAAAGAGGCTCTGACTCCCATCACCTATGAGCTTTTTATATCTGCCATAATCTCTTAGTAGATATTTCTTACACCCAATAATGAACAAGTTATTACAAAATACAACAGAGAGTGGGAGAGGTGAGGAGAATCGGGGGAAAAGACAGATAGAGAGATGGATATAGAACAGACAAACAAACCACTGAATGTAAAATAAAAGAACAGGCATCTCTGAATGTATTTTTTTAAACATTGGCCTCCCAACCCACTGTACATTTGGGTGGGTTAAGGGAACAGTGCTCCTAATAAAAACATAAATAAGTGCATAAATAAACAAAGGACCAGACTGACATGGCAGAGACAACACCTTAAGCACTGCAAGACAAGTTATCCCTCCTTTCTCTCCGCTGTCTGTGCTGATTGATGCGAAGGAGGGGGATCAAACGCTGGGGAATGGCAGCGCTCAGGAAAATGCAGCGATAGATAGTGGAGGAGGCCAGAGATTGGAGGTGATGGAGGGATCTAGGATGAAGGCGTAAAGTGGGAACAGATCAAGAAGTTCAGGCCCCCGCTGTCAGCCAGTCACTTCTATGAAATGACCCTCTAACTACAGGGCTGAGTCAGATGTTAAAGCCCCCAGAGTCAAGGAGGATTCACTCATTCTAATCCCCCACCTTTTCCTTTTCCTCTCCTTTTCCATTCACCTCTCTCCAGCAATCTTTCTCGCCCTCTCCCTCCTTTATCTTCTCTCCTCTGCGCCTCATCCCGAAGAGAAGGAGGAGGAGGAGCAGGGCCAAGCACCATTAATCTCCCATCTAATAACACTGGTAATGTTACACATTATTGGAAAGAGATGGGCAAAATGAACCAATAAGTTATCTGATATGGGCCTCCCTTCTCTATGCGCGCACTCCAATCCCAAGGACATTTAGGCAAAAGAAGAGACACAGATGTAGTGACAGAACGAGACAGAGGAGGGGTTTGGTGGGAGAGGAGAAGAGAGAAGGAGAATTAGCAACGGGAAGGGAAAAAAAGGGTGGACAATGTGAAATATTTCCTGTTATCGACCCCTTTACCAGGGACATGCATAGATTTCTGTATGTGGAAGATAAGTGTCTTTGATAAAGTAGGTTAGCATTGATTAATCCATGAAATCTGGGGCCGTGGACTTGAAGTTAATGAGTAAGGTTTTTCTATTTTCTCTGCAATCTCTCATGACAAACATTCCCCACACAGCTGGAGTATCCCATGCCAGTAGCAACGTCCCCCCATCTCTTTCCCCTCCCCTACCGACTCTAGATGCCTGTTATTTTGGGCAAAGATGGCCAATCAATGAAGTTGACATTTGTTACAATGAAGGATTCACAATGCAATCACAGCATAAGAGCTGTAAGTGCCTGCTAGGTGCATATAGAGAGGGTGAAAAGGTCACAGCTAATCTAAAGGGAACAGGAGTTATTTATCCATACACACCAGAATAAAAAGGAGATGAAAGACACAATCTATATATACAACCCCTGTGGGGTTATGAAGGCGTAACACGCACACAACGTGCACAGAAAACAAAGCGCACTGCATCTGCTGCAAAAGTAATTTCCCTGCACGTTTCAATTGGTAATAAATGCGGTGCATCAAGTGACCCATCTTGCTGCTTCGTAACTGAGTTTTGTAGCAGTGTTCAACAATTCAAGGAGGAGGAACACCAACACAGACAACCCCACCTCCCCCCAACCAAATCAAACCCACGATGAGGTTACAATGGTGGCAGCACTGTCTCAAACATCCATCTGCATCATCAGGGCTGCGTGCTCATGTGCCACTTTTAATATGCTGTGACAGTCCTTTTCTATCGCACAGGCGTAGTGAAGGAAAGCAAAGCAAACAGCACGCCGCCTGTACGCATCAGTCACATTTAGAAACAACCTTGAAACAAATAGCGGCGTGGATGCATCCTCAGGCATGGAGCGCCTGGAGAGAGAAACCAAGAGAAACAGACAGTCAAGGCATCGCAGGCGGGGGAAAAAACAGGCAGTTTTCTCTTTCTTTCTCACTTGCTGACTGTACATCAACACATCTATAGCCCACACTCTTTCACATTCTGCTCTCTCTCCTCTCTTCCTCTCACTCACATTAATCCATCTCCCTCTCTTCCTCTCTGCTCTAAATCATGTTTCTCTCTCCTCCACCTCAGCAGCAGCTGTGCAGAGGAGGTAGAGTGGATGTCAAAATATTTGGCAGCCATCTCTAGTGCCAGTGTAGCATTTTAACCTCCGCGGTTATTACACATACACAGGTTTGTCTGACATACCCCCAGGCATTAGCCTTCAAATCTTTCTCTCTTTTTCTTTCTTTCTTCCACTCTCTCCCTCTTTCCATTCATCACATCATTATCCTTTCGGAGAGGATGCGCAAACAACAAGCTTCACCCCACCCCTCATTGCTCAGCGCTTTGTGAATGGCTGAAGCAACACTCCACATAGAGCGAGCCCCTAATCCACCCGAGAGCAGATTGAAGTAAAGCAGAGGGCTCACCTTTTCACCTTCTCCCTACAGCCACTGGAGCAGGGATTGACAAGTAGAAATATATTCATTTTAAGCTGGCCTGCTCTGAATGTATTTATATCCAAACACATGCACATAAATAAACATGCTGCCCTCCTCCTTCCCCTACACACGCACGCACGCATGCACGCACACAAACACACACAGATGTTGTAGAAGCTAATTATCTAAGATCTTCCTTCCGCATCGGCATTTGCGTAAATCACGACAACTGAAAGACCTCTTTGCCCCAGGTACCGGGTCCACAATGCAAACACATGTAGTGCATTTTTACCCTCAGTTTGCTGCTCTAGAGACTTTTCTCAAAAGAACTGGAGATTATTCGGGGAACAGGCAGGGCTGACGAAAAAAAGTGGCACTTGCATTTTTGACTATGGCGGCCCACCATAATAATAATAAATCCACAATATGCATAGCAAATGCCATACAAAAGGATATATGTGCACGTTGTATTGTCATAAAAATCTAATTCTTAAAAAGCGCAGCAGCTTATACTACTCACAGAGTTGTTAATCATGGGAAAATGGCCACAGTGTCCCAATTCCCATCTTGAAGTAAGATTGGATGTCAAAGAAACACTCCTAAACACGTCTTTTCAATGTTTTATGAAATATACTGTTACATACAAATATACAATTATGCCTTAAGTAAGAGCATTTATCCATGTAGAATTAAGAGCTCTAAAAGTGGCAGTGAGGGAGACAAAAAGCAGAGTTGAGGTCGGCTATACTAGATCAATCTGATAAATTTATTATTACTTTAATTATTATTATTATTATTATTATTACTATAATAATAATAAAGATGATGATGATGATTATTATTAATATTATTATTATTATTACAGTAATCATAATAATAAAGTAATAATACATCCCAAAATATTGTCATTATATTATATATTGTATTCATTTTAAATATAAGACTGTGACCGATGAAGGAATAAGAGTTGATATTATAAAGAAGATAGTTTAAAGTCAAAGCTACATTTGCTTCAACTACATGTGTACTTTGTGAGCAGACAAACAACTCCACTGTGTGTGGACAGAGAGGCTTAAGGTGAGGTACTACGACATCTTTGATATCTTTTTACAACAGAAAGAGAGACACCAATCTAAACGCAAAATATTAAAAATTTAAATGTGACTAAGTCACATAATGTAAAATCAATTTTAAAAGTCCATATTTTCCATTAAAATAATCATATTAAACATGACAAGTTATCTGTATTGTCTACTTATCCTGCGTTAGTTTGGTGTGACTGAGTCACATGAAGTGAAAGTAGATGATATTTTCCTCCTTTCTTCAGTCATTTATTGACCGTCTCTAAACCACACTGCTCAGCGGTGAACACACAGAGCTGATCCACTGTGTTGATGACAGCTCTGGGTAAAATGCTTAAAAAAAACAAAAAAACAATCTTTGTCAAAACCGGGATGAATGTCGGTCAAATTCATAACCAGAAACTAACTTCAGCGTGGTTTTGTTTGAAAAGAAAGTCAAGACTCGCACTCATTTTTTTGATTTGTATTTTTATTATTATGCTGTTTGCAGTTAACTGTAGTCTGCTGCTCATTTGAAACTTTAAATCTGAACTACCTATATCCAAAAAACTATTGGTTTCGTTTCTTTATCCACTCGCTCGCTGTGTCAGACTGTGAACGAGAGAGCAGCAGGGGGAAGATGCTGTGTGTGTGTGCCAGAGGGAACCCACTGTGTGCGGCAGAAAGGAGAAGAAGCTGCAGACAGGGAGAGGCAGCGCTGAGGAGGGCTAAATGATTTCATTGGATTAGCCTAATGTCCTTCGAGAAAAAAGCCAATGGGCCAGCAGGTCTTTAAGATACTTTACAATATTCTTTTGGTTAAATTATTACAGCCCAATCAGCCCAAAAATATGAATCGGCCCACCAGGCATTGCCCAGGATGCCAGATGGCCTGTCCATGCTTGGGAACAGGGGACAGTCCCAAAGGGGTGTTGACAGAGTGTGTAAATCTGATGTCAAAAAGATCTAATAGCGGTGCATGGGCTTGATATATGGTTGGGTAGAGTGCAGAGAGAAGCATGGTCAGCGTCCAGAGGGTACAAACTCAATAAACACAAAAGTGCAATATTGTATGCATGCCTTTTGTCTCCGTAAATATCTGAAAATGTAATTGTTGGTTAACCATGTTCAAATAGGCTCTCCTTGTATAAACTTAATCAATTAAATTAATGTCACAAGACACACAGCCTAGAATCTTAAAATGTAATAATAATTTGATTCGTTTCTTCCATTTACAAAGTGACATTAAACAAAGTCATGGTTTGGATAGGAGTTTCTGCAGGATAGCCTCAATATGCAGCACCAACAACGGGTTATCTAAGTTAACGAAACTGCTATAATATTCTGACAATGCTTTGCCAATTATGTGCATAGTCCTATTAACCACATCTAAAATTATACATTCCTTTACAGAGGTACAATCTTCAATAAAACCCTTCCTCGTTACAATATTTTTTATATAGAACAGTTCGCTCAACTGCCAGGCAAACACTATCATACCTCTTGTGAGCACTGATTTAAAATGCTTTGAAATATTCAGTGGGCTCCCAGTTAATTATCTGCATACTAAATTTACAAAAAAAAGTTACTCTCTTGCTTTATAAATGCAACACTTTTGGCCACAGCTGTTTGAGCACAACATATGAAACGGATAGAGTGGGAGCTGCAGCAGCCAATCTGAAACATCATTCACTGAGAAAATAACTGTAACCCCCAATTTCCACTGCATGCGCTCCACTCCGCTCTGCCACGCACTCCGAAGCAAAAACGCTCCCTTTGTAGTCAATGAGAGCATTTCCACTGCCGCCTCCGAGCGGCGCCGGGCGTCATTTCGCCATCTGGCAAAAATAGGATTTATTCTATTTCTGCCAGACGCCAGAGCAGGTCTGCAGTCAATCTACACAAATCACACAGCACCAACAGGATATAGAACAAGCACATTTCCGAGTGTTCTTCAAAATAAATCAATAAAGATGGACTAGAATTTTTTGTATGCACAGCTATATTGATATAAACCCACGTATAGTTATACATATGTTGTCCAAAATATCTTGATACAGAATAACAGAGAATAACTGTTCTTTTCTGTACGTCTTCCACAGAATAAAGAATTTTGTTCTGACTTCCGCATTTATTACTGGCTTTTATCGTGAGATCTTACAATTCACGCATGCTGCTTTGAGCACCTCTGGGCTGCGGACCGGAGCGGAGCGGATCTAGAGCGCATACAGTGGAAATTGCGAACAGCTGTGGAGTGTGTGGCGGACCGGAGCAGAGCAGAGCGGAGCGCATGCAGTGGAAATTAGGGGTTAAGGGTGAAAAACACTAAGCAATAAAACAAAGCACATGTCCTATAATACAGTTTTGCAACAGTGGATGTAATTATGTAATTTTCTCATCAGCTCCATGTTTTTCAAGGATTCACTTGAAATTCAAAGCAGAAATGTGAGAAGATTAAGTTCAGCGCAATCAAGATTAGGATTTTATATTCAAATACTCATTAACATCTAATTCAAACAGAAAAACATAGGGTGTATTTATGTAATTTCTTTTCTTTTTTGATATAAGTTTAACAGGTAGTGAATACAGGGTAACTGGATTCCCTTTTTTCCTATTTCTAAACATCTGAAAGCACACTTATTAAAAAGAGACCAAAAGGCTACACCTTTTCCCCACAGGTTTGTGGATTTAATTTTGTTCCACTGGATTAAAGAAGACACAGGAGAACTGTTGCCACTGTTCTGGTTATAATACACATACAAACACACGCATTCACAGAAAATCAAATCTCCTTTCTGCCCCATTAAAACCTGTTTTCCTCTCCTGTGTCCTATTATCACAGATTCTCCTCTCTTTTCCTGTGTACCATCATAAGATTTGTGCTGCAGTGCATAATACTCTAACTATCCACAAAAAACACACACTTGTTAGCGTAATTCGTAGCTTTGTTTATTGTGACACACCAATGACACAGTTTGTAAGCTAAGGAAACAAAGGACCCAAAGGGGGAGTTGGGGAGATGGACCATGTATGATTTAAGTATCATGTTTTATTAGTAAAACAGCCAGAATAAAGGCATACTGATATAGGACCTGAGATTATGCAGTATTAAATATGTCGATCAATTCTAAATGTAAATGGGATTCAGATTGATTTTACATGTCAAAAATCATATAAATCTTTTAAAGTGTGAATTACATTCTCTTTGATCTGTGTTTGGCTGTGCTGCTCACACCATACAAAAGACGAGTGTTATAATAAAATCAACAACAATCATTATAATAGCTAAGGCACAGTGTAGGCAGGAACTGTGAGACTTCAGAAAGTCTGAACCACGTGAGTTCACAAGTGCGTGGCTATAGCTGTAGTTAAATTTATAATTTCCCCCATCTGCCTTATGCATACTTATGCACACTGTGCTTCAGCCTGACAACTGATTTGACAAAGGAACCAAGCACAGAACATGATGTCCTGTAGGCTCACCACCCCAGGCATAAATATTTATGTGAAAGCCGGGAGGCCAAGGAGAGTCATTATAACCTTGTGTAGACCCAAGTGCAGCATCCTCAAATCAGAAGTCTTCTTCCTCCTCATCATTGCCCTCGCACTTGCTGCTGCAGGCATGATTTTTAATGTTCAGACACAAAACAGAACAAATTGAAGAAATGGGAGAAAACACTGTGTGCATAGTGTGAAAACAGAGGCAGAGGCTTAGAAAGGGAAGCGTGCAGAGCAAGGAAAGCGGGGATATGGTTGGGGTGAGGAGGGTGAGTATGGATGATAATGAAGAATGAGTCCATGGAGTTGGTCTGAGAGACTGAGCTGGATGCAGAAAGCAGCTTACTCACAGTGCTGGTGAATCATTGTGCCCTGCCTGATAAGCTCTGACTCACGGAGAGAAGTGGAAAACAGAGGGGAACAGGCGTGTAGTGTAGGTGGAAAACTATCTGAACGCCTGTTTGCATGTATGTGCCAGTATGTCCACAGCATGTAATTTGGACTACTCTCTGAATAGTGCATGTTTGCGTGTGTGTGTGCGCGTGTGCGCGTGTGTGTGCGTGCATGCGTGTGTGTGTGTTTGCCTGCTGCAGTGGTGACAGTGAAGGTCAGTAGCGTGGGTGTGTCTCAGGCCTCCTAGCTGAGGCCTGGGGCTACGGAGCCATCACTGTCACATCTCTGCGCTGCCGCTGTGCACTGCTGGCCCTGCAGCATAGCGGCGCACAGCTCTGACTCACAATTACACTCACAACCCTTTGGCTCAGACACACATACAAAAACGTAGTGGCAGACAAGACATATCTAACCCACCTCAGGAGACAAAGCACATGGAGATTCCTGAATACACATAGTGGGATGCCAGAAGGATGTACAGTGTGCATGTTCTGTCTGTAGAGACTTTAATTGAGCTTCAATACACAGATACACATCAATGAAACAGTCCATTTACTTATCTTAGATTGAAAGCACAATGTACATCCCTTCTCTAACATGTACACTTTTTGACCTTGTTTACACTCTTAAAAGCACCAGGGGAAACAGCATAATTAATCTAGCAGTCCGTTCAAAGTCTTTGCTGTATCATCCAAGGCTTGCTCTCTGCCATATTCAACAAATATGTTCAAAGCCTATCTGAAAGCCCATTAAAGACTTGGAGCTGAACACAAGCTTGACAGTCTTTAGATAGTTTTAAAGCTGCCAGCCAGACTTTCTTAGTTAAAGCAATTAAACTAAGTTTAGATTTAGTTTGTCACCTATAAAACAACCTGTCATGGTCAGTTTTTATTTTTTCATTTGTGCTTTTGTTTTTAAATTATTCACTAATCAAGATAAAGCCTCCTAAAAACACGCTTTCCTGAACACATGCCTTTGGTGACATCAGATAAGGCAACTGATGGAGGTATTTTGAGGATGTCCACCAGTCTGAAAGATACGTTGTTATTGTTCTGTTTGCAAAATGCAGCAAAATGTTTGAGTCTTTAGTGCAAAAAGACAACAAAACTACATGGAAGTGATTTGTGAAGTCGACCAATGCAGACTTAAATAGGCAGATTTCATCATAAAAAACGCTGAGTGATCATTTCAAGTAAGGTTTAAAAAAAATGTGGTCTGGTCATTAAGCTGACTTACACGTCCCAAAAGATATTTAGTGCTCAACTACTGCATGAGCTGATACCTCTGCCAAATACGATCACCAGACTGACATACGATTAAGGATCTCATTCATACAAGTTAGGCCCAGCATGCACCTGCAGCTATTTTCAACTGGTGGGTTGGATCCAAAAGGAACCCTAATAGGTATTGTAGTATTGTATTGCAGTTTTATTAGGACATTTTTTATTACATTCAGTGAGTGGGCACTCAGCAAAAGCTATACATTTTGAGTCTTTTTGAAAGTTATTCCCTGTAGCTTGCTTTCATTATTTCATATCTGCACATAAAAAGACTGTCGTATCAGTTATGAAAAGGCTGAAGTGCTTTGGTTGTGATCAAAATGCAGCTGAGAATAAAAGGAAATTATTCTCTCTCTAGCATTGCTGCCTGCTAGTGTTTTTCGTTTACTCATTTAACATGTAATGCGTGTGTGTTGGCATACCGTCATATTCTTTCAGCAACCTCAGGTTCAAACTGCTTTCTTTTCATTCAATGAATTTTAAAGATTTCAAAATGTAATCTGTTTGGGTCATTAGGGTGTAATAAGGTTCCAAAGCCAGACCAGTTGAGAATCATTGGCTGTTCCATCGTCATCATTCCAATCTACACTAAAGGGAGAAAGTAAGTTTAAAAAAAAAACCTTGCTTCACATTTAGACAGACAGGTTGTTCTGGTAAACTAATGCAGTTTCACTTCAGCCATTGTTCTGAGAAATATAGTTGGATAAAAAATAATTTAAGTTAAATTAGACAGTTTAGCATTAACCCAATGTATAAAAGGTAGAGGAAGAGGGTTTAAGTCCTGAAGTGAACACCGTAATCATTGCTGTTTGCTTTAGCTTTACCATCCACAGCAGTATTGAAAATGGTCAAACCCTGGGTCAAACGCATAAAGTTAAAACCTCCTTTGAGCCAAATGAAACTGAAAAGCTTTAGAATTCATGTAGAAATAAACATTTGTGTATGTGGGAAATATACATACATTAAACAAACTGAGTATTTCCAACTGGTACTGAGGGGGGGAATTAAGGCAGGCAGCCATACAGGGTGACTTCCTGTTTTATTAGTTCTCTCACAGAAATACAGCCCGGTCGTCTGTGCCTCCCTTCAAAACTGAAACATATACAACCCCTGTCCACACTGTAGCCCTGAAATGGATTGATCCTACATCAGAAGCCTCCACGTCACTCATTTCAAGCCATCTTTTCTCTGGCCTTTTTATGACCCACTGCATGGCACATAAAAATAAGAGCACATTGCACAATTACTGCCTAATTAACTGGTTGATATTTTATGTGGTTAGTGAGTCTGCAGATAGCCTGCACATCATTTGGCCAGATTTTAGGAGAAGTCTGTCTTACTGGACTGTTCTCAGGCTGATGTACTGACCTCCACATCTAATTTATGAGTGTGTGTGTGTGTGTTTGTCTACACGTGAGGTGTCTTGAATTAAAAGAAAGCACATATTGCTTGCATTGGAAAGGAGGTGGGTATTTGTTTGATTCCTCTGAGTCACGGTTTATCTTGCTTCCCACTTCCCGCCCCCTCCTCTTTTCCCTCCCTCCATCCCTGCCTCCCTCAGCCCTTAACGGCAGCAGGTTTGCATTGGGATTTGAGGTGTAATTAAATTCAATAAATAGGCGAAGGTGAAGAAATAAATCAAGCGGAAACTGATGAACAATGGGAGATTAAATGCCACTGAGCCGTGTAAACAAATATTTCAATAGAACTCTCAACAGAGGGCACTTGGGGCCTTCTGCAAGCCTTGGAAACTTTCAAAACTGAAAGTCAGCTGCGACTGCTATTACTGCGTTTCACTCCATTGTCTTCTCTGACATCATAACACAGCCCATAATGAGGAAATAAATAACAATTTCAAGGATATAGATTGTAGGAGATGACAGGCTGTTTCTTGCCCTCTGTCGCCAGCATACCTCATCACGCTTCTGCATCATCGCCTATTCAAAGGCCAGTCAGCCCTTTATTAATGTCTACTGAAGAAGCAATTAATGCTGCATTATACATAAACTACAGCTGTGCAAATCTGAATAAAGTCTGATTAGGTGCTAAAGAGGATAGAAGAAATACTGCAGGTGCATATTAATACTACCATTGTCAAGAGGAAAGGGGTCATCGGGGTGCAGCTCTTTTTCACCAGACTTTTCTTTAGTAGGCATCAGAACAAGTTGAATACATGCCAAAGGAACCATGCTCCTGTTCAGTTTGAAACAGTGTAAGTCAAAGGTGTTTTACTCACTGATTAGCTTGCTTTACCTCTTTAGCACCATTATTCCCTCCCGGGCATTAACAAGTACTTAAAGTTCCCAGAATGGGAAAGAGGTCCTGTTTTAAAGCCACAGCTCAAGCGATCAGGTGCAAGGTGCAAGGTGGATGAATTTATGTTTCCCAACAACAGCAAGTTCAACCTTTCAGCTTATTCATAGACCTGTAGAACATGGCTTCCTCAATGTGTGGGCCGTGTTTTCTTGTGTGTGCCCATGCTTCCTGCGTCGTTCAGATTGAATCCTGCTGTCCCTCTCTAAATTAAAATAAGGGGTTGAATGCACTCCTACTTGAGTCTTTTGGAAATGATCACCAGGATTCATTCTGTTCTGTTTAAAGGAGTTAATATTTAGTTAGACTAGTATGACAGGGGGCTAAAGCAGACCTTTCACCTTCTTAAAACAAGGAAATATCTCTAAAACCATGTCTGATAACAGTGATACAAAAAAATTTATTCTTTGAGAACAGTGTCACAGACTCAGTGAAACTGAAGTTTCTAAAATAATTGTAAGATTTGTGCCTGTAGCTGTTCAACAAGTGTCTGATTTACTAGAAGGATCAATACACCAGAGAAATTGTGTGTGTGTGTGTGCGTGCGTGCGTGCGTGCGTGCGTGCGTGTGTGTGACAATAATGCTGCAATTAATTCAGTAACCAACAACAATATTTTTTATAATAATAAATACTTTGTACAAAATGTTTAGATGGTTACATCCTTAAAAGCCTTTTAAAATAAAGTCATTTTCAGATCGGTGTTGTTTCAAGATAAGAGAAGTCCACCTTGTCTTGGCCTTTCTTGGACTAGCCATTAGCTTCAACTTCTAGATTTATCCAAAATGGAGCCCAAGAGAGTTATCTCCCATGGGTATGGTGTTAGCTGTTTATAATCATTCAACAGAACCTCTCTTCAAAAAAAGATTTTTAATTACTGGAAAAATACTCTTTAGTCCTTTTGCAACATCTCACTCAATTCTTTTCCCTTCTTCTCCCTCCCCTCCTTTGTGTTTTGTCCTCCCTTGTCATCTTTTGAACAGCTGCACAGCCTTTATTATGTTTCCTTCTCTCTCTGCCTGCCTGGCATTTTACTCTAATCCTCCTATGGCCTTTCACATGCACAATATTTCCCCCTGAGCCCCCGTTCCCTTGACAGGCTTTCACATAGAGTATTAGATTAGGCTTAGCTCCTTTCATTTATTTTTTTATTTTGTCAACACTATTGTCTCTAAAACTTTTTGCAATCCAAATGTCCAAGTAAAGCAAAAAACGTAAGCGACTCAACGGTTTTCCGGCAGAAAAATTGTGTCTCTCGTGTTCTTTATTTCTGTCATTTTTTTGAGTTTTTTTGGCAGTGAACATGGGAGCACCAGCAGTGTTTTCAGAACAGGCTGTCTCATGGTTCTGTTTTTGCCCTATCATTTGGTGGTAAATAGGATGCACAGAGAGAAATTGGATAAGCTGTCACCCATTAAGACAGCCAACAGCACCTCTGCCTAGTTGCAGTAAAGAAGACCGTGTAATTCAAGGACAATACGTGGTGCCATTTTAATACTTTTGTAGAACTGACCTGAGCTCTGAACCTCTATGGGAGGAGCTGCATGACAGAATAAAATATCTCTATAAATATTTCTAATCATGAATCATTTGCTTTCTGGACGATGCTGAACTCTGTGATGCCTACTCTTTGCCCTCTAGCCTTTATCTCTGAGCAAACCTGCAGCTGTCCTTCCATATCTTTTCCCATCTCCCTACCCTCCCTAGTGAGCAGGCCCAATCAGGAATCAATAGCCATGTCACAAGGAGCCGACACTGCTTTGACACCAGTGGATACGACAAAAAAAGTCTATTACACGGCAGTTATCTCCATTACTCCTGAGCGACTTTGTGCCGAGACACCACAGAGCAGAGGATGGCAAGCCAACGAGAGACGCCGTTGTGAGAAAGGTGGGTGTGACAGGCTGTGAAGCTGTAATTCAGAGCAACATCTCTGATTAACCTGCATCTTTCCTTGGGGATTCGGTGCGTTTACCAGGCAGAAGACCGACACCAATGATTCACATGCTCCAAACTGGGTAGATAGCAGGACTACCACCTGAAGATGCTTTGCGAAGACATACCAACACCTAGTGTATACAATGTATATTCTTATGTCTGCTATTTTGATTAATGACAAGTTAGTTTTTTTTCAACTGGTATAATGCATGATAGAAACTGTTTTAAACATGCATAAAACTGCTTTATCCCTAAAAAAGTTTCCAAACAGTTGGTTGGGATGGTTGTTTGTGCCGGTGGCAGCATATCTGGACCCTAGGTGTTGAGCATGGAAGCAGCAGTAGTAGTTGGTTGACCGTGTGACTTCTCTGAATCTGAAACGTTCCCTGACCTTTTTAGATATTTGTACATTTTGTAGATGGAATCTCTGATAATGCGGCTACTTCAGCTTGTTTTGTTCTGCTGCGATATATTCCAACGTCAAACTCCCAGCCAGATGTTCCAGGTCCCGGTTCTGTTTACAATGATGATCACAATTGCTAATTTATTTGAGTGTGTTTAATTTTGTGAGAGGGGGGAGCTGGTTGATTTAATTTACAGGGCAGTGAAACATTCACAACGACAGAATCTAGGGGGGGGAAACTATTTAAATCCCGTTGATGTCACGCCCCACCTGCAATACCTCTACGCCCCACTAGTGGGGCTCGCCCCATAGTTTGAGAAACACTGGTGTATTTCAACAATAATGTTGTAAATATCCAAATAACTTTACAGATCTTCATTGTAAAGGGTTTAAACAATGTTTTCCATGTATGTTCAATTAACCATAATCAATTAACATGCACCTGTGGAATGGTTAAGACCTTAACAGCTTACAGAAAGTAGGCATTTAAGGTCACAGTTCTAAAAACGCAGGACACTAAAGAGACTTGTCTACAGACTGTGAAAAACACCCAAAGAAAGATGCCCAGGGTCCCTGCTCATCTGCGTGAACGTGCATTAGGCATGCTGCAAGGAGGCATGAGGACTGCTGATGTGGCTAGGGCAATAAATTGCCATGTCCGCAGTGTGAGACAACTAAGACAGCGCTACAGGGAGACAGGAAGGACAGCTGATCATCCTCGCAGTGAAAGACCACGTGTAACAACAGGATCGATACATCCGAATATCACACCTGCGTGACAGGTACAGGATGGCCACAACAGCTGCCAGAGTCACACCAGGAACACACAATCCCTCCATCAGTGCTCAGACTGTCCGCAATAGGCTGAGAGAGGCTGGACTGAGGGCTTGTAGGCCTGTTGTAAGGCAGGTCCTTACCAGACATCACCAGAACAACGCCGCCTATGGGCACAAACCCACCTTCGCTGGACAAGACAGGAGTGGCAAAAAGTGCTCTTCAATGATGAGTCACGCTTTTGTCTCACCAGGGGTGATGGACGGATTCGTGTTTATTGTAGAAGGAATGAGCGTTACACCGAGGCCTGTACCCTGGAGCAAGATCGATTTGGAGGTGGGGGGTCCGTCATGGTCTGGGGCGGTGTATCACATCACCATCGGACTGAGCTTATTGTCATTGCAGGCAATCTCAATGCCTTGCGGTACAGGGAAGACATCATCCTCCCTCATGTGGTACCCTTTATGCATGCTCATCCGGACATGATCCTCCAGCAGGACAATGCCACCAGCCATATTGCTCGTTCTGTGCGTGAGTTTCTGCATGACAGCAATGTCAGTGTTCTGCCATGGCCAGCAAGAGCCCGGATCTCAATCCCATTGAGCACGTCTGGGACCTATTGGATCACAGGGTGAGGGCTAGGGCCATTCCCCCCAGAAATGTCCAGGAACTTGCAAGTGCCTTGGTGGAAGAGTGGGGTAACATCTCACAGCAAGAACTGACAAATCTGGTCCAGTCCATGAGGAGGAGATGCACTGCAGTACTTCGAGCAGCTGGTGGCCACACCAGATACTGACTGGTACTTTTGATTTTGAGCCTCCCTTCATTCAAGGACACATTATTCTATTTCTGTTAGTCACATGTCTGTGAAACATTTTTAGTTTATGTCTTATGGTGTTGACTCTTTTAGTGTTCATACAAATATTTACACACATTAAGTTTACCGAAAGTAAAAACAGTTGAAACTCAGTTTCTTTTCTTGCTGAGTTTATTTAAAGCAGGACCAGCCATGATGATAACGCTTAGAACTTATTCATATCTACAACATACTGGCAGCTCCCCAAGTACATATCTGCAACACTATGTGGCACCGTTAGTATGCCTGAATTAGCATCTGAAATGCATCAGCCACAGATTGTTTAAAATAATTTTTGTCAAATTGTGATACCCATCATGTAGCATTTTGGTATGGTGTTCTGGAGGGCACCAGTGACAATCCTATTTAAAGAGTACCAAAACTACAAAAGCATTGGAAATGCCTACAAATTAAAATTCAGTTTTTCTAACTGTGGCAGAAAATATAGTCATGTTCAAATGCTCATGTAACTCTTTGAGAGCCTTGGCATATTCCTATAAGAAGAGGGCTTTAGGGAAAACAATGTTAATACATTTGTTGGTGATGTTTAACTATACAGAATGCAGTTGAACTTTCTCGTCTCAATACAGAAGGGCACCTAAGGGCCAGGAACCATCAATCAATGTGACCCTGCGAATTGGGCATCATCTTGCAACAGTAAACTTTATCGGTCAATGCATCAGTCAACGTTTAATTGCTGAAATGTTATGTGCAGGTTAAATTACATGAATGTATCTATTCCCAAAGGACAGGACTCTGCTCAGTGGTTTCCCCATGACGCCTCTAGCTTCCTTTATGACACTCATTTGCCTGATTAGCTAAACAAATGCCGCCTCACTCTCTTCTCGAATCACACATCTGTGGACCTTCGATCTCTGTTCCCCGCGTGTGCAGCCTGTGTTCACACAAGCACAAATGTTGTATAAATAATTTCTTGTGCCGTGCCTCACAGTGAACAATGCATATGCCAAAAATGATCAGCTGTAAAACTGTTCATAAATCAGAGCAAGGATTGATTTAGAAAACAATAGCATTAATCACTGGGTTTTTGCACAGGTACTGTACAATTAATACAAACTATTTATCTTAATTTAATATGTGGGCACTGAAATACTGTCCAAGCTCTATACTTTTCAATGTACAATGAGGTAAAAAAAATAAAATACTTTATTTTAGCATTCTGTGTAAGCAGCCATCTTACATAAAGTATGCAAAAAACCATTATAGTCTCCTCATTATTGGAGAATGAAAACATATCATTTATTTTAAACAGAATTCAGACTTTGATGCACTGTGCTACAGTGTTAATGAAGGTAGTAGTTCTCCGTGAATTGTGATTGCTTCTGCAGAGCTTCATTTTACAACCTTGTGTTGAATACACTTCTCTGGCAACTCCTCTTGAATGTTTCATCAAAGAGCAGATCCCTGGGGTTCATACAACCCGCTCATCACACACAAACACAGGCACGCATGCACACGAACGTGCACGCACACACACAGGCAAACACTATGAGGAACCTTCACGTCATGCATGTGGAGGATATGAGAGTCAACTGGATGCCATTTCATCTGCTAGGGGAGCGATTTGATTGCATATTCAATGCGTTGGGATACAAACATGATAGAATGTCAACACAGGCAGCTATGGTAGCTGTAGTCGCAGTGGTGTGTCGGGAAAGCTTTTAGTGGTGTCAAATCATCCCTTATGGATGAAAGCTCCAAACATAGCTTTCACTTTGGCTACACATACATAGTAAAAACAGACCACTATTGAACATTAACAGCAACTCCAGCGCACTGTTAAACATTTTTGGCCTAATTTTTTTTGTTTTTTCTTCATTAACCTTTGTCATGTCAGGGAACTACCAAGCTAGCATAAATGTAAGATAATATAAAGTCTCAGTCATATTTTCATGATAGCCATGTAGAAACTGATTAGCGAGAGGCAAAGTGATGCTAGATGACTAATTGGAGAAACTGTGATTGGTGCATGCCAGTGAAAAAGCTGTATTTTTTGTATTTTTTTGTTGCTATTTTGACTCAGTAATTGGCATCTGCCTTTACAAACATCTGGAAAAGACAGAACAGGGATGAAGCACCTGGAGCATGTTCTTTGAAGAATGTATGTTGGCTGAACAAAGCTAAATAAGGAAAAACACAGGACCGTGTGTTTCTGCAATAAATACTCCCTACAAGCCTGTTTTTATGATGTTTTCGACAAAGTATGTACCATACAAAGTCTGTGTCTTTTTGCTTCCCAAGTAGACATGGAAGGGCAAGAGATGTACAGAGAAATCTGCTGTTTACTGGAAGGAGCTTATTCTGCACTTGGCCTGTCCAGACTGGTGACGAGGCAGTCATAAAATAATGCAAATGTTTTTCAGATCAGTGAACATACAATTCCAACATCAGTCTTCAGTGTGGAAGTTGTTTGAGAGAAGAAATCTGTTAGCAATTTTTTAGTACCAACTAGGGTTTTTAAATTGAAGTCAAGGGAAGCAGCTTTAGTAAGCTTCTAGAAAGGGAAGCTATTTTCTGCTACAGTTTAATCTGGCTGACACTTTTAAACAGGGGTTGAGACTTAATCAAATAACTTAAAGACTTAACATATGAGAGAAAAGTTGCTCTGTTTTATCCTCTTAAGGGCTACTATGTTTTCTGTCATGGAATATGTTGGATTATCAAATGAGGACAGTCTTTTGAAAATTTCCGTGTAGGGTATGGGTCTTCTTACTGTACAGGGAATACACACAGACTAATGTTTAGTAACGCTAGATACAATACTAAAGATGACTGAAAATGTCAATTTTGTAATTATGTCACTATAAAAAAAAAAAACTTGTTTAAATGCAAAGCTATATAACAAGAACTACTCAGATCCATGTCATTTGTTAACGATTGTTTATGAAGGCAAGCCAAAAGGAAAGGCTCCTATAGTTACAATGAATAACTGAATGATTTAACTATTTAATGCATATTGGTAAAACAGAGTTTTTTTCATCATAAATATTTGTACACAGCAGTTATTTTGAAATTATATTTTAAAAGAACTATCAAAAATCCTGAAAAGTTATGCCCTTTTACATTGCTAAAAATCAAAGCAAAATGGGTCAGAGAGTTACAGCTATTTGTCTGGTAAAGAAATCAAGAAGACATAAATGATCTATTTTAGCTGAGTTTTATTTGTAAAGATACGTCTGTTCTAGAACCAAGATGATTACACATTTAACCATAGAGTTTCAGTCATGCTGGGAGAGAGGGAGCTCTGTAATGTTTGGCTGTTGTCGTTTCATGACATCATAAACATTTTATTGCTGAGAATTACATTTATCACAGATCAGAAAACATATCTTATTCTTATAATTCTCACAGAAAATTTTCATCAGCAGCTCAGGGCTTTAAAAATCTTTAATCAGAAATCTACTGCAAAATCTTGAATCAGTGTATTTTCAGCTAGGACAGTGAGTGACCAAACCAAGCAGGTCAAAGTGTGTGAACAGAGTTTCTTTTCCTGCTGCAAACATACATGTTTAATTGCCTAAAGATATCAGACAAGGACAAAACTTTCACAGAATATAAATGTTTTTTAGTAATATGCATGAAAAATTGTTGCATATCTTTGAAGTTTTGAAACTATTATTTTTACACAAGATAGGCTAAGAAGGCTGCAGTGACAATGACAATGTCAGTTGATTTATTTTTGTTAAAATAATAATGAAATACCCCCAAAATGCCCTTAAAAAGTATGTTCTGAAATAAGATTTTTTTTTCTCTCATAAAAACTCAAATGCCACGACTGGACCTTAAACAGATGGTTAACAATCCTTAACCCATTGCTTATAAAGATTTATAATGTTATTTTGATATAGCTGGGATGAACTGGAGACCAGTCTAGGATCTCTAAAGAGACCCTTCAAGGATAAACAGGTATTGAAAATGGATGGATTTTGTAAACAAAATTTATACTGTTTATACAGTAAAACCTATCCAGATATGTTGGGCCCCCAATAAAAGAGAAGGAAAAGAATAAAGACAAATCGTCTGATCCCTCAAACATAAGCACACAATACGGTCTAGAGCATTCAGCTTTTAATTAACGTTAGCCATATCAGCGTGAAGTAATTTGAAATTGTCTTTGGGACTTCAGAAAGAAAGAGTGGGAGACGGAGACTTTAAACCATTAAGCTCAGCTGATAAACCAGTCACACCGGTGGAGTCCATATCTCTTGCTCTAATTTGATCTCCTTCATTTTGTGTTTTGCTTCTTTTTTTAGAAACGCATGGTACTTCCCTTCCCTTCACTTCCCTCCCTCCTTCCTTCTCCCCTTTATCCCTTTGATCCAGCCCCCTTTTCTTTCGAGACTTCTATTCCTTCAAGCTCCATCTTTTATTTCAGCCTCATTCAGTTTTTCTTCTCCATGTTCTTTATTTCTTCTTGCTCTCAGCTTTTCTCTTGCTTTTATCTCCACTTCATACAGAATAACTGTGCAGGCTTGCTGAGTATAATGAGGCTGTTCCTCTACAACTTCAAACCTTAGCTTCGCCAGTTTGCCAGGATTCTGTAACAATCCCGGGACAAATATTTTGACATTCAGACACAGGAGGAAAGTGAGCACAATCCATCCACACATTGAATTCATCTTTTATGGAACAAAAAAAAGTTTATAATAAAAATAAAACTGTCAAAACAATGTACTGCAAAAGATTTCCATCGATTGACGATAGACATTTTCCTAACTTTTGAATTTTAATATTCCCTTTGATTATGATTGTGGCAAAGCAATATGAATTAGTGCAAATTAAATCCAATAATAAGTAATAAAGACTATAATTAAAGTCAAGAACCTGGTATATATGTTACCTTGTTAACAATTTAGCAAGGCAGCAATGTTCCATTGTCATGGATAACACTAAATTGGCCAGAGCAGCTTTTTGTGCAGATACACGCTAGTGCCCCTGTAACTGTAATTGCCAGAAACAACACACGGTACTGAATGCCATGGTGCTCCATATCATGCCACTCAAAATAAACTTGACTTTTATGCTAATTTTAAAAGGTATAAAACATTTAACTTTAGTGCCTATATCTGTTATCACTGTTGCTGTGACTGCATTTTAAAGAGCTGGAAACGCAGACTCTGATTACTCAAAGGCCAAGCTAATGACTTCATGGGAATTTTACAAAGCTAAGAATCAGTCTTTTTTTAAAGAAAGTAACTTTATAACTATCTGGATTATTTCAATTTTTCCTACAACTGCGATTGATTTAAAAATAGAATGATTTGACTGTTGTAAGAAACTAGTGGTTACAGTGGTATGAAAAGATAGCAGGATGGTTGGGTAAGGGGGTGGGAGAAGGAAGGTCAGTGATGAGTCTTGAGCCGCCCTGAGCAGTAATGAGAAAGCAGTAAAAATGAGATGGCATTGTGTTGTACTTTAAGGTAGTTCATCTTTAAAATGAATAGTCCCTGAAGGGCCTAGTAGTTAATGCCATTTATTAATAGACAGACAGGGCCAGCAGTTTGGCTGTGGCCCTTTGAGAGCCCTTAGTTAGGATAGAGAGAGAAAGAGTATGAGTGACTACAATAAAAAAGCTCTTGGAGTGGGGGGTTGAAACTGAGCAAATAAGGTACAGAAAAGATGGGTAGTGACTGGGCTTAGCTTGCCAGCTGACTGCAAGAAGGATCTAAAGAGGAGTTACAATGTTGCCAACTGTTGATAAAAGAAAATATGAACCAAATGTAGAAAGGACATTTTGATATTGTGATCTTTCTGTGGTCAGCTCATTGGGCCTTCCGGAAAAATGCATTACCATGTTTCATGATCCATATATTAGAACGCATTATTACAACATGGAACACATAGTGCACGCCAAGCTCAGTCATTACAGTTAAACTGAAATGTTGCATGCAGTTCAATCTTTATTTAAACTACTTACAACAATTATTTTTCTGTTGCTGATTAACACAAGGCAAAAAACGTGTGCTTCCTAAGAGATGTCTGTACTGTGACATTCAATACAAATACATGCATAGCCATAGAATATACTGTACAATGTACCTAATGTTAAAGTTGTTGCTTTTTCACTGGATTATATTATAAATGATCCCTCATTCAATTAGCAAAAGCTGGTACCCTTAGTGAAAAGGCCCCATTGTTAGCCTTCTAAACCATTACTAGCTTGCAACCAAACAGTGATGTCACTGAATCATTGTATGATGGGGTGTTTTCCTGACTGTTGCTCAAGATCTGTTGCAAAGTAGACAAGTTGCACAACACTTCCAAAATGTGACGGTCAGCTCAACAAACAGTGAGATGGTTCTATTGGCATTTCTTGTTAATATATGACTTGCCATGTTTGATTTGAGACAACGTTCCCGCTTTAAAGCCCATGTTTGATGTAAGTAAGCCTTGGGAAAAATAGTTACTTGAGTAACTATACTGCTAGAAATGAAATATTTGTCTCTCTTTGGAAAACCATTGAAGGAGAATTGACAAGAGAAAGATGTCACTCAACAACATTGATATGTCACTTTAAATGAGTGGAAACATAAAGCAAGCAATGTATTTACATTATTTGTAGTGCATATGCATATTTTTTAACAAAGAGTTTTTTAATGAATAAAAATGAGAGGAGTATATCTGTCCATCAGCCCTGAAAGAAGAAACAAAATAAAAAAGCCATAGTCTGGTCCTAAAGCTACGGTGACCTGGCCTACTAATGAACAAACAGGCATTACCTCCTGGTGAGCCCGCTTTGTGCCACACCATTTGTCATAAAGTGTGTGTGTGTGTGGGGGGGGGGTGCTGTCACAGGAGTGCTGAGTGCTGCAGGACCAACGGAGGCAGCAGCAGCACAGCCACCCTGGGCCCAGCACTGAGCTGCACAACGTCTTTTGTTCCCTCCCAGAACACCGTCTAGTGACAGCTCTTGCCAAATAGCTTTCATTACATAGGAAGTATCAGTCTTGATAAAAGATCCAAACAAAGAAGAAGAGGTGGATTTATTGTGCTGCTCCACCCGGGCTCTGATAATATTGTTGGTGTCTAGAGTAAAAAATCACTTCTGCCATTTGCACACATCTAAATCTATGGCTACAGACGGTGTTGGAGAGAGGCTAGCTATGGGCCATATTACTATTGATTGGTGGAATGATAAAACAATTTCTTACCTGATGTTGAAAATGCACCACAGGCAATGGCAAAGGGGAGAGAAAAAGGGAGAGAATTTGATTAGTTGTGGCCTTGTACTGTATACACTGCATGGTCAATATGGAAGTACTAAGAAAGCAGCGCACACTCCATTATTATATCACTGCAATCAAAGTCTGCAAGCTCCTTAGTGGTTTTACTATATTAAGTGCTTAAAAGATCTTGATTGCATTTTGGCACATTTATTATGAGATCCTAAAGAGGTATTTTACTTACTCTAAATCAAGAGTGACAATCTAAAGAACAGAACCACCGTTGTGTAGTTACACTCTTTATTCCTAATGGGATTGTTTAAATTTTCTGAAGTAACAGTTTGTGAAGTTATCAGTAATAGTTATCATACCTGTAGTAAAAAGATGCAAAGTGAGTTTGTATAAAAGTGAATCTTTCCTTCCAAGTGGAAAAAGGCCAACAGTGGGTCAGGAACCAAATAACCACAGGGATTCTGGAGCAAGTTTATACAGCAAAAGCCCCATGAACTCCTTGATAAACTTGGACCAAATATTCTTACTCAGCAAAATCTTCATAGACTCAGGGTAAAGCTGAGCCAGAGCTCACCATGGTCCAGGTGGCAGTCTACCAAAATCACTTGGTTCAGAACCAGAGCTCTCAGCAGGACCTCCTATTTCAGTTGTTGATGTCAACTGTATTTATATAGCACATTTAAAAACAACCAATGCGCTTCACAAGATAATCAGATAATTTATTTAAACTACTTAAAGCTCATCATGTTCATATCTGTGAGATGCAACACTATATTGGAGGATATTTCTTTATATTTTCTCAGCTGAACAACATCTGCGTCCCTACATGAAACTAAATATACACAGCTTGCCTGCTGTATCAATATGCCTGATCAGCTAATCATCAGTCTGCAGGGATATTTTCCAAACTATTATGAGAGCAGGAACTTACCAACAGTCTTTTGTGAAACTGTAGACTTTTAATATCCATTAATGGTGTTGTATTCGTATTATAATGACTTTTTCAGTTTCAGTGGTTTTAAATTTCTAAAATCAGCAAAAACAAAGGTCCTCGTTTCTTCTTACTACCTCAAAAAAAAAAAAAAAATCAAACAAACTTTATAAAAGAATGTCTTCTAAACATGGGCTGCACAGTGGCACACATGGCAGCACTGTTGCCTTGAAGCAAGAAGGCCTGGGTTCAAATCCCAGAATTAGCATGTTCTCCTTGTGCATGCTTGGGTTCACTCCAGGTACTCCAGCTTCCTCTGTCCAAAAACATGACTGTTTCCAATTTCCACTGCATGCGCTCTAGATCCGGTCCACAGCCCAGAGGTGCTCAAAAAAGCACGCTCGGGAATTGCGAGATCTTGCGATAAAAGCCAGTAATAAATGCGGAAGTCAGAAGAAAATTCTTCATTCCGTGGAAGATATTTTGGACAACATGTGTATAAATATATGCGGTTTTATATTAATATAGCTATGCATACAAAAAATTCTAGTCCGTCTTTATTGGTTTATTTTGAAAAACACCCAGAAATGTGGTTGTTCTATATCCTGTTAGTGCTTAGTGATTTGTGTAGATTGACTGCGGACTTGCTCCGGCGTCTGGCAAAAATAGGATCAATTCTATTTTTGTCGGATGGCGAAATGGATGGCGAAACGCGCTCATTGTCTACAATGGGAGTGTTTTTTGCTGCGGAGTGCGTGGCGGAGTACATGCAGTGGAAATTGGGGGTTAGGTTAATTGGTCTTTCTAAATTTCCCTTAGGTATGGGTGTGTGCCTGCATGGTTGTTTGTCCTGTGTTGCCCTTCGATGGCCTGGCAACCTGTCCAGGGTGTACCCAGCCTCTCGCCCGATGAATGCAGGAGATACGCACCAGCCCCCCCCTGCAGAGGATAGACACGTATAGATAATGGATGGATGTATTCTAAACTCTATCTTAAAGTTTAAACAAAATGTGCTGATATTTCCTGCTGCTTACAGATTGTATTTAGATTTTCTTCCCTTTATACTGTAGTAGGGAACCATGAAATAAAAGGAAAACATCCTGCTAACAGTTGCCTAATATAGGAATTGTGCATTTGTGTTGAAGTTCTAGTGACAAAACAATTAAGCATTTTAAGCCATAAAGCCAGATGAATAGGAATCCTCATCCTCCTAAGCCAATGCCCTTTACAGCCCCCTGACACTCACTTAGGCTCCGAGTCAATCTCTTGTTTTTAAATCCACAGGAGCCTCCCACCACAAATGTGCTTTAAACACATAAATATGCATTGGCTTTGCACATAAACCCTACCCATACGCCAGCGAAAGTAGCCATCTGCATCAACAGAGCACATGCTGTGAGCTCGGCTCCATCCACCAGCCTCCTTCATATGGATATTTATCAGTGGGAGCTGAGATGGAGCCAGATCCTCGCACCCATTTCCACAGCAACCTACACTTGGCAGGTGAGACGGTGAAAAGTGCAGCTTGACTATTGATGGAGCAACGGCCCAGTGCCATATATAGCTGTTCCACATGGTCTTAGTTTGGAGTGTTTGGTGGGCGAGTGTTACTTTTTTTGCTTTAAGTGCCTTCACATGAAGCTGCAGTTTGAGGAGTAAGGTGTTTGGTTTGTGTTTGTTGGTGATATGAAAAAAAGCCAGAGCACTCGTGAATGTATAACTTTCTTTGTTCAGTTTCTCTAGCTGCTTCACATTCTATTGGATAAACAAAGGAGCCTCTGTAGCTGCATTCATTATATACAGTGGGTATAAAACATCCATACACCCTTGTTAAAATGCAAAGGTTTTGTGATGTAAAAAAATAAGGATGAAAAATAATTTCAAAAAGTTTTCTAAAATTAATGTGACATATAACCTGTACAATTCAACTATGAACAAACAAATCTGTTACAGGGAAAAATCTAGCAAATACAAAATGCAGCAGATTTCTGGTTGTAAAGTGTGCACACCCTTAAACTTATGCTTTGTTGGAACACTTTGGAATCAGTTTCAGCATTCAGTTTGCTTTGGTGGGATTCTATCAGCATCCCATGTATTGACTTCGTAACATTTGCCAACTCTACATCGAAAAAGCTCTTTAAATCTTTCCATCTATTTCTTAAAGCTTTCTTCAGGTGACCCACCAGAGATTTAGTTCTGGATTCTGGCTGGGCTATTCTGACATTTATTCAAGTTTAGATTGTTTTTGCCTTATTACTTCATCTTTTTAAACTATATTTTGGTATTATTTTTGCATTGACTATTAAGAGGCAGATTTGCAAAACACAATTTTGTTAAATGATTGTTAAAATGTTTTTATTTTTAATTCACTGATTCAAAATTGTCTGCACTTACCATTATGCTTAATCTTTATTTTTATAGCAGACACTTGGGTGTTCTGAGGCAAAATTAGCTGGTATTTTGATTTCTTTATGATTTAATGCAAAATGTGCATGATTGTTTTTGTATCAAAGTTATTCTGTGAAAAAGTGGTCGAGAGCTGAAAGTTTGGTTTCATCACACCATAACATATTCTTCCCAATGGTCTTACGAGATTTTAGCCATATAGATAATAAAGGAGACTCTGTTTACATGTAGAAAACAGCACTAACTAACAGTACTAAATTGCAATTGCTGGTCTTACCTCTGCTATAATGCCAGAGTTTCAGTAGTGTTTTCTTTTTCTACAGCAGATATTTCCAACTCCAGACCTCAAGGGCCGGTGTTCTTCCAGTTTTAGATGAGTCTCTGCTCCAACACAGTTGATTCAATTGGCCCAACTATTTCCTCAGCATGTCAAAGTTCTGCAGAGGTATATTAAGGAGCAATCATTTGTTTCAGGTGTGTTGAATCAGGAATGGAACTAAGGCCCTGTCTACACTGGGCAGTTTAAGTGCTTAAACGAATAAATATTTAGTCAGTACCCCATCTCGGTCACACTAGCCCGTGTTTTAAAGATCCCCTCCCCGGATATTTTTTTTACATGGGTAAGTGGGCCGTCTATTTCTTAAATCTCTGGCTCTTGGTCAGGTGTGAATTCGTTAGGTGTTTAGGAACTGAGTTTGGAAAGGAAGTGACGTCAGAAAACATGCGCCACAGCCAGTTTAATAACAACCGGTGACCACTCAGAGGCAAACAATAGGAAGATGAAGGCTAATCATCCAGACATGCCCTTGTTGCTCCTTCTTGTACATGTAGAGGCACTTGTAAAACTCACACAAGAATAGCTTAAGAGAAGGCGCGGCGTGAAAGGAGCAATTTCGGATACACCATATCTCAGACGGTGACTGTGACGTCATATATGTGGGTTTGCCTTTTTTTCGCACATGCCTACTAGGGTTGCACCAGCGTGCGGAGGACGGGAGGGGGTCATAAACAATGCTTTGTGTGTGTGTAGACAGGTATAAGGTTAGGTGGGATATAAACTGTACAACCTTAGCCGTGTTAGTGTAGAAGCAACCTAAAACATGCAGGATACTGACCCTTGAGGGCTGACTTTGGACAACTCTGTTCTACAGGATGTGTCACACTAAAGACGAAAACTTTACAGAAATCTAGTTTTACAGCACATAAATCTGACACATTACCCTTTTAAGATACACTGTATCTGCACAGAAACAACTAAAACAAGTGTTATAGCCAGCATTTTCAACACACCCGTAAACAGTGGGAGTACAAAACCTGTCAAGGACCAGAACCTGACTTTGTCAAAAATAAAACAGAAAAAGTTTGTAGATCATGCACTTGAATGACATTGAGCCAGAGAAAAACTCAACCTCGGATTTGACTTTAGTCCTTAGGCAAGGATCAACCATCATTTTTCAGACCTCGCCATTCCGAAAGCCCTCCTCTGATAGATTTCCCCTAAAAGATAAAGTCTGGGGATCTCTAGCCTGCTAGGCTGTTGCTAGAAAGGCATTTTCTTCTTCCCACATATTACCTCAGACCTAGATTTAACAAGCAGCCAAACAGACCTAGGATGATCACAGCTTTGACTGTTTTGGAAGAGCTCTGAGATAGGAATGAGCCACTGTGCATGGAAGGGGTTAAGTTTTACTGAGCTCCAGCTTCCCATTCAAGCGCTCTGGTGGACCTCTGTGTGTAATTATTTAAAGGCCCTGTATTACAGTCTCCAACAGGAGCGAGCAGGGAGAAGGAGCCAGCGATGGATGGATAGATAGATGGAGGGGGGGATCAGGCTCCTGCTGTGAGAAAGTAAAGCCTTTCAAGTTGGTCCTGCACAGAAAGTGGATGAGATGAGTGTTCTACCTTCATGTTCCCATGCTGTGAGGCTGCAACCATCTACAGCCAACAGCTGGCTTCTGGGATCAGCTGTGGGCACGGACCAACTCCCTGTGAAATCAGAAATGAACCAACAGCAGCACCGCTGCTCACGCATGCGCACACACGCATCCTGAATGTGTATGTTTGTCTGAGTCAGACTGCTAATTCTGATGCAACAACCTGGAGCTAGAATGCTCCAATGATGATAAACAAACAACATTTTGGATGGGGAGGGACAGATGCAGTGCTGAACTGAGCGAGGGAGGGAGGAAAGAGAAAGAGAGTGGCAAGTACTGGGCAAATAAGACTCAGAGGGCTTTTTTTTCCTAACATGAGATGGTTTCGGTTCTTTTAAATGTATGTTTGAAGTTGGGGTTGAGCTGAACACAAGCTGTTTGAAAGAGCGTGATGCAAGAGTGGAGCAGAAGATGAGAGGCAGGCCGAGAGAGAAGGGGAAAGAAAGACAAGGATGGGGGTGGGGATCGTCGGTGGATGTGGGGATGTTGGGGTAGCGGAGAGAAGGGGTCCATGAGAAACAGAGAGTGAAATATATGGAAAGAACATTAGGTTGTCATGCATTACAAGAAAAGAGATGCTGAAAGAGGCACCGAAAGGGAGCCTCCAGTGGGACGAAGTAGATGCTGCAGCAGAAATTTAACATTCAAAGAAAAGTAGATGGAAATTAATGAAGACATACTGCTAAATATGAACGTCTGAATAGGTTTCTTCAAAGGAAGACATTATTTTGATCATCTTTGTTATTTAAACAAAGCAAAAAAGAAGCAGAGAGAACATCTTTCAGTGAGATAGAATCAGAATCAGACTTTGCCTTGATTCTACTCTTGTGATGGAGGATTCTCAAGTGGGAAGGTCAAAATGACAATGCATTCTTATTTTTTTGAGACCCACAATTCAAAGCCTTTCTGTTGGCCAAGACCCACAAACATGCATGACATGGACACACGCTCCCACCACATTTTTGCAACACTTTAATCAGAGTGTGGCATGCTCTCGGTCCAGACAAAGCCCAATCAGGGCGGTGATAATTTGGCCTCTCCTTCAATCAGTGGCGAAGTAATTGCATCAGTCACAATCTCCATTTCATCTTTCATCTCTGTGTCGGGGCGGCGGACAGCAGGCAGAAGAACATTCAGAGGCTCAGACCTATCATCAAAACAGACAAGCAGCAAATCCACGGAAACAGTCGAGGAGAACAATACAACAAATTCTTGTCGTTTCTACAAAAGCACTCTCTGGAGTCTTCCTTAACACGAACACCGATGGTAAACATAGTCTTATCTTTTTTCTCTTTTCCATGTGAATATAACACTAACTGGCTTGACTAAAGTAACATTTTGAATCATTTTAAAATAAAATGTAGGTTTTGAGAGGGGGACAAAAATGAAGATTCTCACACAAAGTGCTTTCCAAAAGTATTAGTGCACCTTCAACTTTTCAACTTTATTTTATTCAAGCAGAGTTTCTGTGATAGACGAACACAAAGTTTATGTTTGAAAAGTGAATCTGTATCGCTCCCCTGATTCAACACTTTTAAAACCAGCTTTTACAAGTTACAGATTGTGTTACTACCTTTTCACGGACTAAAGCTTTTGCAGGTGGTGCAGTTCTTAGAACTGTTGATTTACAGGACTTTTACAGAACCTTTGAATAAAGTTTAAGAAAAAAAGTTCAAGTCATATGAACCTTTTCGCATCCTTTTACATGGCAGATTCTTAGTTATTAAATAAATTTAAGGCACATAATAACTGTCAGGAAAATAATTACTATATAACTGAATAGTGGAACACAAATGAAAGGTGACACTTTTTTGCCACATTTATCTTTTATTAAAATTACTCAAATATATGTTTTAATGTACCATAATGCATGTGTCATGTAAGTAAAATTAGCCTGTGAATGATTAATGGTACTTTTGAAACTTTCATAGGGAACACAGGTCAAGTAGGGAGAAATCAATTATATATTAAAGATCATTTCAGACCAGCGCATGAGGACTCAAGCAAGGTTCTACAGCTTTTACCACTTGCCATAAACATTCATCTATACTGAATAAGCTTGAAATGTTCCAACCAAAAGGTAAAACACTCGCTTTCCTACTGCCATTGGTGCCTGGTTATACGAGTACTTCAATGAGCCATCGACTGGCTAATATAGATGCGCTAGGCTTCATGCTTAACACTCCTGAACGAACACCAATTCATCTGATCTATCTTGTCTATATGTGACAAAATGCATGTAGTGCCTAACTTTTATTTTAAACTAAAGAATCTAAGCTGAGCCACACAGATAAAAGAAGACAGAAGGATCAATTTAGATGATCTATGAAAGTTATTAGTAATGACATTTATGAATATTTTATGGAAGATACGGAATGTCATCATAAATTTTTATATAGGGAAATGAAGCAGGAATATAAAACAAACAGCATTAAACATTGAACATGGCCGCCATGTCAAAAGGATTGTGTCCAGAATAATGGGTAAGTTAACAAGATGGAGTGAGCAGATTAGAAAAAGAGACGACAGGCGGTTTGTCTTGGATTTCTCTGCCTCCCTGTGTGGATGAAAAGGTCAAGCCTGCGCGCCGGAAGACCATTGGGGAGGGTGCACTTTTTTCTTTTTCTTTTCTTTTTTTCTAGTTACGCAAATGTTTGCTCCATGTGCTTCCTCCATCCAGACCAGCTCAGGTCAAAGGTCAGACTGTCAACCAGAAAGTAATGGCTTCCACTCCCCTTTATGGGGCGGGGCCAGGCAGACTCCACGAACAGGATCGGGTCCCGTACTTTGAAATCTCTCAAGATGACAATAATCAACACTACTAATCTAATCTTTTTACTGTGATACAGACCTGCTCTAGAGCCTTTTAGAGAAAAAATGAACTGGAACATAGACTGAAATGTTCATAGATCACATGGTGTTAATCCAGCAACCGGCCCAAGGCAAAAGCAAACTAAGGCACTGCTTAGAACCTCCCATACTGGTTTACATTTCAACAGAGACAATCTGTCTAAACTATTAATGTCTGTTTATTGAGACAATGTACACTATTTATTTTGATTTGTTTAAATATATTTAAATAAAATATTTTAATTAGTTTTTTTACATTTAGGATTCAAAGGAATTGACAAAGTGCAAAAAAAACAACCCGTCATGGTTTGATTGTTCTGTTACGAAAGTTAAAATCTGATCCTAGCCTATAAGCTTAATTTTTTTCTTTGTGTTTGAGTTAATTTTTTCATAAGCACATTTCTCACCAAATAATAAACTATCATCGATTTAAAAGCTCAACCAGTTAAACGTGTACCCCTCTCCCAGATCTAACCAAATCTGTATTAAAATGCTGTTAATGGTTGTGATGTTTTAACTGAAAGAGGGGGATCAAACCAAATTCTGCTGTAGGCCACATACAACCTTAGACCAGCCCTGCCTCAGGATTTCTCACATCCTGATTTGCTGTGTTTTAAGGGCTTTGGATCCTCACAGTGAGGCCTTTTTGGACTCAGGTAAGGTCAAACCATTCCTTTGGTGTCTGAGTACCAAGTAGAAGCCCAACAGATTTACTTTCACAAGTGGAGCATTACGGCTTTTCCTATAGTGCTCCGCTTGATATATGTGTAAGAAATATTTATTAGAAATAGCTGTATTTAAAAAAAATAAATAAATAAATAAATAATATATATATATATATATATATATATATATATATATATATATATATATATATATATATATATATATATATATATATATATATATATAAAAATATATATATATATATATATAAAAAAAAAATATATATATATATATATATATATATATATATATATATATATATATATATATATATTATGGACAAGGGGATGGAAAATAAAGAGGAGGAAAGAAAGAATACGAAAACAGGAAGGAAAAAAGTTAAAAGGGAGAGGGTAAGTGGAGGAGGGTGTACCTTGTCGGATTGTGGTTCCTTAAAAAGTTAAGAACAATCAGCATTTATTTGCTTAATGATCTGTTGTGTCCCCAACAGATCTCACATTCCTGTAAACTTGCCATGCTCAAAAGAAAATCAGGCACAACGTTTATTGTTCAATACGTCTCTGCCTGACATTATTGTGCACTTGGAATAATTTCACAAGCCTGGAGGAAGAGAGTAGCCAGACAAAACATTGTCGCTCAAAAAGCAATGTAATCACATGGAGGCAAGGGACATATGATCTGCAACTTTGGGCTACACAACTCTGACAGCGCATATTGCTGCCATTTGGACCTGCTCGACATTCTACATGCATACTCCATCAAGCTGTGTTGGAAAAGTCTTCCCTTTCCTGAAAAGCTAGTAGTACTACTACTGCTGCCTGGGGCATTCAAGATTATTCTCGTCTTCACCTCACCTTCTTCACCCTTATTTACACAACAGTGAGTGGACCGGCATCTATCCTGTTCAATAGGCACAGCCTATAAAAAGAAAGCTAAAAAGTAAATCCCTGATGGCTGAGGAAAAGTAGAAATAAAGTGATATTGCTCATTTTCATTGGGATCGCACTCAAATAAAGACAGTGAAATCCCTCATAAATACATGTAAAGGAGCTGACATTTTCACTCCAAGAGGCAGCACATACTGATGTCCTTGCCTCTGTTAGTGTATATCACTTTAAAGAGGCTATATTTTGCCATTGAGGGCTGACGTGAGCAGATTTTGTTAGGACAGGAGAGGCATGGAACATCTGGACAGCATTTAGGCTGTTTATAAAGACAGGAAGTCCTCTCTGACCTGTTTTTCACACTTCATTTAGTGCCATGGATTGATGTCAAATCTACACGTGGGTCCCCGTTTGAGTTTCTCTGGTTCTGCATGCTCATGTGCTCTGATATTATTATCAGTAGAAGAGATTGTCATGAGAGTTGAAGCTAAAATTTTACATACAGTGTATAAAACGATGCATCTTTTTGTTTTTTTGTTCTTGCTTGTTTCTTACTGTATGACATGAATTCAGAATAAACCTTCCTGTTTTAGGTCAGTTTGGATTGCTAAAATTATCCCTACTTGTTATATGCCAGAATAGTGAGTGAATACCGTTTTTAAAGAAAGGTTATATTAACTTTATTTAAATTCAAAAGTGTACATACTTAGCATTTGGTAGAATTGCTATTCAAATGAGGCTGCACAATATCTTTAAATATCAACAGATTTATCCGCTTTTTTCTGACTATTTTTTTCTTTACTATGTCTCCACTATTTAATGGGATCTTCAGTATCTCATTCTCTGAAAATATACATGTAGTGTGGATAATAAAGGTCATTGCTCTCCATCCAATTGGCCAAATACATTATCAATAGCCAGGGCAAAAATGCATGACAAAAATATAGTATCCCACCAAATATTGCATTCATGCAGTCTTTGTGATTGCAGTATTGCACACACTGATCAATTGTGCAACTCTGCATTTAAACTGTCTTGGATAAACATTTTTGGGTATCCTTCCACAAGACTCTCACAATAGTTTGCTGAATTTTGGTCCATTCCTCCAGACAGAACTGGTGAAACTGAGGCTGGCTGTCAGCGATTTTATGGACATGTGGGAAAAATTTGGTGAAACAAACATTGCAACTACTAGATGCAATATACTCCAAATACAGTTGAAACCACATATTTACACACACTACATAAAAAGACAAGTGATTTTTTTCATTGACTGTCTAACATTGGACATTGTGTTCATTGTTCTTAAGCAACTTCGTGAATGATTTGGCTGTATGCTTAGAGTCCTTGTCCATTAAGAATACAGTGGACTCCCACAGCCGCTTGCTACTAGCTAAAATCAGCAAATACTTGAGACCCCATCTAAAAATGCATGTAACTGCCTATATTTTTAGTCCAAACACCAAATATACCTCAATATGGATTGATACACACACTGGAAACTGTCTTAGCACTACCAAAGGAACTGTTTTCTACAGTCTTCCTTATTTCCGCTCTTGGTGGTACAGCCAGTCAGAGTAAAGGGAAATAAATGATTCTCATGCATTACCTGCTTTGCAAACACCAGCCAATATTTTGTTAACTACTAGGTATTTTAGCTTCCCAAGTTGCATTTTCTTTTAAGTATGTTGGATATGCTCAATGAGAAATATGTGAAAAGGCAAATTATCCGCTAATTATTAGTTACCTTCCACACACAATAAAACACGAACACTGAACTGCAACTTTTTTTCCCCAAGCTTTACCTTTCTAGCTGATGTCTTGAGATATTACAATTCCTTCATATGGTTCTTCGCTCATGCTTCCATCTATTTTGTGCAACGGACTGGCCCCTCCTACAGCATGAGACCTACACAACTTGATGCTCCTACCCTTGTAACTTTACAGTTGGAATGATGTTCTTAGGCTTTTGAGCATCCATTTTTTTCTCTCCAAATCTAGTGATGATCATTATAGACAAACATTTTAAATAAAGGACATCTCTCCAAAAAGTAGCCTTTCAGCCCCTAACGGTAAAAAGGACTTGTTTTACAGTGGATAACATCTTTCTTCATACGGTGTTTTGCAACATTTTGCACCAAAACATGTCATCTCTGAGACACAGAATCCATTATTTTCCTGAACACTATAATTGCAAGTACATGCTCTTTAAATTGTTTGAACTGATCAAAGTGTCGCCAGTAGCATTTGGACCCAAGTAAGAACCAGACTTGTGATGGTCCACAATTTCCTTTCTGATATTTTAGATGATCTTTTTTGCTTTTTTTTATTATGTCACACAAAAAAACTATACATGAACTAAAATACATGAACAAATATGCTTTTTAATAACTCAACTGTTTTCAATTAATCAGAAGCTTCCAAAGCCATGACGTCATCACCTGGGGTTTCTCAAATTGTTTAAGTCATAGTGAATCTGTTGCTTGTCAATCTGAAGAAAGTAACATTTCTCTTTCGTTATTCTTAGATTTAGCAAGTAGACATAATGTTGGTAATCTTTAAAAATTAAAGAAAAAATACACATTTCCAGTTCTAAAACAGGAAATGATTTTTTGATTTGTTATCAGGCAGTGAGGAAAAAATAGGTGTCTCTTTACACAGAGTATGTAAATATCTGGTTTCAACTGAAATTCCCATATAAGCCCACAAAGGCACACCCAATGCCCACTCTCAACAAATGCTCTATATTTTAACTACACTTCACATCCCACAACTTAGAATCTCTGTGCAGCCTAATTACTGTCCGCATGCATGCGGCTCTTAAGGACCGCGCAGCCTTCGGAGCATCTTTCCCTCTGCCAGTGACAGTTGGTTTGTCAGAGGCCAGGCAGAAGAATAGCATGTGGCCGAGGGGAGGGGATTAGCATTCACATGGCACCTGTTGCAAGCCAGTGTGCCCATGCAGGCTAAAGATAATTACAGTGATTTTGTGGAGAAGTGGAGTGCCGGGGTAATTGTAGTTTTGGCGGAGGAAAAGGGAGAGGAGAGAACAGAGGATGAGGCTTTCACTATCTCACCACCGCAGCGCTGTTGACGCCTTGTTTGTGTGTGTTTCAAATTCGCACAGAACGAACCAGCTCTGAGAGAATCTGAGAAAGGCAACCCTACACACACATGCTATAATCATAATTAAAACTCGGTTACCATAGAAACACCTTAATGGACATGTGTTGGGCTACACCCCACAAATGTTCAAAATGGTAATCAGTGAACTGCAGGATTTCTAAGACTTTTGCCTCAGTTCCATAGATCTGCCATGACAAAAAATAAATACACAACAAGTTCTCAGCCTTAAAGCTTACTCACTTAGCAAGCCTGTTGTGTCATCACTTCAGCCATTACAAATTATGTTATTTAGTAAACGTCTGCCTTGGCACCCGAGGGATTGCAGCGAGCGTGGGAGTGGGGTGTTGGATGAAGGGAACATATAATATTACATAAAGCGTTAGCACGGTGTAAAGCTTCAATGATTGGTGTTAAGGTTTTCATTACACAAAATGAGTAATTGCTTGTCATTTGGAGCTGGCATATCCCACAATCATCCTCACTTCGGTGCCATCAATCAAGCGTTTAAGTGCTGATGACTCCGCTCACATTTAAAGCAGGCCAGCCGAGCCAGAATGCACTGGGGAAACTCATTGTTTGCTTCGTTACTCCTCAGAGCCCGGCTACAGTGTGTGTGCGTGTTCTTGTATCTTGTGAGAGCACCTTGGGTCTGTGGGTGTGTATTTCAGAGTCCTAATGTGTGTGTTTGAGCAGAAAAAACATTGGGATGTGGTCTTGCTTCTCCGAGTAGCACTTGAATTTTGCAGTTTTTGACACGTCAGGAGGATAAGAAGAAGAAGAAGCTTACAGAGTGTACCTGTGCACAAAGAAAATACACTCAATGATGGACTTACCATGTAACATTTGTATGTCCATGAGCATATCTGTTTTTTTGGTTTTGGTTTTTATGTGTGGGTTCTGAGAAATATTGAAACTCTGTTTTAAATTGATAGCAATTAATTTATCCTAAGCTCAATGTTGGAGATGCATGCTATATATTTATTTAAGCCTTCTTAAGTCCATACTAAAACAGCACTGTGGAACATTGGCTAGTACTGTTGCTTCACCTCAGGAAAGTCCTGTGTTCAAATCCTGCTCTTCCCATGTGGAGCTTGTTCTCCCTTGCATATATAGGTGTTATCTCCCACAGCCCAAACACTTATTGGATTATTTTGAGATTCTAATTGTGTTAAGAAACAAGGATAAATGATGCATGATTTTAAACATTTTTTACAAACAAAAATCTAAACAGTGTGTCATGCATATCGATTCAGCCTTCCGAGACAATACTTTGTAGGGCCACCATTTACTACAGTTGCAAGGCATTGGGGGTATGACTACTATCTTTTCAAGATTGATTTCTTTTTTTTTTTTTTTTTCCTCTTTATTTTTTATTAGTGCAATTTTAAAGTACAGTTTGCAAGTACAATTTACAAGTACAGGTGGGAAATCTTTACATATACACTGTACGCTCATCAAGTGTGATTCCAAATGTAAAGTGTACAAGTCTATAAACGGCCCTGCCTGCACTGTCTGAGCAACACATATAAAGAAATACTCAGAGAACATGTAAGCCTTAGCAGAATTAGCAAACTAATCTATGGGGGGAAGGGGAGGAAAGAGGGGGAAAAGACAAGTAAATAACTAAGAAAAAGGGCAGAAGTATATATATATATATATATATATATTTGTATGCCTGTATCTTTGGATACAAACCTACACACACACACAAACACGCATATACTCATACACCAAGAGAGACTAAATAGGGAAAGCCACACAATTAAAACAACATAGCTAGATAATTAATGGTGAAAGAAAAATAAAATAATGAATTAAACAAAATAAAAATCCTCTTCAGCGTTTTACTCCTCAAGGGGTATTTGAAGCGATTCCACATACTTAATAAGTGGGGTCCAGGTCTCTGAAAATTGTTTTAAGTTTCCTTTTCGAGGGTGTGATGCCAAATATGGCACACAGTGGAGTAGGGTAGACAAGTTTGCCGCAGATTTTTGAGTAAGCATTAAAAATGTCTGACCAGAATGAAGAGAGGGAAGGACAGGACCAGAACATGTGTATGTGATCTAATGGGTGGCCTTTGCAGCGGGGGCAGCTGTGGTCTACATTAGGGTATATTGCAGCAAGTCTCGCATTGGTGAGATGAGTTCTCAGGACCACTTTTAATTGTATTAGCCCGTGTCGGGCACAAATTGATGACCTGTGAATTCGGTTAAGAGAAGCCATCCAGTATTCCTCACTTATTGTTTGGCCTAGGTCTAACTCCCATCGCTTTTTAACTTCATCTAGGGAGGAGGGACCAATATCGTTTATAAGGTTATATAGTGTCGAGACTAATTTGTTATTCATGGGAGATATTCCAAATATATTGTCTAAGACATTGTCTTTCGGTAGGTTTGGAAAGGAGCTAAAAATTTTCTGAACAAAGTTTTTTATTTGCACATATCTGAAGAAGTTTGACTTAGGCAATTCGTAGAGTTCGCAGAGCTTAGGGAAGGATATAAACTTGCCATCGGAGAACAGATTAGAAACGGATCTAATACCTTTTTCGCCCCAAACTGAAAATGTGGCATCTAAGATGGCTGGAGGGAAGTTATGATTCAAAATGCCTTCTAAATTGTCGCCATATTTTAAGCGTTTCCCCAACAATTGGGTTCAGAGTTTGCACAGCCGAGGAGGATAATCTACGGCTTGCTAATGAACCCAGATGTGGATGGCTAGTAGCGTACACCATAGATACCCAATGATCATGACTTTCCCTGGCATCAAAGTGAACCCAATGAAGTATTTTTTGTATGTTGCTCGCCCAGTAATAGTAAAGAAACTTAGGGAGCGCAAGACCTGCTTGTTTTTTACGTCTTTGAAGAGCACTTTTCTTTATTTTGTGGGGGCTGCCTTTCCATATGAACGAAGTTATAAGTTTATCAATTAATAAAAAAAAATGTTTCCAAATATGAATGGGAATGTTTTGAAATAGGTATAAAAATTTAGGCAGTACATTCATTTTAATAACATTAACCTTCCCTGCAATGGAAATCGGAAGGTTTTCCACCTACCTAAGTCTAATTTACACTTTTCCAATAAGACTGTAAAATTTTTTGTGAACAGCAGGGGTAGACTGTGTGTCACTTCAACTCCTAAGTATTTGAAGGAAGTGTTAACTATTTTAAAGCGAAGAGTCGATATAGAAGTTGTAATGTCCTCTTCCTTTTTCAGGGGAAATATTATACTTTTGCCTAAATTAATTTTATATCCTGAGAGCCTGCCAAATCAGTCTAATAGGTCAATAATATGGGGAATGGAGTGCTGTGGGTCAGATACAAAGAGAAGCAAGTCATCCGCATGCAAGGAGAGCTTGTGACATATTCCTCCTCTTTCTATGCCCCTGACCTTCTCGGACTGGCGTAGGGCAATGGCCAGGGGTTCTATTGCCAAATCAAATAGTAGGGGTGATAGGGGACAACCCTGACGCGTGCCTCTGCCAAGCGGGAAGTATTCAGACTGCTGCCCATTAGTTATGACTGCTGCGACCGGGTTGGAGTACAGTAACTTTATCCAAGAGATAAAGCCATGCTGAAAGCCAAATTTCATGAGGGCAGCAAGTAAGAACTCCCACTCAACCCGGTCGAAGACTTTCTCTGCATCCAGAGAAGCAATCACTTCATTGCTCTGCTCCTCCACGGTGTGGATTATATTAAGCAATCGTCTAACATTGGTGCTGGAATGCCTCCCTTTGATGAACCCGGTCTGGTCAGCAGAAATTATTTTAGGTAAGACCCGCTCCAGTCTAAGTGCCAAAATTTTAGACAAAATTTTGTAGTCCACGTTAAGTAGTGAGATTGGCCGATAAGAGCTACACTGGAGCGGGTCTTTGTCTTTTTTTAACAGGACCGTTATTGCAGCTTGGGATAGCGTTGGTGGGAGGCTACCCGAGACCAGCGCCTCATTAAAAGTCTTCTGCAGCCGGGGGGAAAGTTCAGTCACAAATTTCTTATAAAACTCTGAGCAATAACCATCAGGACCAGGAGTCTTATTAGTTCTGAGTGACTTGATGGCCTCATGTACTTCACTTATGGAAATCTCGGCATTAAGTATTAGTTGACTATCTGGAGGAACAGAAGGGAACATCAGGGCGTCCAAAAATGTGTTAATTGTGCAGAAACCCTGAGATGTATATAGTTCAGAATAATACTGTTTAAAAAGGCTATTTATCGCTTTATGATTTGTCACTGTATTATCTGTTGCATCTTGTATTTTGGTAATAAGACGAGAGGCAGAAGTTTGGCGAAGCTGCTGAGCTAGCAGTTTACTGGATTTATCCCCGTATTCATAGCTGTTACATCTCGCTTTTAGGACCAATTTAGCAGCCTTTTCTGTTGACAACAAGTCATATTCTGTTTTTAGTTGTAATCTTTCTTTAAAAAGGGAGGGGGATGGCGAAATTGATTGATTGGTCTTTCTCTGCAATTGAGCTTGCCAAATCAGCTAATCTTTCATTTTGTGCTTTATTTAATCTGGAGGAGTAAGAGATTATCTGACCTCTTAAGTAGGCCTTAAGGGTTTCCCATAAGGTCGAGTAGGTAATTTCGGGGGATTGATTCGTATCAAGAAAGAAACAAATTTCTGAGGTTATAAATTTTGTTTACTCCTCTTCAGCCAATCGAAGGGAGTTCAGTCTCCAGTTCCGTTGGGGCTTTGGGCATTCAGGTAACTGCAATGTAAATGAGACAGCTGCATGATCCGATACAGTAAAACTGTGGTATGTAGGTGAGTCAATACTTCCAAGTAATCTGTTGTCTACCAGGAAGTAATCAATGCGAGTGTAAGAGCGATGAACGCTGGAAAAGAAGGAGAATGCTTTTTTAGTAGGATACTCAAATCTCCAAATATCGGACATTCTAAATGTATTGCTAAAGTTATTAATAGCTTTGGCCGATTTGGAAAGCGGGTACACTTTATTTGATGATCTGTCCAAAGTTGGGCTAAGGACACAATTAAAATCACCCCCAAATATTATATTGTAGTTGCTTTTGCTGGGTATCATAGCAAAGAGTTTAGCAAAAAAGTTACTATCATCCCAGTTGGGAGCATATACTGAGACCATGATGACTGGGGTAGAAAAAAGGTGACCACTGACTATAACATAGCACCCGGCTGAGTCAGAAATCACGTCCTCTAATTGAAACGGAATATCTTTGTGCACTAAAATTGCTCCACCTCTTGCCTTTACACTACATTACAGTGAAACAGCTGACCGACCCAGCCTCTCCTAAGCAGCCTGCTCTGGTCCTGTTTTAGGTGTGTTTCCTGAAGGAAGGCAACATCTGTTTTTAGCTGTCTAAGATGAGTAAATTTTTTGCCTCTTTATTACATTATTAATACCTTTTACATTTAACGAGGTAAAAGTGATTTTTCGATTAGCATCCTTAGACGTGGAAGTCATGTGGAAATAGATTAGGAAATTTTGAAGAGACCTGCGTTACCAAGTTTAAAAATGTTATTGGCTGATAAGGATGTTTGAGGAGGAGAGATGGACAAAAAAAAAAAGGGTGAGAAGCACACTTAGAGATGGTGACACGTCCAGTAAAGTTTAACTACTGAGACCTCTGTCAAACACTCCTTCTTCTGAGCTCTGTTCTGAACATTAATGAACACACAAAATGTAATAGGAACCTTCATGTGAGATACACACAGCCACAATTAGACCATCTTCCACATATTTTGTGATGAGAATACAACTATCAGCTGCTACAGCAACAAGTATCACTATGTCAGGGCTGGGAGCTGGTGCCCCATATAAAACATACACCGATGTCAGATAGCCCCTTCCCTTCAGTTCAGTCTCTTTTTTTTATGTAAATTTTTTTTATTTGTCACTGCCCCTTTCTTACATAAACATTTTTAACCGGAAAGATTACTCCCTCCTGAGGAGCTTATAAAAAACAATAGGCTACCTTAATGTCGTGTCGGTGGGAGCCGGGAGATGGTGCGGGGTCCGCTCGTTTATCAGACTGGCATGTGGCTCCGGCACGGTTAGAGTCCGGTATCAGGCGGATCTCCGGGAGGGAAATAAATGTTTAAGCATTCTTCGCCATGTCTGTCAAGAAGGCGCGGGCCTCCCCAGGAGAGAGGAAAGTTAGTTTCTGACCAGCTTTATCCGTGACCTGCAGTCTGGCGGGGAAGAACATCCTGTAAGCGTAGCCGGCGCTCCTGAGCTGGGATTTGATTTCAGTGAAGGCGGCCCTCTTCCTGGATATTTCGGGACTGTAGTCGGGAAAGATGTTGACTTCAGTACCGCCTGGTTTCGGTTTGGGACACCGGTGCGATGGGCTCTGTCCACTATCAGAGGCACAGGGAACACATCAGGACCAAAAATCTCTGACAGGTATTCCGTGATGAAGACGGTGGGACGGGGCCCTTCAGTCTTCTCAGGTAGGCCAGTTATACAGATATTGTTGCGTCTGGATCTATTTTCTAAATCATCAGTCTTGAGCTTTAGCTTCTTGTTCTCCTGCGTTAGCATGCTACAGGTGGCTTCCAGCTACAACAATCTGCTCTGCATGTCATTCATGGAGGTCTCCGGATTCTGTATAGTGGAGTCGTGCTGTTCAAGCAGCGCCCGGTCTAGTTTCAGTTGAGCCAACAGTTTAGTTATTATCCAGTCCTCCAGACCTTGCAGCAGGGCTTCCATATCGGCCCGTGTCAACGGGGCAGCAGGGCTGCCAGCGGCCCCTGCAGCCTGGCTGCTCTGGTTTTCTTGTGGATTGTCCTCTTCATTGGGTTCCTCTGGGGCTTGAGCGAGCTTTTTCGTTGTCTTACCCATCTTGGTGGATGTGTTGCAGCGCTGTGGAGTATGTTCAGACAGTTATAAAAGGATTTGCACAGAGCTCCTCCAGCTTGCTGCCTACTCCGCCATTAGCCAAACCGGAAGTCCCCTCAAAATTGATTTCTAATGGCTTTATTTTAACAATTAAACAATCTTGCCACTCTTCTATGAAGGCCAGATTAGTAACGTGCTAATAGTTGTCTTATGATCTCCATAGCTCCTCCAGAGTTACAATGGGCCTTTTGGCTGCTTCTCGAATTAATAGTTTCCTTTCTTGGCCTGTCAGTTTTGGAGGATGACAGTGTCAACATTTCTGATACTGCATTGGACAGTACTCATCGAGATGTTCGAAGCTTGAGATAACTCAGCTCTGCTTTTATCTTCTTCATGACTTTATCTTATCCTGTCTAGTGTTTTTTGGTCTTCATAATGCTGTTTGATCTCTAATCTTGTCCAACTTCCTCTACAGTCTTTAAAGACCAGTTAGATTTAGCCTAAAAGGAAATTACACACAAAGGGACTCTACTAATTTGGCAACTTCCCAAAAATAATTGTTGCACTGGATTTTATTTAGAGGTATCAATAGACACCAAATGGACACCATTGTTTTTAGATTTTTATTCATAAAGCATTTTAAATACAACTTATTTCACTTGATCTGTGTGTCAGCCTCAGAAATTTAATAAAATTTACAAAATGGTGAAAAGGTAGAGTTCGGCACAAAAAGGTTTCAATGTATGCAGGTTCATAACAAAGCTAGAAACACATGCATGCCAAATTAAATATCAGCCCACACTGCAAGATTACAAAACGTGGAAATATTTAAGAAGTAATACTTTTGCACAGCTTTTTAGAATAGTTATCCTCACAGTCACTTTGGTTGAACTGTGGTGCTTTATTCAGGCCAGGAATTTGTCCAATATAGCTCAATAATATCAGAGTAGTTGGGAGTCATCACTGCTTATAACCCTCTTTACGGAGGACAGCAGCTGCTCACTCCCCCACTCCCCACGACGCACACCCACACACCGGTCTTCTCCCCAATGTGGACAAGAATGGCAGAGAGAAGAGTAGGACAGCAGATGAGGGAAAAGGGATGGAGAGTGGAGATGGACGCACAACATGCCAGTCAACCAAATGATTTACTCAGTAAAGTAAAACTCAAGTGGAACAACAGCTAAGTCTCCAGTCGAGCCTGAGCCATCATCTCTGTCTCTCCCCTCCCTTCTCATCTCTCCCTCATCCCCTCTTTGCTCCCAATTCCTACCAAATCTCAAGCTTGGTTTGACAGCAATAAAGTGTGCTGCTCAGGCAGGGAGAGCAAGTAATATACCTTTTTCATACAGATGATTTTTGCCAGAAGGCAGATGAAAAATATAGTGCACAAAACAATGGCAAAGAAACGAGTCACAAACTACAGAGAAACATAGATAGATGGACAAAGGGGGCTAACACAACAGCACATTAAAATTCTAAGAAAGTATTACTATAAGGGTAGAAACATGAATATTTGATCTTGTAGTCTAGACTTTTTAAGGAAAGTACACCTTCCTCATTCAAGCCAAAATTACAGCTATTTTGCTATAAGCAGCTGGCAGCATCTCTGTGGTGTGTGGAAGCTGGCCCTCCTTGTTCATCTGCTATGCTGTAGCCCCATGTTGAGGCAAGTCTGAAAGTTGTCCTCCCACTGCAAGAGCGACAGATTGATAAGTCGATGGACAGGCAGCGTGAAACTGAGCAAAAGCCCAAGGCCAGGCCAAAGTATAGAGGCATTTCTAGCCTACACAGGGCCAAAACCAATGCTGCGATAGATCAATGGCTTAATGGAATTAGTTTGCCTTTAAAACATGGCTGCCAATCATATTTACTGAAAGCTGTTTGCTGTGAAGCCTCATTCAATATTCATAGGCTATGAAGAGAATCAGAGACGACCAAGGAAAAAAACAAACAAATTTGGTGCTTTCACAGACTAGATATACAGGGTGGGCCATTTATATGGATACACCGTAATAACATGAGAATGGTAGGTGATATCAAAGTCCTGTTTGTGGCACATTAGGATATGTGAGGGGGGAAACTCCTTAAGATGGGTGGTGACCATGGTGGCCATTTAGAAGTCGGCCATCTTGGATACAACTTTTGTTTTTTCAATAGGAAGAGGGCCATGTGACACATCAAACTTATTGGTAATGTCACAAGAAAAACAATGGTGTGCTTGGTTTCAACGTAACTTTATTCTTTCATGAGTTATTTACAAGTTTCTCTTTGTTCACAGCCATTGACATGTCGAAGAGGTTAACACGTGAGGAGCGGATCGAAATCGTGTTTATGTCTGGTGAACGCAGTAACCGGGTCATTGCAGCAGATTTCAATGCAAGACACCCTACGAGACCACCCATCTCCCATGCTACAGTCAGCAAACTGCTTGCTAAGTTTCGTGAAACTGGTTCAGTGTTGGATTTGTCAAAATGTGGACGCAAGAAAACTGTCACTAATGAAGAAACATCAGTGGCTGTCCTAGCTTCATTCAGCAAGAGCCCACAGCGTAGCACTCGCCGCACGTCACTGGAGAGTGGCATTAGTCGAACATCCCTTCGGCGGATATTAGCTACTCACAAATGGCACCCTTACAAACTCCAGCTACTGCAGCATCTCAACGAGGATGACCCAGATCGGCGCACAAAATTTGCAGAATGGGCAAAACAAAAATTGGAACAGGACCCTCAGTTTCCGCAGAAGATTTTGTTCAGTGATGAGGCCAACTTTTATGTGAATGGTGAAGTTAACAAACAAAACCACCGCTATTGGTCTGACACTAACCCACATTGGATTGATCCCTCCAAGACTGTTGGAACAACAAAAGTGATGGTTTGGTGTGGTATATGGGGTACAATGATAGTGGGTCCATTCTTCATCAATGGAAACCTCAAGGCCACTGGATATTTGAAATTGCTACATGATGATGTGTTTCCCTCTTTATGCACTGAAGCTGGCACGTTCCCTGAGTTTTTCCAGCAAGATGGTGCACCACCACATTATGGGTGCCAGGTCCGAGCATTCCTAGATGAACAGTTTCCTGGAAAGTGGATTGGCCGTCGTGGGCCAGTTGAATGGCCCCCAAGGTCTCCCGATCTGACCCCCTTAGACTTTTATCTTTGGAGTCATCCTCGTTGAGATGCTGCAGTAGCTGGAGTTTGTAAGGGTGCCATTTGTGAGTAGCTAATATCCGCCGAAGGGATGTTCGACTAATGCCACTCTCCAGTGACGTGCGGCGAGTGCTACGCTGTGGGGTCTTGCTGAATGAAGCTAGGACAGCCACTGATGTTTCTTCATTAGTGACAGTTTTCTTGCGTCCACATTTTGACAAATCCAACACTGAACCAGTTTCACGAAACTTAGCAAGCAGTTTGCTGACTGTAGCATGGGAGATGGGTGGTCTCGTAGGGTGTCTTGCATTGAAATCTGCTGCAATGACCCGGTTACTGCGTTCACCAGACATCAACACGATTTCGATCTGCTCCTCACGTGTTAACCTCTTCGACATGTCAATGGCTGTGAACAAAGAGAAACTTGTAAATAACTCATGAAAGAATAAAGTTACGTTGAAACCAAGCACACCATTGTTTTTCTTGTGACATTACCAATAAGTTTGATGTGTCGCATGGCCCTCTTCCTATTGAAAAAACAAAAGTTGTATCCAAGATGGCCGACTTCTAAATGGCCACCATGGTCACCACCCATCTTAAGGAGTTTCCCCCCTCACATATCCTAATGTGCCACAAACAGGACTTTGATATCACCTACCATTCTCATGTTATTACGGTGTATCCATATAAATGGCCCACCCTGTATAGTTCGATGGGGAAAAAGTGGGTTCACACAAACTTAGAAAGTGGTGATCCCTGACACTCTTGTTTTGTTTATTATGAAAGCAAAACATGTAACATTACATTTTACACTGCTCATGTCAATATTCTCTTAAATGTTCAGAATTCCTTAACAAACCAACTGGGCTAAAAGGAAACCTGTAGGTTATGTAGGTTCAACTATACGGGGCCCAGCGTCATATTTGTGATGGAAAGGATGCTACCACAAGATGTCACGATATCCTTCACTCTGTTCCTTTAACCCAAGCAGTGATAATTTCCTAAACTAAAAAAAATAGTTGCATAGTCTGCAAATATTTGCAAAACACATAATTGGAACTCCACTTGTGTTTTATTCCTCCGTCTTTTATCCAACCGCAAAATATTTACTTTTTTTTTACATCAGTATAACTGGAAGTATGAGTTGCACCGTCCTATTCTCTTTGATAAGGATCAGCAGGTCTAATTAGCTCTTTGATACATCTAAATAGTTAATTCATCTTATGCTTGAAAAAGGCCAGCAGAGAGGTGACACATCATAACTTGCATTTTGCACATAAATAAATCCTTCCGCACCTTCACACTCAGGCACACAGAAAAAGCCAAGCTCACCACAGGAATGGCGGGTGCGGCAAGCGATTAAGGGCACGGAACAGATGCCCACCTGCTCCCCCTGAACCTGGCCATGCCTCAGCTTTGCCAGGGTGCCTAGGGTTGCCCCTGGGTGCCTTAATACACTGCTTCCATCTGTTGCCTGGAAAGGGAAGGGCAGAGATGTCCAAGTACATGGGCATTGGCTGCATGCATCCACCTACCAATCTGCTGTGAAAAGAAAATTGTACATTATTGGAACAACACAATGTCTGAATCTTCCTTTCAAGCCATCACACCAACAAAGCAGAGTCTCTAGCTTTCAACTGACAGAGCAGCTCTGTGCATTTAGCATAATGATGGCTGTGAGCAAAGAGATGAAGAACGCGGGCCCAGCAGGTCTCCTTTGATTTAGCTCAATCTCATCCACTTATCAAAGTAAGGCCTGTATTTGCACACAGAACTAAACAGCAGCAGGATGAAAAAAGGGTCAACTCATGTTGTGAGAGCAGGATGTTTACAGATAGGACAAAACATTAATAAGTACATATAGCTGCACTGCCTGTCAATCAAATAACACTGATTCCGGAGTTTTGTTTCTCTCTTCCTTACTTAAGAATTAAATGATTATTATAAGAACAAAGCCTGTCTTTATTCTAATTACCTTGTAAATAAACTAGCTTGTCATTACTTTTCAAACCAATTATAGGCTGCCTAATGGAAGTGGTTAATTAACAGACACTTTAGCAGGAAAAAAAGAGAAAGGGGAGAAAATGAATGAATAGAAACAAAAGCACAAACCCTGGTAAGGGAGGGACTGCATTTACTATGTAATTATACATACGTCAGATGTTGGTTTTTGTTTCTTTTCTTTTTTTACTGTTTTTTTTTCTTTCCTGTTTGGTTTTGCAGCAGTGCTACAATAGAGGTTGAGCCCTTTCTCTTCTATTTTCTTTCTGTTAAGCGGGCAGCTGACAATGGAGCGCTCAGCAGGTGGTAGCTTGGACCCCTAATAGTGGTGTGGCAGCCATGAACCTCACAGCTGGAGGACAGGAAACAGCAGAATAGCAGGATGGCCAGCCCACCCGTCCACAACAACCCCTTACATCTTCTCTACACAATAGCCATCTACATAACTCTAATCCACCCTCGTCAGCAGCCCATTATTAGCATTATTCACACTGATCCAATCAACCCTGATCTGTGACCAGCCGGGCTGGAAACCTAAAAATAAGATATTTTTCTGTTTATTGAAGGTGCCATACCTAAGCACAACCAGGCCACAGTAATAACCACACCCTTCAGTGTGAGTGTTTTTCCTGCATGACGAAGGTAGTTATATTAAGTATTAGCGATGTGTTTAAATCTGAAATTAGAGATGAAGCCATTTTAAAAAAAATAGTATATCACCACTTTGAACTTCTTTCCAAATGTCAATACATGCCTGTAGTTCATTCAGACAAAAGAAAATAGTTAAAAATGTTCAATTTAAAATAACTTGTTGTAGAATTGGACTTCAACCCATCCATTGTCTATACCCACTTATCCTTGCAGGGTTGCAGGGAAACTTAGACCTAAAGAAAAAATAGGAAAAATAATAACTTAAAAAAACTCAAATAATTTCATTATAATAAACAAAAATCTGTAACACCACCGGTGTTTACTTTGGGTCACATTTGACAGTACAAATTAGGAGGGTTAAAATCGATCACATCAAACACATGACCTGCCTAGCAACCACTACCCCCGGGCACCATCTTGAGTGTAAGCGTCTCGCATTGCTAGGGGAAACCGCATTAGAAGCCGAAGTTGAAGAAGCACATTGGAGTCTCACAAATGGATAAAAAGAAGAAGGAGGAACGCATTATTTACAGGGATAAACTTGTAAAGGAGGCTAAGGATAGATATAATCAGAAATTGTCTACAATCGACAATGTAGATCCATACGATCTCAAAGGAAACAATGGAGCTCCGACATTTCATAATAATAATAATGTCTTGCATTTATATAGCGCTTTTTGAGACCCTCAAAGCGCTTTACAACAACATAATTCATTCACTCTCACACTGGTGGAAGCAAGCTATGATTATAGCCACAGCTGCCCTGGGGCAGACTGACAGAAACGAGGCTGCCATATCACGCCATCGGCCCCTCTGGCCAACACCAGTAGGCGGGTAGGTGAAGGGTCTTGCCCAAGGACACAACGACCTGTAGCAAGTAGAAGCAGGAATCTAACCCATGATTTCTGGGTCCCAGGCCGACAACTCTACCACTGAACTACAGCCGCCCCACATTACTCATTACCTCATTACTGCCTCTAACTGCCGCATTGGACATCACAAACTATCTTGTGTTTGGGATCAGCAAATACACATGTAAACAGTTCAAAAATTACAAATTGCTGGAGGCATTCTTCCATTTTCTGTCCAAAATCACTTTTCCAAGTGGGAAACCTAAAGAATCTTATGTGGTTGTTAAGTTTTTGTTTCCTGGTATTGTGTGACCTGCTGTGGCAGCCCTTCACACAACACGAGTGAACCATTTTGTCCAGGTTTATGCACTCCACATACACAGCGATCGCACCTTCCGTTGTTGTGTACACTCAACCATCCCATCATGCAACGCACCTACAGCCCCCGAAATGTCATCTGACAAAGACAGATAGTGACAAAAGAAGAATTTGCATTTCTAAACATATTTACGGTGATTTTTACTCACACTTTGTCTTTTTCTATCCCCCACATGCTCCATTACAATTATCTGCACGTATGTTGAAACTTTATGTACTAATGAGTCGATGAGAGAGAGAGAGAGAGACTTTTTAAGGAGATAACAGGAAAGCAGAACAGAATACGTCAAGATTACTGTGTTTTGTCTTTATTGTGCGTTTAGCCTCTGTCGCCCATGAAACATTTTGGACATTTAGACAGCCTTTTGGAAATCTTAGAAATACGATGGGGTTATGCATTCTCTACACCAAGAAGGTGCTAGCTTAGTAATGTTGGCAACACAAACTACACTGGTCGCTGATATAAAAATGCTGAAGAGAGTTAAAATTAAAGCTGCAAAAAGCCTTGAATGGCCCTTGCAGCTTAGCGCAGCTCTGGCCAGTGTCACAACCACAGAACTCACGCACCGCCACCTCAACGTTTCCACTGAGCCGGCTAATCAAAACTGCATGACAAAGTGTTCAAAAGGCACAAAATAGCAACTTTCGACCAAAAGGCCCGACTTTCTGTGGGGAATGGACCCTGGCTTCAACAAACTTTTTTTATCAGTCTTCAGAAACTACATATATGTAGTGAATATCACAACCCTATTTAAAAGCATTGCATGTGATTGCATGTGATTGTTTTAATGCTTCTAGGGTGTGCTGTGCAGGAATTAGGGCATGCCCACCAAATGCTTGCATAAATATCCGTTAGGGGTTGAACTAGTATCCATGTTGTTGAATTTGGTTCACATTAAATAATGTATCTGGAAATTAGAGCCAAACGTATTTCTATGGCATGATGTCAGGGTTTGCCATGCTCCCACAGCCAAACACTCTTTCTAAATAAATTTATAATTTACTAAAATCAGTGTTATATATTTGAAATCAGCCACAAAATTCCAAATGGTGCATCTCAACATTAGACCTTGTTTTCTTTTTTATGTGTTCACCAATTAGCAGATATGCGTTCCTCTTCTAAAGTCTTCAAGAATTGACAGACTATAAGAGTCAACAAAAAACTTATTTGTTGTCTAATATACTGTCTTGTATTGGGTTATGAAAGGCTTTTTTACTGACAGTCAGGGTGACATTGCGATAATTAAAATCTATTTTCCTTGACGGCAGGCTTTGGGAGCAGGAAGGTGAACCTCTGTCATTTACAGATAATCTTCCTGCCCTAGGAGGTACCACTGGAAACCGTTCAGCATTTTTATGGAATTATCCTGGAAATATGGCAGGAGGTAAGTGAATATACATTAAATATGATGGGTACAAAATGTAATATGACACCACATTCTTATTTGTTGGTGAGCTTGGATATGGAATAAATAAAATCATGAACGTGCCTGTTAGCTGTGACACATATTCCCCCATTACAATGACGCTCAGGCTAAGTGTGAAACACATTAGGGCAGAAAGACGAAAACAGCTGTAACGATCTCCAAGCTGACAGGAGTGTTGGTCTATTCCATGGAGAGGGGGATGGAAAAAAACTTTTTCCAATGGAGGTGTTATCAGCCACAGTACATCTCACTGGTTGGGGGTGGGGCGTGATCACAGCCATGTTAAGATCTGAGAGAGATCTGTACTAACTGAGATTGGACACTTGTCATTCACAGTAAAGCAGAGATTGAAGGATCGAGAGGTAATGGGTGGAGGAATCGCCGTGACGGTGGCAGCAGTGTTATACTGGTGTTCTCGGTTTAATATAAGAATTCTGCCAGCATAATTGCATTTCAGCCCTTATCCTCTGCTGCATCAGGCCTCGTTTGGCGACAGTTTCGGGTGCTTTATCTGCCGCCATTCTCTCCCTATCCGGACTCAATCAAATTTGCTCCGGCTAGCAAGGGACAGAGAAGGGAGGAATACTGCAACGATAAGGGTTGGGTCTAGTATTTTATTTTTTTATGTGGGAGGGTTTTTTTCTCTCCATTTTTTGAAATGAACAGTTTTTTTGGCATGCTTATCTTGCTTTCATTAGTGGGCTGTCATAGTCCAAAGGCAGCCACAGAGTAAGGCAGGCGTGCAATAACCAGACAGGTTGTTAAAGTAGAACAGAGTAATGAAGGTAAGATTAGAAGCAGGAAAAGATGGTACTAGGATAACTTAGAACTTATAACGTTAGGAACATGTCAAGAATAACTCACTAATTGAAGCAAGCTGATGAAAGCTTTAGTTGCGCTTTACGAAACTGAAAATTATAAACTTCTGTAAAGATAAAATCAAAATGAGTTGTATTCTTTACTTGATAGACAACTTTCACTTTTTAATAAAATATAAAGCATCTTTAATGTTAAGGGGAGCTGCATCATTGCTAAAATAATCTATTAACATTGTAACAGTAAAAACACAAATCACCTTTTCCAACTTAGTTATTACTCTTACTGAGAAAGAAAGTGTTGTGGATCATTGCAGATGTACATCAGAGAGTCATCTGCAAAGTGTGACTGCAACATTCGGGTGATATTTTGTGTTCACCCTCATTTTCTTTCAACTCCTCCTTGCTGTTACCCAGAAATTGTTTAAGAAACTGTTCTGCCAAAAATGTTTAATGTTGTCACATGATGGTTATTCAGTGTTTGTTTAGTCATGAAATTATTAGAGTTTGAGATTAACCTGATCAAACAGACAATGAAAATCAAAAAGTACAAAAAGTAGAGTAGCATAGCTTTCAGATTCAATAGTGAGTCAAAATTCTTGGTTGGCATACTGTATATATATTAATTTTGTCTAACAGCCCTCAAGTCCTTTGTTCTTCTGTTATTTTTTCAAGCCTAATCTGTAAAAAACAAGCAACAAATTCCACTTTGGCATCAATTATTAAACCAAAACTGATGCAAGAATAAAGAGGCCCAAAATCCAATAGCATGACAAACCACTTTTAGCAGGAAAAAACAGAAGTAATTTGATGTATGACATTATCTCTTGCATCATTGTCTGGGGTTTTGTTGCAATTTTATTTCAGTTTATTGGAGTTTGCAGAGGATCCTTTATGTACAGCTCTCTTAAGACCTCACCACAACATTTCCACAGCTTGAGATATGAGCTTTGATTGTGCTGTACTATATTCATGTTTGACTCAATGACTCCAAGGTGCCCAGGTCTTGCAGTACTACAAAACCATCTCAAATCATCAGCTAGCCATGCTTGACAAATGGTATGAGGGGATTGTGCTGTTATACTGTGTAGTGTTGTTGCCAAAAAATAGCAATGTTTATTATGGTTACATTTTCTTCTTTTCTGCTGTCGTCCTTCTAGAAGATGTTGTCCCAGAAGTTACATTTGGTTGTGAAGCAATTCTTTTAAGCGGAAAAAAAGCCTTCTCCAGAAAAGACTTCCAAATGAGCCATACTTCTTCTTTTTCTAATAATGCTGTCACACATTTCATTATGTAAACTGAAAACTGAGCCCCATAGAGTCTGAGATGGTCCTCTTGTGTTTTTGTTTTGCAATGTTTCAGATTTTTCTACAGTTTAATCTTAAAGTGAATTTCCTGAGATTTACAACCTTCATAAATGTTTTTCATTTATGTATAACCTTTCTCTCTGTAGAATAATGGACATGACAAATGTTTGGAAGCGGCCTTATAATCCTTTAAAGGTTGAGAAGCAGCAACAATTGCTTATTTGAGGTCATTGCTGTCGTCTTTCTATAGTGTTAACACACACTTGTATGCTCTAGACCAGCAAATGGCCAAAACGTCTGCTTTAATAGAGGTGAACACAGTTCCTGATCAGTAAATCAAGATATTCAACCCTCTTGAGACACATGGAAGCATCAAGGCTGACTTTGTTTACAACCTAATGACAGTGAGAAATCTAGTTCATTTCAAAAACACTTGAGGTTGAACTTAATTCATTTTAGAACTTGTAACAGACCAGAATGTTTTTATTAATTCCTGATATACAAAACACATTTTCCTATGACCAAATCCAACTATAGACATGAATCTATGACAGGTTGAGAAAGAGAACAATTTCTTTATTCACACTTTTTTTGTTTTTATTTATTATTTTATTTAGTGACTCTTCCTTACAGGGTCCCATACAGAAAATTGAAGAAATAGCATGCATTTAGAAAAGTTTTAATGGCATGATAAAGACCTGAATTAAACCACACATTCACATAACTGTGGTATTGTGTAGGTGTGAATGGAATGCGCAGCCTCCACTTAAAAATGTATTCCTCCCTGGACCACAGAAAAGTAGATCCTCCATGGTCAAAATATTTTGCCATCTTCCTAGCTTTGTCTAAAAGAAAAGTATTCAGACACTGCATAGGTAGGGAATGTAAATGCTGCTTATACCTCAAGGCTGTACATTCTTATGTATAGTAAACTCATGTGCGCATTTGTATATATGTCCCTTTTCTTACAGTGTTTCTGAAGTATTGTAGGTCACATTGCTTGGTAAAATAATTTATTTAAAACTAAAAGGAAAAGAGTCTTCTGAATCAGAAAATTAAATAAGCACACACTGATAAATTTTCCAAGTTAGAGAGAAGGCCTCAGGGCACAGAGATGGATTTGAATTTTAAGGTTAATTTGTGCAAAACAAATACAAAACGCAGTAACGCTGGCCTTGAAGAAATACTGCCCTCGGAGGTATGCTGTATTACAAGCAAACATGTCTCAGCAACAAAAATTGGATCTGATTTTAAATTAAAAGTTGCATTAGTGCATGCAAATTACAGAACTAATTTAAATACACCAGATTAAAAACCTCTGAATGAGTGCAACAATTTATTTGTATGTGGCAGAGACATTTTAAGTGAGAGATGCATCTATAGGTTGTTATTTTTTTCTTCTGTCTGATGCAGATTTTTTGACCCATTAATGGATATGCCCCTAATCTTTTTGGATTCCCATTGAAATCAGAAAAAGTGACTCAAAGTACATGCCATTGATTGATGTGTTTATGCATCAAAACTGATTTATTATTATTATTATTATTATTATTATTATTATTATTATTATTATTATTATTATTATTAATAATAATAATAATAATAATAATAATAATAATAATAATAATAATAATAATAATAATAATAATACAACATTTAATCTATAAGGGCCTTTCAATTACTTTCAATACATTTTATGGCAAGGCAATGTGTAACCTTTCAGTATTTGACCTGCCAATCATGATCACAGTCGATCAAGGAAAATTGGCAGATTCCATTCTCCAGCTGACTGATTGGTGCATCTCTAATTACAATATATTGGAATACCTACACGACAAAGGACAACGATATAATGTTAAATGTTGCAAACTTTTAAATTTTACTTTGAAGTGTCAGTAACACTAATAAGAATGATTCAGATGTTTATGCAAGGTTGTCAAAAGTAGTCGCAAGTTCTTACTTCACTGTTTTCCAAGTAAACTAAGCAACATGATGCAAGAGCTGTTCTGCTAAAATAAATGGGGGCAGCGGTGGGGGGTGGGGTGGTATGCATGGTATTTTATCATAATATGTCAGGGGGCAAATGCAGCACAGATTAGAGAATGAATTAAAATGAGTCAAAATGAGCATGAAGTACATTTTTGTTCCTAGCCTGCAGTTTGTCTATATTTGGGCACAAGAACATTTAATAACGCAATCACGTTACACAGTTGCACTTCAAAGTATTTACTGAATCACCGCCTAGGGTTAGGATTTAAATTTTGAATAAATGTGTTTATGGATGAGGCAGGTAGCGATGGATTTAATCTGACAGATTGGAACAGAGTACGATGCATGCTTCAGTCCAGGTGAAGGTTACCATAGCCCCCACAGGGCATCAATCTCCAAGACAGAGCACGACAGACAGATGGAAAGCAAGTGAGAGCCGGGACGGAGGGAGTAACTAAAGAGAGACTGATGGAGGGGGGGTAGAGAGAGCAAAGTGAGAGTGAAAACGAATGTAAAAGGAGATGAGGGTTGGCTAGATCAATAGAGAAGTGTTGCTATGACAACAGGTCATTGAGAGCCATCATTGTCACATTTTGTTCTTCTCTTTTTTTATCACACTCTTGACGGAAAATTATGTAAAAACATAATATAAATAAGATGTCATTTCATGAGAGTAAAAATGGATGCTGTAGCATTGGAGGGTGAAGTAACATCACAGACCTCTCTCTGAGTATGCCTGATTGGAAGAACAGAAACCATTTTCTGCAAACAATTTGTTGAGGCTTAAAGTGAGACTGCTGTTGGTAAATGAAAAGGTGGAAGGATTAGGGTGAACAATGTCCAATCAGACTAAAGAGGCCTCAGTCACGGGTTTAAAGGGGAAATCTGTATGTGGTAATCAAAACCTCAGATAAAGGCACAGACACTGCATGTAAACAAAAATGAAAGACTTACTCGTCCATCATGCAGCCTGTGTAGACAGAAAAAAAACCGCATAATCCAAAAAAGGAAGAAAAAATATATCAAAAACCCTTTCACGATGTTTGACTGGAATATAAATTACAGTGTTTGGATTTGTAGGCATTTTTTATAACACTTTTATCTTTTACTTTGCTCAGTTAATGCCACTGTTTCCACTTTGCACTTTCACTTCCTTCCTGCATCTTTCTTTGTGCAGAAAGACAATTTCTGAAAGGAAATTCTTTGCACAGTGCATTGCAGTAGTATCAGGGAGACAGTTGTGGAGAGGTTTAAATCAGGGTTAAATTATAAACCAAACCAGCATTTAAAACGGAAAGAGTATTAGACATGGCCGTCCACTTACACAGACAAAACGAGCAAGACGAGCATCAGTAACAAGGATGTCCATGGAGGGGTTGTAGGAGTTGCAGGTATCCACAGCTCAGGTGGGAGAATCTATTGACAAAGCAACTGTTCTGCTCTACACAAATCTGGTTTGCCACTAAGGAAAGTCCGATTTAAAGTTTGAAGCAGGCCATTTAGGGGACATAGCAAAAATGTGGAAGAAGGCACTCTGCTAAGTGTGGAGGAAAGCTGACACACACTAACACCCAAACCCCCTGAACACACAAAACAACTAGTAAAAGGTGGTAGTAGAAGTATCATACAGTAGGACGTTTGTCAAATAGGAATATGGATAGAGTTAAAGACATGGTTGTCCTGGTAGAAAATCTGTTATGGGCTGCTAAAGACTTGAGACTGGGATAGTGACCCTAACATCCCACAAGATATGCTTGGTTTTTCTCAAAGCACATCTGTAATTGTCACAGTATCCAAATTCTAATTTTAAAACACTTTAAAAATAATGCTTTCTTTCAGCCTTAGAATGATGTGCTGCCTTGTGTCAATCCATCACATAAAATCCGAATGAAATACACTAATGTCAATGGTTGTAACATAAAACTTGGAAAAGTTAAAAGGTTTTGAGAGCTTTTAAAAGGCACTGTAAGAGCAAGCCCACACACATATGCACACTCACAGCCCAATCTAAAGTCCCTGGTAGACTGAGATAGGGGGCAGATGAGCGGAAGTCGTCAGGGTGGCACGGTCACGGCGCATCAGCCGGAGATTTTGTTGCCAGGCAATATCTTGTCATTCTTACAGCTGGCAAGGAGAGGGAAGTAATTTCTAAGACAAAGGTCAACAAGTTGAAAGTGTGATGGAGGGCTGTGACACACCTATCACACTCCTGACAAGCCAAGAGTCAATGTGGAGGAGGGGGGATTAGAGGACTGCAAGGAAAGCAAGATGGTTCTGAAGGCTGCAAAGAAAAAAAACAAGGTTAGAATATGTATGAAACAAAATATATGAAACAAAATAAAACATAAGTAGAACCAAAGGAATGAAGAAAAGATTGGGCTGGAGCTGCATTCTGTTATCCACCGAGAAGTTGGCATTGGAGAATGCGGTTGAGACAGAGGGGGGCATATTTCTCCTTTTCATAGTTTATTTGGTTCATGCATCTTAAATACCCCCTTTCTCTCCCTTTTAAGGGAGACATGGCATATTGCCCAACACACAAATGGCAATGGATAGTCACTGTACATGCATATTATGTGCACAACATCAGTTGAGAACATTTGGTGTTTCAGAGAGTCACGCGATATATCCATTATTAATAATACAAGAGTATATGTAGCATGTCTTAAGAGATTAGGAACTTATTTTAACACAATGTTTACATGGATAACTTAAAATCCACACGCACATACGCACAGCAAACTTCATTGCAGAGTCATCCCTAATCAACCCCTTCACTTTTAACGTTTTATTCTAATGCGGAAGATTCTTTACTTGTATTGTCAGAAAAACAATACACACTCCTCCATGCTTACATTTTTGGACCATTGTAACTTATTTGTGTCCCTCCAGACACCTTCCACACTTTCATTCTACCTCTATTTTTTTTTCAACACATCTTCACATCGTTCATTGCAGTATTTTGTTGTCATTTTTTAAATGTCTTATTTGTTTTCACTCTCCCTCTTCTGATGACAGAAAGCTTTCCTTGTCTTAAGCAGACACCCTCAGTTTCCTAGCAGCAGCATCTGCTTACATAACTCAGTTATAGCTTGAGTATTTCTGAAGCTGGTTTTTGCTCCCGGTATCTCTCATTTGTCTCTTCTCTCTTGTTCTTCTTTGTGTCATAACTCCCAACCTCAGTTGTTACCATCTGCTGTATATTTCTCTTTCCGTATTTTTTCAGTTTAGCTTCATTTGGGTTACGTCTGTCTCTCGCTCTTTCCGTCCATCTCGCCTCTCTGCCCTCCGACCATTTCCTGTCCACGCTGATTTTCATTCCCTCTTGTTTATCTCCTCTCTCGTGCTCTTCCTCATCACCCTCCCATTTTTTGCCTTTCCTTTTCCATTTCTGTCGTTTTCACCCCACCGTGGCTCATATGCTCTGCTCTGCTCACACCTCTTTCAGCAAGTCGAGATGAGAATTCCAAAAAGCCAGTGAGGAGGGAGAGGGAGGTGAGGATAGAGTGCCATCTCCATATAGTAATCACACTTCCTCTGGTGAAGATGTGCACCCGCAATGTTTAGAGGGAAGAAAATATGTGCTGATATTTTGTCACATGCATAGACAACCTGAGGTAAGTCAGTACCTCCGGCCCAAAGTGATGTAACCCTAAAACACAATGCTATACAGAAGTATTAATGCCAACAGAACATTTTTATATTTTGTTGGAATTTGTCATGTTCTTGCTCAGTCATATTGGATGAAGAACCCTCTAGGAACAGCAGTTTTCAATTGTGGTCACTGATTCTAAATTGGATCTCTGACTGGACTTCGACTGAGTCATATAGGGTATGTAGCTACCAGTGTTGGGTGTAACGAGTTACAAAGTAACTAGTTACTGTAATGACAATTACTATTTTTGTAACGTAGTAGTGTAACGCGTTACTGCGGCAAACACTGTAATGACATTACAATTACTTTCGAAAATATGATGTTGTTACTCGTTACATAACCTGTTCCACCCCACAGCCCCTGTGCCGGGACACTGTGGGGGAAGGGCGGGGTAATGTCCGAATTTAGTTGACCTGTGGTCACAGATTGCTAAGCATGTCCTATCATTATAAACCTCAGAATCTCAGCTAAAGTCTCATATAAATATTTTCTGTGACCTCCAAACCCAGAAAAAAATAACAAGCAATTAAAGGAACAGTTGTGCTATTTTGCGATTTTTACATGAAAACATTCAACCTAACCTGTCGGTCACCCTGCAGAACAGAACCGAGCAAACTTTGCCTTCCCTGAAAGCCAGCATCTCACAGATTCTAAAGCTGCAAGTTTCATCACGCTACGTGCAAATTTCAGCAAATGAGCAGCAAAATAAGCCCAAAAATACGTACAGCATTTGAAAAACAAGAGCATAAATTCTTTCTTACCTTTGTTTTTTCTTTGCTGAAAAAAAGAATCCACCGTGATATGATTGTATTTCCAGAATAACAAAAATATCCAGTGTGTATTTAGAAAAGAAAAAGTAAAAAAAAAATTTAATCCTTTGCCATTATTTTTTACATTTGATTCAAGGAGGCTCAACCTTGTCTGTCATGCGCACTGTGAACTTTCCCCATGTAAACATTTGCTTTGTTCAATCTGCTTCAAAGTTCTGATGTCAGCGTGATTCTATAGGATCTTACGATTCTAACCATATGTCAATCATCCAAATCGGCCAATAGAAACTGGAGTTACAGGTCTGCGTAATTTTAAAAACAGATATTTTGTTTAACTCAGGGGCGAGCTCTGTGACGCAGTGATCGGGTGAGAGTTTCAGTTTCGATGGTTTTGTTTGCGTTCGAAAAATGGCGCTTCAAGAGAAGAGAATCATCACTGACGAAGCCCTGGCGATTATTTGGAATTATAGTTCATCGGAGGTTTGTGTTGAGGACTCGTCATCAGAGGAGGAAAACATGATTCTACCGGAGGAAGAGAGGTATGTCTCAACTAGCTAATGCTAGAGCACTTTGCTTTGTTTCTCTGTCAGCCGTTTTATATAGATGTTTTCTTTCTTATTTGTGTTCTTAGATGTTTGTGTATATACATTTTTTAAAACTTTTTTGTTCACATCTTTCTGTGCTTGTATATATATATATATATATATATATATATATATATATATATATATATATATATATATATTAGGGATGCACGATATATCGGCATCAACATCGGTATCGGCCGATGTTAGGCGTTTTTTAACATATCGGCATCGGTCTGATAAGTAACAGAGGGCCGATATTAACAACCAATGTTTATTTATTTCCATATTTTTGATGTTTCTGTCTGTGTTTCGGGGGGGTGTTATCCATGTGGTGTTTGTTTGGTCATGTGACAGCGATAGTGATGCGTCGCAGGAATGTGGGGGTGTTTAACTCAAGCAGAGAAGCGATGTAGATGGTGTGGTTGATTTTCCACAGTGTCAAAAGTGTAGGGAAATATACCGTATACCATATCGGTGCGTATCGGTTATCGTCCATAACAGCGGGATTAATATCGGACATCGGTATCGGCCCAAATTTTCATATCGGTGCATCCCTATATATATATATATATATATATAATGGATATTTGTGTAGATATGTGTACAGATGTGTCTAAAATATATTGTATTGTATTTGTAGTTTCTATATATATATAAATTTTTTTCTAACTCTTTTTCTGTCCTAATATTCTTTTAGTCACCTCGGCATTCATTTCAGGTATGATGTTTTAGAACGATGCAAGAGTAGTGTAACTAGTAATGTAACTAAGTTACTTTCCAAAAAAGTAACTAAGTAATGTAAGGGATTACTTTTTGAGAAGTAATGAGTAATATTTAATGGATTACTTTTTGAGTAACTACCCCAACACTGGTAGCTACATATCGTATTTTGCAAGTAGGCCAAAAAAAGCTATATTTTGGTCCCATCTAACCAGAGCTCCTTCTTTCACCTGTTTGCTGTGTCTCCCACATGGATTGGACTCTTTATGGTTTCCTTTAAGCAATGCATTTCTTACTCCAGCTCTTACTTTAAAGCCAGATTTCTGGAGTGCATGGGTTCTCCTTTTAAAGGATTATTCGACCTGAGTTGTGGATCTCTGCATCTTCTCTTACCACTGGCTTCTAGAATCCTTCTCTGATGTTTGTCAGTTTTGGTCTTGGTGGGATAGCGGTTCTGCCACACTACTTACTTCCCAACAAAGTTTTATTTACAAAAAGAAGCTTGAAATGCTCAGCAAAGCAACCAAAGCTGTAATTTGGGGCCATCCAGGCCTCAGTATTGCTGAGAAGACATCATCTCTGTCTCTGCACCCGAACATGGCACAGTGCCTAGACTTCTCATAAGGATGTGAGGAGTGAAAGTGGGGGAGAGTGGCAGAGAATTGGTAATGCTCTCCCCTAGCATACAGGGAGCCGCATGGAGGAGCCAGATAAGACACCCTGGCCCCTGCGCTGACTGCTGGAGTAAAGCTTCTCTACCAACGCAAGCAATGACTGCGAGGCTTTGGCCAGCGCTCCGCTCCATCCATCTATAGCCCAGTGATGCCTCTATTACAATGGCTGCCCCACAGCTACGCAGGCCCTCGCCAGCTGCACAGGATTATAATTAGAAGAGCCATGAAGTGCCCTGGACACTAGCAATTGATCGGACTGACAGTCGAATTTTTCCACCAGGGAAATAAACCTTAGTTTGGCACTGAGGCTAAAGTTGAGACAGAGGCTGGGAGTGGGAGTATAGTGGGTGCAGGGTGAACAAGGGTGGTAAGTGAAAGGGAGGAAAACTACTGTGAAACTGGAGAAAATGTTCCCTCTTCAGGGTTTCTATTCTTACTTTAAATTTCTGACAGAAATAGTGTGTTTGATTAGGTGGATATGCACTTGTTTGTGAACAGCACAGCATGTTGGTGTGCTTCGGAGTGTGTAGAAACACTTTAGTGCTTTATGATTAAGACTGACTCTTTCCCACTTTGAATTCACCCGGCACCTCCCCTTCTCTTTAAACAGCTAACTCTTGTTTGTTGTAGCCAGTTATCCCTGCTCGTAATTACGCCTAATTGACAAGCGTCTTTAAGCAGATATGCGAGCAGAGCAACAGCTGCATTAATGGAGGGGAAACTACACCGAACAATGTCAAACCCATCTGCTCCCGAATCTCTCAAAAAGCAACATGTTGTGTGGTGACAGTTCTCAACGGTAAGACTGAGTGCCGATTTAAGGAAATCCAGGTCAGCCTGACAAATACACAAGTTTGTGTCGACATTTGGGGGTTGATCTAATGTTTCCTTATGTTGTTTCCTCTGTGGCTCGGGGGAGGCTTTCAGCTTGACAGCATCACTACAGTTCCCACAAGTCTGCAGCTAGGTCACATGCCCGGAGAGAGACTGGGAGAGACAGCTGGAGAGGAAAACCAGAGTGAGAGAGGAGCAAGTCAGAACAAAAATGGAGGGCGATCATAGCTTATGTTAAGGGGATAAAAAAAAAAAAACTGCACTTAGTCAGTTTTCTTAGAATTCCTCTTTTATTCCCAATTTAGCAACTGAGAAACAGGCATTTGTTGTACCTTATTCAGATATTATACACCCTTCAACAGATTTGGCATGATTCACTTTTTTTATCCTCATCAGGCCAAAATATATTGTAGAAGATAGCCAAAATATAGCAGAGCTAGGCTTTTTCTGAACGTTTAAACCAAAGAGTTGGAATTTGGAAGAGAGGAGAAAATTATTTTAAAAAAGATATAATGATACTAACACACAAAGAGAAGCTGCTAGGTCTGGGAACTGGGTTGTAAAGAGACCACAAAGCAGAACTATATTAAAAATAACTTCCTCTTTTGCTTATCGACTTGAAATTTGTTATAATTCAGGTAGAAATGCACATACTTTGATGTTCATTGAGAAATAATTCCAGGATATGTATTAATTTAGAATAGAATAGAATAGAATAGAACAAATCTTTATTACTTATTTTCTATACTTGCTTAGTCCTTGCTGTCTCCCTGAGAGAGGGATTTGAACTCTAGACTTCCTTGTTGTAAAACAGGAGAGTCAACCCTGATCTACCATCCATCCATCCTGTTTACTTGATTGTATAACTTGTATACATCTTATTTTAGGTGATTCCACTGTGTTTCGCAGGCCAGAAAGGAGGTATATTTCTTCCAGCAAGTTTTGGGTCTGCCAGGGGACCTCAAGAGGGGTGCCCAGGAGGCATTCTGATCCAAACCACTTCAGCGGACTCCTTTTGATGTGGAGGAGCAGCGACTTTATTTCAAGCTCTTCCCAGATGACTGAGCTCTTCAGCCTGTCTCTAACCCCTCCTTTCCACCGGACGCGTAAACGGCACGTTACAGGAGCAGCACGTTTCACTTGTGTATTCTGCTGCTTGGCCCTTTCCACCGGGTGCGTAAGAGGCGCATAGCAGCAGGGAAGCAGCTGTCACCGAGAGAGCACGAAATCACGCAAGATTAGCAAAATCACGCGTGGTTTTGTCAGTAAACACAACAACCATAGACATATATAAACGTCTATGACAATAATAACCAGGAAAAGACAACAACATGACTCCAAAAGGTTGGTGTTATATGTTATGTCCGTTTTATATTTGCCAATAAGTTTGTGTTATGTCAGGGAATATCCAAAATCGCTCGTTTGTGTGATGACACACAAATGAGACCCTCCCGCGAGGTACTGACTTCTCACCGGCCGCACAGGTAGTGACATTTTTTTAAGTAAAGCAACCGCAGAGCAGCACGTTTCTTTTATTTTGAAAATTTCCGGTGCCGAGCCGTACATTTCCTGTCTCCCCTATCCAAAATGTAGAAATGTACGTGTTTCAGAGGCGTGCTGCTTAGAAAATAGGACTGCCGCGTATATTTAGAAAAGTGCTGCGATATGTCGCTCCTCAGACGTGGCAGACTCGTGCTGCTTTCGCCTCTGGTGGAAAGGGTTCTATTGACTACAGTGGTGGCTATCAGCTGCGTATGACGTGCTGCTCCTGTAACGTGCTGCTTACGCGTCCGGTGGAAAGGAGGGGTAAGGCTGAGTCTAGCACCCCTACGGAGGAACCTCCTTTTAGCTGTTTGTATCTGTAATCGTTTTAATAATTAAAATCTCACTATAGGTCATATCACCATTGTTAAAGACAAGCTGGTAAAATTGAGAACTTAGCATTATATAGACAACAGCAATGATTGCATTACTGTAGATTAGGTCCCAGTCCATCTATTCATCTCTCACTCAATCCAACCATCACTCACAAACAAGGCATCGTGAGAGTTGTGCTCTTTTGCTTGAGGCAGAGACTTAGCCATGACCTGGAGGAAGCAGTACATCTTTTTTTCTTGTCAATGTAATAAAAGTAATAATCTTAAAAGCCTGATAAATTACCCTGGACCAAAAGAGGACAAAAAAAAAAAATTCTGCTGGTGCCTTTAATTATGAGACCCGTTTCCTTTCAATCATTCTTCCAAATTTAAGGCTGCAACAAAAGCCATATTTTACAACAGATTTTTTTTTATTAAATCCTTGCGGATTTAATATAGTCTTTGCCGGGCATATAGTCTTTGCATGATAGGCTACTTGAGAGGTAAGAAATGTTAGAAATGTATTTTACAATCTAATATGAAAATCAAAGGCACCATCTCTTACAGCCCTAACTAGCCTTCTTCTTTTAGTCATGCTTTGACTTTGCCCAGTAGCATCAGTGCTATTCAAGCAGTCACTCAGTGAGAGCTCCAGGTGTCATCTGCCGGGGTGACAGCAATGCACTATTTCTTTTCATCTTCAAGCGATGCCTGCATTATCAGTATATAAGATGAATGGCAAGGCAATATTAATAGCCTCTTTCTCTGCGGTGAAATGAAAGAGGCTTCAGCAAAACAAACAATCTGCTCCTTTCTTCTCAAGGCAACTCAGCAGCTATATCAAAGGAGAGAAAATAAATGACCATTATGAGTGCTGTTTGCCAGCGCTGGGTCGTGAGAGGGATAGTTTTCTACGACTCTGTTAAAATTCTCAGCTTTGCCTTTTTACGTGAGCAGGATGCACTGTTTAAATCACAGCTGCGAATGAGTGCTGACACTATGTGAGATGATAAGCCTCAGATCAAATGCTTAGCAAATACCAAAATGCTCAAGCAAAGTAGTATGTGATGCTGAGGGTGCAGAATATTAACAACATAAGTAATAAAATCAATTGAATCCTAAGATTTTTTTTGTATTACTGTGCATTGAATCATCATACTGTAAACAACCAGAGTCAGCATAATGCCTCCCTGCCCTTCCTCTCCCTCTGTCAGAATAAATATCCACTCAGAGTAAGCCTGTGGAATAAGAACCATCTGAACCTAATAAAGGTTGTGACTACAAAGCTTGTGAGTGTAACGACCGGCTGCAGAGAGGTCGGGTCAATTTGTCAAGAATCAGGCAAGAATGTAAAGGACAGCGCTGTCTCACTGCATTAAAACACCGTCCAGGAAGAGGAGATTTCCACATGAACGGGTTGACAAAGAGTGATAAAATTTCCCAGCAATAAAGTGGTTTGGAGTGTATTAACGTGGGTTATTAATGCACAAGGCTAATTATGACCCTAATCTATATTGGAAACTAAAACATTTTTTTCATATCCATACACCCATAAATTTATTTATATTTTCTTCTTTTCTCTGTGTGCTCTATTTATGTGGAGTGGACATGGATTTTAATGAACCTCACCCTTAAAAAGGTTATGTGCAAAGACTCTCTGTCAGTCTGATAGAGAAAGGGTTAGTGGAGGTGGAGGGTGGGGTCCATTAATAAATTAACCCTCCTGTCGTGTTCATCCTTGTCAGGGTCTACTTTATTTCTGCTGGATCTCTGCTTTCATTCCAGATGGAATTACAGTCCAACCAGGACAGTGCAGCAGATTAAATCCCTTTCTGTTTATTAGGCATTGACGTTTTGATATTAAACAGTTTATTTGGTGGCCAAACGTCATATTCGACTGTTTACAATGATCTCAAGTCCCACGCAATGTATGTAAGGGGATATCTCCTGCTGAGGACATACAGTGAATTACAGCAGGAGATACCTCCCAAGCAAGTTATTAAAAACACAAAAACCATTATCTAGTAGAGCTGGGGCTCATTCCCCTGGTCTCCTTGCTGCTCTTCTTTCCTGAGAGCCTAAAATTGGAGAGAGCATCCCTTACAGACGCACATACACCTACACACGCAGGCACACAGACACACACACGCGCATCGTACACACACATATATACACTATTTATAGCACCTTACGATAACAATGACCCATTTGTTTGGTTTTAAACACTCTTGGGTATACATTTTACACAGTGTGCGCTGCACCCAGAACATCCATGATTAAATTAGACATCGCATTAGGAAGGGCATGTCAGTGAAAGGGATTTTATTTCGTAAACACGGGTTTAAAAAAAACTTGGGAACAACGCTAACATTTCTGATGGTTAGAACTACTGTTTTAAATGAACTTATGATTTGGCCCACTTTAATCAAAATGCTAAATCTTTATTGTTGCAACATCCCTGGTGCACATTAATATCGAATCTTTCTTCCAGCCACCCAGTCACACAAAATCCAGAGTGTGCATGACAATGCTTTATTTAAGGACTAATACAAAGCAGCCGTGTCTGCTCTTAGACACTGTTTGTAGGCTACGCTTTGGCTCCAGGGAACCCTGCGGCGCTCTAGCACCGACTGTCTCAAGAGGAGTGCCACCAACCGCTGAGTGAGGAGAAAAACGGCTTTGGAGATGCAGAGGTGGAAACATGGAGAGGAGAGCCATGAAAGGGGAAGGGCAGAAGGAAGAGAGGAGGGAAAAGGTGAGATAAATGTAGAACAAGAAAAAAATACAGAGTTGAATATTTCTGCACAGAAAGAACGAAGAGAAAAAATTGTAATGTGGTCATTTTACTATACTCATAAAATACAACAAAAAAATAAATCAGAGTGGACTAAAAAATATTTCATCTACCAACAGCTCTTGGTGAGCTGAAGAAATACCATTACAGGCTGGCCCATATGGGTTTAGGTAATTCAGAAAAGTTTGGCAGCATGACAAAAGACATAAATCAAAGGTATGCATTTTAGTTTAAACAAAGGCCGAGCCAAAATTACAGGTCAGAAAAGCAATTACTTCTTAAGGAGGCTGTCAAATCGAGTAAGAAATGTTCTGTAGACAAAAGACTGAAAGCTAGTATGCTGGATGGGTGTCATAACATGCTGCGGTTTTGCCTTGAGGTGGTATGAATTGTTTACATGTGTTCTTTAAGGGGCATTTTTCACAGCAAAAAGTGCACAGCTTGTTCACATTTCATTTAGGCTGAACGCTGTATAACAAGATGTGTTCCTTCTCTGTCTATGTCCAATAAAGTCAAATAAATATTATAGAGAATGGAATACATTTAGTAATTAAGCAAAAAAGATCAAGCAGATAAATTTACTGCAAGAGCAAATGGTATCATGGTATAATACCAGCACCTATATCAGCACCAAGGACAGCGCACCTTAGTGTTTCCTTATTACAATGAATCATAGCATCCGATCTTACATTAGTATGGCTTTGTTCTAATTAAACCTGACAAAACTCTGCCCTTAATCAGTTTTGACACAAAAACAACACCAATCCCAAAAAATATTGTGTCAGATCTCACAGATTCTTCGTGGATATAAGTATGACAGTATAATTGCAACTCCGCTCCGGTCTCCACACCCTGTGATTATCCTGCTGGAGAGCAAACACAGGAACAAGCAAACAAACAAATTAACATAGGAGGCAACAAAAGCATATAGCCCTGATTCTTGATGCCAGCGCTCCAGTTTAAAAAACCTCCATCTGTTGAAATGCATTCCCGAGGTGCTCCTAGAAACTGTGAACGCCCACGCGCAGAAAACTCTGCCAGGAGAACAAAGACAAACATTTCAGAAGCCCCGTGCACCTCTCGCACCACAGCGCACGGAGCAGAAATCACGCCTCCCCCCCACCCTCCTTGCTAAATATATGGGTTTGACGTGGGAGCGTGTGGGCTGGTGAAAGCTAAAGATGCAATGCTTTGCTTCAACTCAGCTCTGCAGTATTAAGACAGCCATTTTTCTTATTATTCCTTCTTCACTCTGAGCTGTACTCACATTCCCAAAACACATAGCCTAGTTTAGAAACATACATTCATATCATATTATTTGGGGTGGGAACATTGCGAAGCATGCCCTCATGAACGATGTCATTAATTTTATAATAGTTTCACTGCAGAAGCGAACAATAAGATTTGTGTATATGGAATTCTTGGATCATTTATACTTTAATATCCTGGTTCTTTTCTGTCAAAGTTTCTCAACATAAACATTTACAAAGAGCTCCAATGAAGATTTCTATACAGCCTGAGACCATCCCCCAGTCCATTCATATTAATAGTCAATATCAAAGGGAAGATTCAACTCTTAAGAGCCCATTTTGGCTCCAGGGGTAAAGCCATATCCACAATTACTCATAAGTCCAGTTAAACACCTATCATGGTATAACCCTTGGCAGTTCAAAACAACCCTTGTCCTGTGTTTAAGAGTCAAAGAAATCCACTTGATTTGTGGCGATAATGTTGAAGTCCACAGTCAGCAAAAACAGCATCCTTAAGATTTAACAATCTGGGCTTAGTCTAGGCACTTTTTCTAATATTCCCGTTGTGATGGTGTTAAAATATTTGATATGTTTAAATGCAATCATCCAGTAGCAATACCCAGAACATAAGCACACATTCTGGGGGTGTGATTGCTATAACAAAAACTCAACAAATTGAGTGTGGATCAAATCTTTAAAAAGTTTTTAACACTAAAAAATCTCAATAATTTTTTTCACAAGTGTGTAGCAAGAGATTAGACACAATTTTTAGAAAGAGTCATCACAACAAATCTGAATTATTCTTTGCATTAATCTTTGTTTCTTCACCAACCCATGTTTTAGGTTTTAACATCCACGTAAGATATGTGTGTTTACTAGTAGTGACTAAAGGGAATAGCAACAATAGCTCTACATAATCGACAGCAAAGAATGTTTTGTTTCTTCACAAACAGTAATGCTAACACAAATATTGTCCACTGCTGTTTGACTAAAGAAAAGGTAAACAAAAAATGATTGCTGAAACTATCCCCTTAGATATTTTTTTGTTGAAAATATGGCATTGCTTTTAATGGAAACATTGTGTCAGTAGTTGAAAAGCAAAAGGTGAATAGCTAGCCACATAAAGACATCTAATAATGTTTTAAAGTTGAAAAGATGTTAAGGTTAATCAAATGAGCCAATGAATCATGACTTCTAATTTATCTTTTTAGGCCATGTTCGGACAGGATATATGAACTAAGAATGTCACATTAATTCAACATATCATTTAGAGCTTTATAGGGACATAACCTAAAATACCCATGGAAAGGATGATGGCAATGGATGATTTTTGCAGTGGACATGTGAGTTAATGTTAGCACCCTGCGGTAGATATATGCTAAGAAATGTTCAAGATGTGATAGAGTAATATGTTTGATCTGATGTTACCAACATAGCTCCAACCCTGATAAAGTTGTCTTACTTAGCACCTTGGTTTAACAAAGGTAGTCTATGTTTAACAGTTTTACACCAAATGATGAAAACAGGAAACTACCATCACGAGAAAAGCTTTTAACAAGGATAAAAAACCACCACCAACAAAAAAAGTGATACTAAGCAAAGTTTTTTTGAACTTTGAATAATACTACTCAAACCTCCGTATGATTGCTGACTAATAACTTCAATAATATAAGTATAATTAGTTTATATTTCTACAGCAATTTAACTTTCGAGTTAGCAGATTAGCATTTAAGCAAATGTCAATAAACCCTATATGAACTATCCAACATATACTTTACATTTGCATAACCAGTAGAAAGTCACCTATGTTTAATGTTAACTCATAGAAATTGCAGTTTTAAAATGATCTAAATTTAAAACTCATTCTCAAACTTTATCAGAGGACATTAACATAATAAATTCATTTATATAAGCTTCAAGTTTTAGTTTTCCCAGTCTGGTTGTTTTTAGTCATCTGATTTTTTAAATATTGTATATGCAGGACAAACAACAACACTCACAAAATAGATAAATGAAATACAAAAATACAAAAAACTGTTTTAACCTCCGTCTATCCATCACCGAGGGTGTTAGCAGCAGAATAACAGACACTTAAAAAGCGCAGGCCCATCCATTTTGCTCACTGTGTTTGCAATTCACATGGTGACACTAAGAGATCCCATCCACTTCTCTGTCAGAAGAAATCCATTAGTCAAACCAAACACTGACACTTAGAATGTCAAACACACAGGTAGCATATAATTTGTTTCACAACAGTGTGATGGCTCTAAATAGCGGCTGGAGAATGATGTTTGACTACTGTTGAGAAATTCACAATCTGAGTGGATGGGGGGATGAGGGGAAGGGATTCATGTGTCTGCATCATTTTGAATCTTGGGAACAGTTTATGCCTTTGGTGATGATTATTGTGTACATCACTCACAAGGGAGCTTATGTGAGTAAAAGTACAGCAACTAAACAGAAACCGTTTGCAGGAAGTAAAAAAAATAAATAAAAACATTGTTCATATTTTTGACTCCTATGCTGTTCTGACAGCAAACTAGCATGCATGAAAACTATAAATCCTTTTTTTTCCAGTTTAAATTGGTTTTGAATACCCTTGTTTTGGAGTCACACAGAAAAACATGTCTTCTCTTCCCATCTTTCACGCAATAACAAGAAGACAAACATGCCTCTGTTGTTCTCATTCTCAGCTAATCTGGACACTGTCACATAAAACGCAGGGACCTCTTAGGTGTTATGTAGATAATGTTAATAGAAACTTAGCCCTACTCTGTCCCTGCAGGCCTCACTCTCTTGCATTTTTGTTAAGTTGCAAGATGAGAGATGGGACATCTTCAAAGCCCTTAGTACTTCTGTGTAGCTCCTCTGCAGCCTGAAAGGCTTCCTGTTAGAAAGGATTGTCTTAGCAGATCTGTGTGCTGCCACATTCAGATTAATAATAAACAAAAGGGCAAAAGACTTCTTATTAGTTTTACAACCCTGTTACAAAACACATGCTTGAAAATACTATTATGTCATTTCTAATTTATGGTGATGCACTGAGAAATCTCCTTGTGATGTGGAATTAATCTTTTTTTTTCTGCTTGATAAGCTAGTTAGAAAGGCAACATACCCAAGATTACCTGGTTTTTCTAGCAACACCATTCTTCTGAGCACTATTTATTTTAGAGAGTGTGGATTTAGTTCAAACTTTTTGATCAGTAAAATGTTAAAATCAAGTTATGGTGTAGCAAATCAAAGATAAAACTTATTGTGTCAATAGAAGTCAATGTAAATCAACTACATTTGTTACGGAATGTTACATTTTATCTTAGTGAAAAAGAAAGAAGCATAACAATTTTGAAAAACTTGTTTTTCAAAATATACTTAATTTTTCCATACTTCTCCAGAACTGGAAAATTATCAATTCATGTTCCAGAGTTTTCTAGACTGCTTAGGAATGCTGGATATAAAAAAAAAAGTTGTATTTTACCTATGCATATCAACTATTAATAAAGGATCCAACAACAGAGAGCCAGATTTCAGTGGACACTGAACATTTTTCTCCATTGCCGTTTCATACTTTTACAACAATAGTTTTGCTCTGAAAAAACAAAAACGATTATGAACAAATGCTGCCACCCACAGACCTTGGGGAAAATGTGTCCAATTGGGAAGGAGGAAAACTGACTGGGAGCTGATTTCAGTAGATAGCTAGATGGGGAAATGGTGGAAGCCTTTTAGTAATTTGCCATTTTTAGGGAACACACATGGAGACTGCTGCTTTTTATCTACACTAATGGTCCTTTTTCATGCTAATCGGTCATTGCAAAAAATAAGTATTTAAAGAAACATATCTAAATTATTTTTGTCTTTTATTCATTATTAAAAGTTGAAAAATGAATAGATAAACAATTGATGACTGATAACAGCAGGAAGGCTACAACAACTGTTATTACGTGCTACTTGGTAATAACAGTTCTTAAAGAGAAACCAACATTTTCTAAAATCACTACTGACCAGACAAAGCTTTAATATAACCAGAGAACAGAATTCTGCCACAAATTTCTGATCAATGTATCGCCACTATATATACGACAACATGCCAACTTATCAAATGTCTTCCATACGTTGAGCTTAGATACAGTAATAATGCAACTCACAGAGTGAAATCTACCACTTAAACAGCTGCCTATTGCTTCATTCAGACAATCGTCCAAGCTGATTTTATAGTTTCATTTTTTATTTAAGAAAGAATACAGTAGCTATTTATGTCTATTTGATTTGCAGCTCATTGATCTATGGTTTTCATTCGGGAGATCAGAAGTTTCTTTAAACTGATCTCCATGCTGATCCATAGATAACTTGGTATCTCTACTGCCTTTATAACTGTATGTCCTATTTTTGTGAGCTACAGTGGGGCCACTTTCAGGCAACCTCAGCAGGAGGCAGAGAGGGCGGGCTGGTGGAATTTGGCTGCAAAAGATAGCAGGGTTGTAGGATTCAGATGAAAGCAAAAGAGAATGAAGAGGAGAAAGAAAGAAAATGCTTTTATTTTGTCCTCTTCATTCCAAACTGAAAAAAACTTAAGAAGTACCGTAGCCAGTCAGCCTATACCCACAGGGCTCCCGCTATGTACGGACACTACAATAAATCTGGCATTATCAGATCCCGTTCATTCAGCAGAAGCAGCCTAAGTGCTTTTAGATGTGTCAGAGGACATGACAGACTTTCACTGCCCTACTGATGACTTCCAATTTATCTTGTGGAAAGTTACTTAACAGTTCCCTGCAGAGCTTTAAATGTTCACAATCATTGTTTTGTTTATATACAGCATCCTTCACCGTCCTTGAGGCCTAACAAGCACACTGAATGCATTCCCCACTTCAAGGAACAGTGGACAGCTTTTAGCTTTTTCCCTATTTTGTTTTTTACTCTTCTATAGTTGTACGTTATATCTCAATCCCAATTTGAATGAAGGGTGTGACAAAAATCAAATGAATTTTCAGAACCTAAAAAGCAAAATCTCACTATTCAGAGATTAAAAGTGCCATGGACAAAGATTTACCAAATCCATTCTTATCATTTTATATTGTTGCATTGTTGTAGTTTTGGCTTTAATATTTAGTTCTTACACACTAGCTGGTCAAGGGGTGCTGGTCTTTTTGCTTCTTTATTATACCTTTGCGTTTTTGTTACATTTTAAACTTTTATTTTTATTTACAAGGATGGTGCCCACTCATGAACAAGTGAAGTAAATGTGCCGGAGTTAGTCAAAGGCAATGTTTTTAATCTTTTTTATCAGGACAGGTGTTATGAAAAAATATAAAAACACTATACTGATAATCATCTCAAATAGCATTTCAAAGCTTACATCAGCTAGAACTGACAACAGACAACACTAATAAGAAAAAAAATCCATAAATTAAATACATACCATAACAGTAGATGTGTCATTAGTTAGTGTTTACAAATCTAGTTGCTATTCAACCAATTCTTTAAATGAAAACTAGCAAGTTTTCTAATGAAGTTCCAGTTGGTCAAAGAAACTTAACATGTGAGGAATCATGCAATCTTTTCTCACTACACTTATGGTACCTGAAATAGTCAGTCACTAACTATGTCTTGATGATTTTTGTTCTTGTTATAACAACTTATGATTTAAAGTAAGCTTTTAAAATCAGCTTATATTCTACTGAATTATCTACAGCATCTTACAAAATGGGCCGCACAGTGGTACAGTTGGTAGCACTGTTGCATTGCATCAAGAAGGTCCTGGGTTAAAATCCCGGCCTGGGGTCTTTCTGCATGGAGTTTGCATGCGTGGGTTCTCTCCGGCTTCCTGCCACAGTCCAAAAACATGTCTCTCTAAATTGCCCTTAGGTATGAGTGTGTGCGTGCATGGTTGTTTGTCCTGTATGTCTCTGTGTTGCCCTGCGATGGACTGGCGACCTGTCCAGGGTGTATCCCGCCTCTCGCCCCTTGACCGCTGGAGAGAGGCACCAGCCCCCCCGCAACCCTGCATTAGGATGGACAGGTACCGAAAATGGATGGATGGATAGATGGATCTTACAAAATAAAATCCACAGCCCTTGACTTTTTTATAGATTTGTAAACTTTAAACAATAAATCGTGCAATAAATTGTGCGATTATCAAAAAAAAGGTAGTTCATAAATTTGAAGCGGAAGGAAAAGGAAAATGATACTTAGGACATGCTATTTGTGGCAGAAAACTAACAGTGAAAATTAACCCGTGAGAGGGTTAAAAAGACTAGGGCAGAGGTTCATCTTACACCAGGACAACAACACCAAATGTACAGATAAACCTACAATGGTTCAGATAAAGGATATCCATGTGTTAAAATTGCCCAGTCAAGGCAAAGGCCTAAGTCCAATTGAAAGTTTGTGACAACAATTGAAACACACTCTTTATCCAGTCGGACTTAAATTGAGCTACTTTACAAAGAAGAATGGGAACAAATTTAGATGTGATTATAACAATGTTGGGGCTGATGGCAGGAAGGTCTCGAAAACTCAAATTAATGTTCATACCTAGAAAGTAAAAAAAAAAAAAATCTGTGACTAAAAGATGAACAAGCAGAGAGAGAAAAGGACTGGACAGCATGGGTTGCCCAAATTGCAACAGGAATATAGGATTTTAGAATGCAGTAAAAGCATACCCATGAGGCAAACTGCACAAAATGAACCATTCAAATTAATTTGAGATGACTTTGCAAGTCCTCGTCGTAGTTCAAAATGTTTTAGAGATGGAATAAATGATCAAAGAATGAAAAAAACCACTTTGACAAAGCTGCATGAAACGAGAAGCAGAAAAAAGAAAAAGCAAAAAGAAGAGAATTATTGCAGGGCACACGCAATGTGTTTTGATTGATCCACAGAAGCTGGCTGATATGAAAAGTAGTAGGAAAGCAGCACAGCAAACTCTATATTCAACTTTAGTGTTAAAGAGACTGATAGATTCTTCAATAACATGAAAAAGGTCAAATAAAGTTGAAATATCCCCTGCTTTATACCCTAACAGATTATGTATTTTTGCCTTAGTTTTCATGTTGGGCTGTAATATTTATGAAAGCATTGCAACAAACAGTTAACCAAGCTGTGTGATGATGAGAGCAGCTGTATTGCAGCTTGTAGAAACACACACAGATATTTGTATATTCCCATGTTCCTCCATCAGTGAGCATATCCCATTAGCTAAAATTCAACATTGCACCCATTAAATTGGATGTCATTAAAGTACAACACAACAGGCAAAGCTTTACAGCAGATTTCCTTTTTACATTTGAATTTCATCGTAGTAAAGCTTTAAAGGAAAATAGGTATTTCTGTCCAAGATATAAACTTGGTCTTATCATATTATTTATTGAACGGAATTACAAAATCTTTTTTTAATGCTTTAGAGGTGGTTTCAGAATATTGAGTGCGGTGACATATAGATTAGAGATGCACTGATCAGACATTTTTGGCAAATACCAGTTTCTGGTTTTATTTTCTTAAGAGGTCTGACCTTATTTGGCCAATTGTTTTTGTTTTCTAACTATAAAACATAAGAGGTTTTCTGGTCACAGCAGCCTTTATTAGTAGTGGATAGTACACAAAACGTGAGAAAATTGGGGGACGAGACATTTGGCAAATGTCCGTGGGGGAGAGTTGTACTCGGGACAACCGCTTCGAGGACTGAGGCCTCTGAGCATGGGGTGACCATCTCAACCACTACGCCTTGGGACACCCCTAAGTGTTGTAGCTTTTAACAGGCCCAGTGCCAGATGGCAGGCTGGGCACACCCATTCAGGTTTAGGGCCCGCCCAACACAGCTTACAACGCCTTTTTAAATTAGGTTGAAACAATTCAACGCATTGACCCAAGACAAGCAGCAAGTACAACCTTGAGTGACATTCTGGTCCACACTGCATACCAGTCGGTGGTGGTAATGCCTTAATTTGTTGCTTGCAGGCCACCAATAAACACAAAGGAGAAGATTAAGTTGTGTACTCTTATTTTTAAGCTAACTTGCATGCTAATGGTAGTTATGAAGAAAACTTTGTGAAAAATACACAAAGGGAAGGGAATTATCAAGGTTTTGAGCAGCAGATTATGTTGGGTTTTAGACATAAGACTTGTTGTGGACTAGCTATTTTAAAAGGAGATTATCTGGACCGTTGTGGATGTAAAAAGAGCCTCTTCGTTCAAGATAGCTTGAAGAGTTGCATTCTGATGTAACCAAATTTACAGTATATAATAACTTTTCATTGTTAGGCTTTTGTACACATTTTAGATCTACTGGTAATTGTCTCTATTTAGCCCAGAAAAATTTGCTGAAATCTGGTTTTGATAAAATTTTAAATGCTCTGATGATTTTATTCTTTAGTAATAAAAAAAAGCTATGAGACATAGTAAATAAGGTTGTTATTTGGTTCACTGTTAATGTGTGCAGCCATGTACACTATGAAAAGCAAAACGAAATAAATTCAGTATTCAAGCTATTAAATAATCTAAAGTCTATACAAAGTTTACAGAAATATCCAAGTTGCTGCTTGGTAAATGCAGCACACGCTGGTGGTGCTGAGACACGTCAGTGAGGTTCAACGCCTTAGGTTTATCCTTGGAGAATTGCTGGGAGACATTTCATGATGCCTGTCAATATCACATATTAAAATATTGACAAAGCAAAGCAAAGAGTGGGCTATCATATAGATTACCAATGAGATGTACAGGGATCTGAGCTGCATGTTTGCTTTGGCTCTAAAGTCCTTTATTCATTCCACTTCTACTCCCTGCTTTCCTCATTCTTTTCTCGTTTTTTCCTCCAACCAATCCATACTTGATGAATATGATAATCTGAGAGGAAGTGCACACTCAGTAAGTGAGCATTATGCTGTCAACCTAATTATTGCCTCTGGGACTTTTCTGGACTTGTGGCATTCAGCTAAGGAAGACAGCTGTTCAGGGTTAAAACCAGGAACCTTGATCAGGCAGTGAAGCCCACCATCAGCAGCTCCCACTCTAAGTCGGACACCTGATGTCTTATCAAGTAATTTTGACACGTCAATAATTTAACCATCATCGGATCTTGGAAATGTGTTCATAACTCTTAAATTTTTCTAGATTCTGTCATGTAACATCCACAAATATCAATATATTTTGGGGTGGGGGATTTTATGAAATACAAAGCGGTGAAAAGCAAAGGAAATAATACAATATTTTTAAACATTTTATCAAACAAATATCTGAAAGTGTAGAGTTCGCTTGTTTTTAGGACCTCTGAGTATATACATTGTAGAATTAAATTTTTGACATGTCTCTGCCTGCTTTGCACATGTAATATCTGCCCATAATTTTTTTGCCAAATAGCTCAAGCTCAGTTAGATCAAAAAGAGAGCATCAATTTTCAACTCCTGCAACTAGTTGATTAAAGGATTTGGGGATGAACTTTGAAATGCACAATTTTAACACATGAATATGCTTTGATCTAAACAATACTTCTGTCGCTTTGGTGCACAAGATGCATTTGAAAGTTCTCACGGTTGTTCAATGAGTGGTTGGTTCCCGTGAACCTCTACCTCAGTCTCAAATCCTTAACACACATTATTTGGTTTTTCTTCCAGTATCGCCTTGTATTTAGCATCTTCTTTGTTCCTGCTAAGGTAAAGCTTTCCCACAGTGCAATAATGCCAGCACCATGTTTTACAGTGAGGACGATAGGCTCTGTTAGCTTTCTGCATTGTAGGCCATGTTAGGATTCAACATTTCTTAAAGCTTTCTTGCAAAAGTGGCTTTAAAGTGTGCCAGGTTATTGGAATGAATGACTAGCAATTATCCAATTAATTGTTTTTACCACCAGCTTTCTTGTGCCAACGTAATCTGATGTGTGAGTCCCTACAAGACCTTAATGGGTTTCTGATCCAACCTTACTAAATGTTTAGGGGTTGTTTTGGAAATTGGGGATGCTTTGTGTTTCACCTAAACCTGAGCTTGCAGCCTGCAGGACACGAGGTATACCAACAGCTGCCTCTTAGTGGAGCTGGGGCTGAAAGAGTTTAGAAGCCACCAACTATAGCCGCAGGCAAAAAAGTGTATAATCCATATTTTCTGCCATTCTCCTGCCATTAATCTTATTGTTATCAGGTATTTGAAAAAGACTTTGAGGATGCCATAATAGACAAAGCATAATAATTTAAAATAAATGCCAGGTAAAACACAAGTTTGCTGAAGGTCCCTAAGCGCTCACAGAATGCAGCATTGAATGTCCCGACGTACTTGATCTCGTCGATACTAGCTCAGCGTCCGGGAATTCTGTGGGGCAGACGACAAAAGCCCTCACCATCCGCGATCACCCTGACACCGGCTCCCAGAGCGAAGCCTACTGCCAGATCTCTTCTGCAATGCAAATAGCTCTTCCACTTGAGCAGACCCATCACTAGCATTCCCCATACACTTGTATTCTGTGTCATTACCCCCAGGGACCCTCACACATGCCACTCCTCTCTCCTCTCCCCCTAGTCCTCATGACGATACCCTCAACTGGGATAGGAAAAGGCGGAAGGTTTGGGGTGGGGAGGAGGGAGGGCTGAAACACATCATTCTGGCTGGCTGAAGCTGTGGTGGAGGGCTGCCACGGGCTGCTTCAGCCCACACCTCCTGTCAGTCACACTCCTCTCCTTGCCCTCCGGCCATTCGTACTGTATTTCATTAGTCCTGATTTTTGCTGACAAATGCTGGCTGTCGTGCTGTGCAGCCCCCTCATACCCTCTCTGTGGACGCTACACCAAATCACGGCCCGATCTGCCTTACAAATGAGCACTCTGTGCTTCCAACACACGGCCGTTTGCTGTTAAACAGTCAAGCACAGATGCATGACATGTGCTGAGCACACGCATGAAACATCTATGCACTGACATAGGCACACACCTACAAGGGCAAGATTTTATATGTTTTAACTCTGAACGTATGACTTGAAGTTGCCAACACAACCTGGCAGCACCCTCTCATCCTCTTTTTCCCTTTTCTGTTTCAAGTATACTTGTCACTTTTTTGTCTTCTAATCTCTCACCCACTCATTATTCATTGCCCTCTCCTCTCCTAAAGACACAAGATCCAACCAGTGAGATGTCAGCTGAGACTAGTTTTAAATGTGACCTTCGTCATCATATTTTCATCCAGGCTTGCCTTTCCTTTCTAAGCTGCTGTCTTGTTTGGAAATCTAGAGTTTGTGAGTTAATCTTTTCTCCCACATGACACATACAGACCTGTTTATTAGAGACGATATAGTTTGTCATCCATGCAGGTGCATCCTCTGCTCAATTTTACGCAATCTCTTTGTGTCTGCAGTCAGTGGTGCACATGTACAAGCTTGTACATGGATCCACAGATGGATTATCACTCACTATCCAGGCCTTGTCTTTTGCACTGCTTTGCACAGCCATATCTGGCAGGCCGGGATAAATCTGGATTCATCTGGTTTAGCCCCAATGCTACATGTAATACATCAGCTAAATTGACATTAGATCACCTGAGCTACACAGGATAAAAAAAAAAAAAAAAACTGTTACTTGTCAATCTGTCATACGAGCAGTGACATTCACTGTTGAAAACCAACCTTGCAACGCACATGCACTGTTTCTTTTCTGTTAAACACCAAACACAGCTCTGTAACCCAGATCACAGTTGTGTCACATGATTGCATCTCACAGACTGGCGGGCGAGCAGTCTCCAGCCACAACCAGAAATAGGTTAAACTGGCTAAAAATATCAAAAACATTAATAATTCAGCTTTTTTGCAAACCTGCACCTCTGAAAAAAAATAGCACACTTCTCACTGTGAAGTGGCCTAATGGGCGGAGTGTGCTGTGGATTATATTCGTATTTCATGTTGCATCTCCCCTGAAGAGCAAGATGCATACTATCAGCAGCAGGGGGGGGTAGTTTGGAATGTTAGGGGGGGATTGAACATTATAATGTCATCAGCACAAATGTCATCTGCTTCTGCAGGCAGGGTCATGAACTTTGGAAAGTTTGTAAGCAGATTCTCATCAAATATTATAACAATGACAAACTGTTAAATAAGTAAGGAGATAAAACTATTATTCAAGTAGAGTTCTGCATCAGTTTCCTACATAAAAAAATCCTCAAATGCATCAAACGTTTTGCTATTACAGTTTGCAACAGGAACCTAAAACAGAAAACCGTGCGAATTGTAACACTTCATTGTCCTTAAACCATTTGCAAAGAAATGTATTTAATAGAACAGGGATGTCAATCTCAACCACAACAGAGCCCAAAAAAATGGACTATGTCATAGGCCACACCGGATACATGTTTTTTATATATATTTGTGAAATACATTTGTAAACTTTGGAGGTGAACATTAATTAGACTGTTTCTGTGCCCCGTCTCATCACAGAGACAAGTAACATGCAGGGCATTCGAGTACCTGGAGGGGATTCTAGGACATCGTCTCAGTGATAAAGAAGAAATACTGAGGAGGTTCCTTGGAGTCAAACTTTGCCTTGAGTGTGCCAATACACTTCAGTCCTATTAGTTACCTTTGAATTGGTGCAAGTGCTCCCTCCATGTCAAAAACGAATACACTATGAAACGGCTCCAGATTACTTTTTTGCTTCAAAGTTAGCAAATTCCAATTTAGAAGGACTGCCTAAAATATGTAAAAGAAACACAGCATACATAATTGTATCATGGTTAGCATGTGGCCCGCAGGCTTTGAGCTTGACATGGCTTTGATAGACCAACACAAAGTAGTGTGTAATTGTCAAGTGGAAGGAAAAGGATATCTGCAAAAAATAAAGACATATGAATAATATTTAAAAAGTATAGGTGGATTTGTATCCTGCCCTATTTAAATCCTGTACCTCTAAATAAGATCGAACTGCTTTCAGAAGTCTCCTAAATAGTAAATAGTGAGCACCTGTAAGTAATTTAATCTCTCTAAAAATACTGAATTTCTGTGAAGTTCTCATAGGATTGCTTGAGAACAAACACAAACACTAGGGGAACACCAGAAAGGCCAGGAACAAAGTTGTGGAGAAATTAGGTAATAAAGTGGAGTTAAAAAATAAAATTATATCCTAGACTCTGAATACCTCACTGAGCTCTGTTAACCCATCCTCTGAATACAGAAAGGATATGGACTGACAGCAAATCTTTAAAAAAACAACAACATAAAACTATAAATCAAAATACTTGACAGGGAGCCCATGATAACTCTGGAATGAGTGCAAAGATCCAAAGCTCAGGTGGGAGAATCTGTTGACACAAAACCTGTCAATAGTATATTTCACCAGTGTGGCCTTTACAGAATAGGGGCAAGAAGAAAGCCATTGTTGAATGAAAGCCATGTGAAGTTCTTTTAAAGTTTGTAGTCATGTAGAGATCAGACGAGACCAAAATGTATTTTATTTTTGGCTTGCAAAAGCTACATTGGTTAAACAATATAATTTTACATGACCCCTAACCACAGGGGTCAAGTGTAGAAGTTGAAGTATCAAGTCAAGTTTTTTACTAAAGTAAAAACGTACTGAATTTAAAACTACTTAAAGTATATGTAACCTGGCTGAAATGTTAAGATACATTTAAATAAATAGTTCATGGCTGATTAAAAAAAGGAAACATAAGGTTAAGAGGCTGTTAAAAATCAGATGTTTTCATTGTGTTTAAAAATGGTTAAATTCATTTTATTTGTGTTTGGAAAAGAAAATGATTTATTTCAAGATGTGAACCCAAAAAGGAAAACATAAACATAATTTTCTTTTGGGGAAAAAGGAAGTGCTATCTTAACAAAAACAGGCTGTTTTTGGTGATGTGACCTTACGTCTAGAGTGGTGGGGTGGAGAGAGGGGAGGAAGAAAGAAAAACAGAAAAACGCATACCAAAAAAAAGATGGATGAAGCAGTTTATTTTTGCGATTTATACAGCATAGAATGCTGAACTTTATGAGTGCCTGTACATTGGATTGTCTGCCTGATAATCCTAGAAGAGACAAGTAATATTTGTAATAGACAGATAATTTCAGCACAAAGTTATTCACTGCCGATTACATGCAGAGGTTGCCTCTCTCGCAAAGTGTGGGCGAAAGGCTAAGAAAACGTAATCGAACTGTATGCATGCAGCTGTTAGCTAATGCAGCTATCTCAGTGAAGCATTAAGTCTGTGAAACAGAGACGGTCAATGGGTGAAATTTTATTTTGTGAGGTAAAAACACTGGTTATTGAATGGTAATTTTCTACTGGTGTTGTCACAAAAGGGCACAGAGAATTTATGTTATCATATTTTTGTTTACAATTTTATTTAATAAAAGTGGGAACTTGAATATTTCTAAACAAAGGTTTCTGTTGTATTTTAAGTAAAAGGTGCAGTTATTAATTTATTTACTGTAATTTTGGTAACCTCATCTTAATCCCAGTTTTAAATTTGAAAGTGTTTTAGTGACCCTAACAATTAATCAATATATATAGAAAATCACATATATATGAGAGTATTCATGAGAGGAACCTAGGACCCACCCTTTTAAGAGCAGGATAAGAAGGGCTACATATACAAGTAAAAGTAGTGCAAGTAAAAAAAAAATGCCATTAAAGACTAAAGCTTAAGCTGCACCACATCACTACCACACCTCACCCAAAAACACTTTTACTAAAGGTCACAATGACTATAATGTTTTATAAAAATGTTAATATTGAAAAAAAGGGAAACACTAGGCTACTTGTTTCAGCTGCATATATGTTCATTAAAATGTATGCATTTTAGTGCAATGCCAATACATTAAAGAACCATATGTGGACACCTGAGCATTAATCAATGTTTCCTTGAGCAGAACATGTGATGGCTAGTTGCCTATAAGTATTGTAATGGTGCAGTTGCCTGAGTCTCTACCATGGTCATCTTTGAACTCTTCAACATATGTCTGCTATGTACTGGCTGGACTATGAATTTGTTTTTGTCATGCGCAGCCAGAGGTCAGCAACAGTAAAATATCAGCATTTTTAAGTCAAAAGGTGTATCTTACACACAGTTAAATATTTTAATATTCTGTTTAGTTTACCTCATTACAACAGAAAGCTGATGACTCGAGATGGATCAGATTCTGTACAGTTTTCTTTCCTTCTGTGTCACCAGGTGTATAAAATATGCAGAATTTGTATTTAATATATTATAATTTATATATCATCTCTAATTTTAATGACACCCTTGGGGGCTCACGAACCTCAGGTTGGGAATCACTGTTCTAGAGGCTGAATCTGTGCTCCGCTGTGAGATTAGAGACTGTAACTACAAGCTCCACCTCAGCTGAACTTTTGAAAACAGGGAACATTTCTCTAATTGAGGTGATCATAAGTCGGAAAGACCCTCTGAGCCCAGCTTCTAATCGTTTCAGCAGCAGAAAATGTCGTAGCATGCGTTCCTTTTGCACGGATGGTTGGCACGACACAGGGCTCTTTGAAGAGAGACCAACCAGACCAGTAACAGTCGTGTTCCAAAGCCTCCTGGTTTCCGAGATAAATTGAGTACAGTGTCTCAGTCTGAGATGACGCTCAGATGCCTTTATGGGAAAGTGTAAAGTTACAAATGTCTACGCGTTGTACCAAATCGTCAGTGGTGTGAATTGTAATTTGTCATATATATATATATATATATATATATATATATATATATATATATATATATATATATATATATACATACATACACAAACACATTTTAAGTCCCATTTCACAATCCTACACTACTTGGTGTTGGTTGAGTCCAAGATATCAAAATAAAACGCACCCTTTTATTTTTTCAACTGAAAATACCCTTTAAAGTTAACCCTCTAAGGTCTGAAAGGCTTGTCAAAATATTTATATTATCTACAACAAAAACAAGAAAATACTCTAACTGAACCAAGCAGGTATCTACATCTGTTTGCGTGTTAGTGTTAAACAGGCACCAGAGGACCAGGGATGAGGAAGAAGGTGAGGAAGAAAGGCTGAAGGTGGAAAACGAGCAACTGTGCAACAGCCATTCTGTGTGCGCTGGTGTGTTTCTCGCACACCTGTTTAAGTAGCAGGCGTGTTTATGAGCGTGAGCACATGTGCACACAAAGGGATATGTTTTCATGAGGGGTTGAAGCAGTTCCCAAGGGAGCACTCGAGCGTAAAAGCACTTTACTTTGTGCAACATGACAAAATAAACCAATATGGACTGCACACAAACACATGCTCAAGAAAAAAATGGAACCCATATAATGGGAAAAGGAGTGTGGTTATATTGTCATTTGTAGAGTTGAAACCAGATGTTTAAAAAGGCAGTATAAAAAGACAAGATTTTCCAGTCTGACAGTAAATTAGGCCAAACTTCTCCTGTGTCAGGTCAATTAGGAAAGACAAAAGTAATTTCTATTTGTTAAATGGCAAGATCTGAGGCACACCTGTGGATGTATTTTACTGTGAAACCTTAATTTAGTGTGGTAAAACTGTTTGAGTTTTTACATACACTCAAAAAAAAAGTTTCCCTCTGTATCACAATAAATCAAATAGTTGTGACATCCTTGTTTACTTGATTCCTTGCGTAACATCCCAAAGAATTCAGAAGAAATCAGACAAGATATCCAATCCTACCTGAAACTGCTAGCTAAGGATAAGCAGAAATACAGTAAGATTGTTATTCACGCGGGCTGCACAGTGCAACAGTTGGTATCACTGTTGCCTTGCAGCAAAAAGGGTTTGTATCTCAGCCTGGGGTCTTTCTGCATATACTTTGCATGTTCTCCCTAAGCATGCGTGGGTTCCATCCGGGTACTCCAGCTTCCTCCCACAGTCCAAAAACATGACTGTTAGGTCAATTGGTCTTTATAAATTGCACTAAGGTATGAGTGTGTGTGTGTGTGCGTGATTTGTCCTGTTTGTCTCTGTGTTGCCTTAGAATGGACTGGCGAACTGTCCAGGCTGTACCCCGACTCTAGTCCAATGATTGCTGGAGATAGGCACCAGCACCCCCACAACTCTGCATAGGATAGACGGCATAGATAATGAATGAATGAATGGATGGATGGATGGATGGATGGATGGATGGATTCAGCGTGTAAGTTTGCCAACACAATGTCGGACTTGGTAATTATTTCTGGTCCCTTGCCCGATCTGACCAGTGATGACATGTTTAGCCGCATGCTGTCATTCAACCACTGGTTGTCTGTGTGGTGTCCTGAAAACAATGTGGACTACATTGAGAGTTGGCAAACATTTTGGGGGAAACCTGGTCTCATCCAGAGAGACAAGTGGGGTGCACTTTGGATGTAGCAGCTCTTCTTTCAAGGAATCTGGCTGGATTTATTAGTCCTCCAAAACACTGACAACCCAGGGTCCAGACCAGGAAGCAGAGTAGTAGTTTAACCCACCTCTTTGCAACTTCTGTACTGTTACCCACTCATTACCCAATCGAGACAAAATCAAATGATTTAGGGTTAACCCAACAAGAGAAAATCATGAAAATCTCAAAGATAAGTATGACTTAGAGCAGAAAAATAAAACAATTAAATGAGGTTTTTTGAACATAAGCTCTTTCTCTTCAAAGACTGTTAATTAATGACTTGATTTGTTATAGACAAATTGATGTGTTTTGTCTCACAGAAACCTGGCTGCAGCAGGAGGCTTATGTTAGTATAAATGGGTCTACTCCTTCCAATTATTTACATTTTCACATTCCTCAAAGTACTTGGTGAGGGCAAGGAGGAGGAGTAGCAACCATTTTTCACTCAGATTTATTAATTAATCCCAGATAAATTAATAGCAACCGTTCTTTTAAACAACTAAACCTTAGTTTTCCTCATTCAAGCTGCACAGCATTAAAACCACTTTTGTTTGTGGGTTTTATTTTGTTTGTTTTTTTTTGCGGTTTTCAAGGCTTGACTACTGTAATTCTTTGCTATCAGGAAGTCCCCAAAATGCAATTAAAAGCCTTTAATTTATCCAAGATGATGCAGCAAGATTTCTGATGAATATTAAAAAGTGAGATCACATTTCTTCTGTTTTGGCTTCCCTTCATTGGCTCCCTGTTAAATCCAGAATAGAATTTAAGATCATCCTTTTTCTATATAAAACCCTTATAATCAAGCTCCAACATACTTTAGAGAGCTGATCGTTCCATATGTTCCTAACAGAGCATTTTGCTCTCAGACTGCAGGTTTACTTGTGGATCCCTAGGATTTCTAAAAGTAGAATGGAAGGCAGATTTTTTTAGTTATCAGGGTCCTCTCCTGTGGAACCAGCTCCCAGTTTTAGTCCGTGAGGCAGACACTCTGTTTACTTTTAAGGCCAGGCTTAAAACTTTCCTTTTTGATAAAGCTTATAGTTAGAGTGGCTTAGGTCATCCTGAGCTATCTTTGTAGTTATGCTGCTATAGGCTTAGACTGCTGGAGGACAGACTGACCACTTTTCTTCACTCTGCTACTTTTCTCTTCTACTACTCTTCATTTGCATTATATGCTGTTTTTTAAACAAAGAAGCTACACCTGGTATGGCACTGTGTTCGAATGTAATGCCTTGTTGGAGGGGGGCAATAGCTCGGATGATACTCCCGGTAACTGAATATTCTCCATGTCCTGTTATCACCTTTTTTACTTTCTATAACATAGAAAGTATTCTTACATCAGTTCTTTTGTTCGATTTGTGTCTCTGCTTTGTCTTCTCGAACCCCCAGTCGGTCGTGGCACATGGTCACTCATACTGAGCCAGGTTCTGCTGGAGGTTTCTTCCTGCAAGTCAATGACTTGATGCAATCTGCTGGGTTTCCTTAGATAAAAACCTCTAAGCTTATTGGAATAATGATTTGAAGGATTACTTGGAATGTATGCATGATTGAATCTAACTGACTTTTCTTGTAAAGGGCCTAAGATAATGTGTTGTGAATTAGCGCTAAATAAGTAAACTGAATTGAATTGAAAAACATAGCAGGCTTTTATACGATTTGAGTAGAAGGGAAAAAAATGAAGAAGAGAGACTGACTGTGCTTTCTTTAGGTTATTCTCTTTTGTGATGTCCTTCCTATAAACATACATACAGAGACAAAAACACACGGGTCCCTGTTACCCAACGGCTAAATTCTAACAAGTCCCCGCTCCCTGACTGCAAGGCCTCCATACCTACCAACACCGATTGGTTTCACACAGACCGGTCTGCTCCGCGCCAGCCTCCTCTCCTGCCCACTCAACGAAGACGCATACTGTATATACACACAGACTCAGAATCATACAGCACACTACATTCATACCCTGCCAATCTTCACAGAGTGTAGCATTGAATTATTCAGCCTTTGCAGCAGCCTGCCTGGCACACAAGGAAGCTTGGCTGTAGATAATAAAAAAGGTGGTTTGCAGGCAGTTAGAAGTTTGAAGGAATATATGATGTTTGCCTCCATGTAGGCTCAAATAGCTGTGCCCAGAGATGGAGAACTTGGCAGTTTATGACATGTCAAGGTATAGTTTTGTGACTTACTAGTTCCGTAGACATGCTTTGCTCACAAATACACACAGAAATGAAAGTGAACCTCACAACTAGGTGTGTAGAGAAACATTGAGTTGTCCACAGAAGACTAGCGGTGCAGCCAGATGCCGACAAAATGCTCTGCGCCACAGTGAGACAAAGGGAGACAGAGGCAATCAAGTGGGAATGCTACTTCAAGTGTTGACATTGAAGGAGCCACATGTGTGTGGTGAAGCATAATCTTTTCTCTACTCCCATTGGATTTTTAATGTTGGTGCTATTTCCATAAACCTGCCTCCTGAATCACTGCCAGCCGCTTACCCTCCACTCAGGTCAACAACTACTAATACAAGGAGAGAATGCGCACAGCAAACACAATTCAACCAATGCCTCTCTGAGACAATCACTGTTGTACACAATACAAGCATGGCAAGAGAGGAAAAAAACGGAGAGGGAGCCGTGTTTCTTTTTCTTCTTTGCTACGGCAAAGAGACTTGCTGCAGTGGCTGAGATTATGTCTTGGATGTGCTGGATTTGAGGAGCGGCGGTGAGAGGACAGAGTTTCTGAAGAGGGAGGGGTGGATAGTGTGAAGGAAGCAGGATTTTGTCATGATGCTAAGCTGGGTGGAGTAAATCTCCAGCGGACTTGTGAAGAGAGCTGTGACACTCGCAGGCAACACCAGCTGCTGTAGGAAGAGTCACTGTGAGGCTTAATATGACACAATGCAATCTTAAAATTTCACTTGGTTTAAGATTAAATCTAACCTTTGGGGTTTAACTTTAAAACAGGACCTTAGTCATTTTTATGATAACGTACAGAAGAAAAATCAGTATCAGTTCCACCTAAAAATAGAACAAAGAATCACAAGAATAATATATTCAGGGCTTAGTGTTGTGGGTGGCTTGTGATCACGACAAGCTGCCACGTACACATGTTGTTTGTCTCACCTTTAAACATTACTATCTGTGTCTTTACAGACCCGGCTGCTTTCCGCACACACATACCCACAGAAACACACGACTAATAGAGCCAAGCAGCACACACCTGGTACACTGTCAGAGCTTTTCCTATTCTGAGGCCAAACTTATGTCAGGCACATGTGTCCCCAAGGTTCCCATCACACTTCACTGCAGGAATCTATATTACAGTTCAGTACACTTCCATTAGGCCATACTGTTCCTTTCAGCTGCTAATGTGCAACAAGGGGGACGTGGATTATGATGTCCAAGAACACCGGCGCTTCCTTCTAATAGTGCCAGGCAGCTATGAGCTGTTTGTATGTGAAGGGGCAATAAATGCCTCCATATTAGCACCAGATTGCACACAGATGCACATAAGGTTTGTCAAGATTCAGTGGTATTTTGTCTAACTCTTCATCTTGAACATTACGATCCTGTGATAATAAATCTGGTAATAAATAGGAGTCTTCATTACAGAGATGTACTAAGTATTGTGCTCTCAGTTTATTGGCAATTGTGTCATAATTTGCCATCAAATAAAAACCATGTCTTAGTTCTTTTTGGGGTTTTTTATCTGGCTTGCCTTAGAGTTGCTTTTGTTAATTTGGAGAAAGAAGTTAAGTAAACTTAACTATTCCAAAGCCATACCAGTGAGTTTTTTCTGTGGCCAATTGAGTTTTTTTCTGTAATACGTACATTTTGGTTATAGTTACCATATACAAATAGTTTTGAGTGTTTCCACCTCCATACCAGGGCAAGAAAATCCTGCCCTGCCCTGTGAAAGAAATATAAGCGCATGGGTATAAAGTATATATATAAAGCATAATGCACAGAAAAGCTAGTGTTTCAAAACCACAAAAATTTACCACCGTACAGTCCATACAGTTTTAAAGGCTTTTTACTGAGATGCTGGAGAAAAAAGTTGGAGTGGCAGGTGCTTCCCTTCAATTTATCAATCTTAGAGCAATGCTGCCCCTGCACCATTCATTGCTGTGCATTTCCAGTTAGCTGGCTGAAAAAAGGCTTCTCTACATTTCCTCCCAATTACATTTAAGGGAATGTGTGCTGTTAGGAAATATTTCATGTTGTTGAAAACATGGACCAGCAGGATGATTTAAAACCACAATTGCCCAGCTACAAGTGGGATGTTGGTTAGGCAGCTAACTGCATGCTAAATTTAAATTCAGCAGGTGTTTAGTCAGATGTTTGCCATACATTTTTGCTGGGGTTTATGTTTAAAATAATGGTAACTCAATGCAGAAAAGCCTCAGGCCAGGATTCAAACACAGGGCATTCTTGCTGCAAGTCAACCATACTGAAAACGGAGTCACACTGCAGCCTGCATAAAAATTATAGAAATAGACAGGGTTATTAAAACTATAATGAATAATATGCTATGTTTAAGCAGCAGTGGGATTGTTGCTTTTCTGTTTTAAATAAAATAATTTATGTTATCTTATATATTTTAGATGATGTTGTTGTTTCCAGGATATGATAAAAGCATGGTGCTTTTACTCAAGGTTATCATAAAAAAAGGTTATCATATCATTAGAAACTTACAGTTGCCCAAGCCTAATATGCATCTAGTCCCCAGAGTAAAACATAAGTTTTAAATTTTAATACCATCTTCACACTGTTGTGTGCCTTTTAACGCAGGGAGAGGTGCTGCCCATGGTAAATACTGTTTATTGCATCCCTACACATCCAATACTGTATCATGTACAATTTGATCTCCAACTAAGCTAGACCATTAAAGATTTTTCAGGGGCATGTCAGAAACTTTACAGCAATAGCTTCACAACTTTGAGACAGACCATAAAAAGCACAGAGGCCCCACTGCAACTCGATTTATGCAAGTGCTACTGAAATGTTGCAGCAATGACTCAATAATCACATTACCATCTCCTTCTACATTATGCAGATGTTCTGTCTGCAATGATAACGGTTAATTCACCTCTGCATGCCAAATGTTTGGAGCAGATCCAACAGCGTGACAGTCCAATTCTGGTTAATTTACCTAATAACCATTTGACAACTTGGGGGCTCTCATAGATCAAAACACTTTCATCCCTGGATGGTCACAGCAAAAGTAAAGTACCTTATCTTATTGCAGTAGAACTAATTTTAAACACTTCATCTAAACACATATGTACTGTAGACATGCAAAACCGATGTACATACTTTATGCATGTGTTCAAATAGTTATTTTAAAAATAGTTGTTTCCTGATTATTCACCAGTTTCTTTTTAAAAACCTTACAGCAATACGCCCTTTTCATGGTGACATCAGTTAACTTCTGTTTCGCCCCTATGCAGTTTAACTCAACTTCTGCTTTGCGTCGGCTGCTGAGATTTTGTATGGTAATGCTGCAATCATCAGCAACAACTCCGAAGTTATTTTGAAACATAAAGTCCTGATCTGAAGTCTGCCAAACAGAAAGGGAACCTATTGCTAATTTTAGCTAACCTTGTTAAAGCATCTAAGAGCTAAGGAAGACAAAAACACTTACTTTCAGAATTAAACAGCACCCGTCATTTTACTGCAATAAATATGATTGATGGTTTTTTTCCCACCACTTTTAAAAATCTGATATGGAATGTCTTACCAGAGCAGATCTAACATCCACTTGTGCTCTCAGCACAATAACCACATAATCAGTATCTGAACGATTGATAACTATAACTATTACTTAATTCAAGTATTATTTAAATCACCCTATTCCACTTTCTTATACATTCATGTGTTCTTTCTGCGAAGATGCTGTAGCATTCTTTGCAATGGATACGCCAAGGTTTTAAAAGACTCATAGTCCGCTATGAGTACTGCAATGTCACAGGTACCCGTTTCAAGATGGTAAAATAGATTAATAAAATTCCAGGGGTCTGGCGGAAGTTTCTAGCGGAAGGTGGGTTGTGGGTCAAAATATATTCATGTCATATTTCTGTTTGTTTAAGACTCCCAAAGAGAATCATGTTGATATATTGTGTTTGTGGAGAGAGCATGCCAAAATATTCGCCCAACCTTTCGCTGACAGCAGAATGTTCTCGCTATCTAGGCATCCTGCGCTGCCAGAGAGAGATTTCTGAAATTTATGAAAACTGAAATTTATTTGATGCAGAGATCACTGTGCAGAAACAAAATATTGTCCAGAGTCCCTGGCTTTAACTGTGTTTTCCATTGCTGAATCGCAAATCCAGCCTCAGTAAAGTCTCTGTCTGGCAGCACTGGATGCCTAGAGAGCGAAAATATTCCGCTGTCAGCGCAAAGTTGGCGGAATATTCTCCCATGCTCTTTCCACACATCACAATATTTGAACACAATCCTCTTTGGGAGTCTGAAACAAGACATTAAAAACAATTCTATTTTCTCACTCGCAACCCGTCTGCATTAAAGATGTGTCCTCCAGGACCCGTGAAATGTAATTTATGTATTTTTCCACCTGTTAAACAACTTTATGCGGGTCAACCAAGGGTACCCGCCCTGTTGCAGGACTCTGAATTGTAAGTTAACGTTGAAGTTTCTCCCCACAGAACTGCAAGGATTGCAAAGGGAATGCCTTTTAATGTTGGGAATTTTCTTCTGGGGGGAGTATATATAGCCAACATTGCTTTTTGTGCTACGATGTGGATTTGAATAAAGCAATGCAAGCCAACAGCCGAATGATGGTTTTCAGCAGTGGCGGCTGGCCAATAGCGGGCGATAGGGCGCCGGCCCCTCAGTGTTTCCCAAGTGTTTTTTATTTTTTTATTTTTATTAACAATAATAACATATTCTAAGTTAATTGTGAGTTTAAATTCGCAACAAAGTATCATATATAAAAATATATATAATTTACGGAGAAAAAGCTCCCGCTGCGTAGCAGCTGGGGCGACAGAAAGATTGCCCCAAGCAGTGCAGCAGCCAGCCAATTACTGACAAGAAATTCGCACATAACAACAGGAATTTATCCAATCAGCGTCGTCGATTCGGGCGCATGAAGAGCGATAGAGAAATCGCCCCAAGGCTGGTGTGAGGGCGGGCAAGATATCTGGTGGTGACATTGGCAGTGTGATTTCTCTGCCACAAGGGGGCGCTGCTGTAAGCTTTGTGTGTAAAATTTTTGTGTAAACCTAATAAGTTATTGGTTTCCAGTTTGGTTCTAAACTTGTTTGTGCAACATTGTATTTATGTTTAGTATAAGAATGCCTCAAGTTGTTAATATTGGCATTAAAATAATCAATGTTTCACATAGTACTGGTATCCAGCCGTTTATGTACAATTGTTTTGGGATGATTATTGAAAATGACTTGATAAGTTGTATGCACAGCTCCACTACTTCCTGAACTAAGTACAGCCCTTTTATTTCCTGCCTGTAGGACAAACTGATCAATCCAGGTGTGTCTGACCTCAGTAGTCACAACAACAATGGTCAGACACACCTGGATTAATCAGTTTGTCCAATTATGTAAGACAGGAAATAAAAGAGCTATACTTAGTTCAGGAAATAGTGGAGTTGTGCACAATGCTCAAAAAAGCACAAGTTTGATTTAAAAAAGAAAAGAAAGCACAGCCCCACCAAGAATATTTTTCACCAGTCACCACTGGTTGTCAGTGCCTTTTGTAAAACAAAACACATAAGCCTATGGCTTTTAACTTGTATTGATGGAATAAAGATACGATTTTCAACACCTGTTTATACACTGCAATGCATAAATGTGAAAACGGATGAATATTTGTAGGCTATATGAATAATTAATACAAATTGTCCCCAGCAATTTTAAAAACAAACTGACGCCCTTGTTAAACAGGTACATCTCAAAGAAGAATTTATATTTATATATCTTTGTCGAGTTTAGAGCGTGTAGTAAGTGAGAATTTGTCTGCAAGTCGATGTACATCATCTAATCTTCTATGTGGAAGGTTTTTTAGAGAATGTGAAAACTCCATTATAGCGCTGTCTCGTTCTGCTAGCAGAAACCAGCTTACGCTGCTTCGAAGTAGAACGGAAGTTGTCTGACGTCACGTGAAAAGGGCCCATTGCACAGTGCCAAACCATGGCAATCTGACAGTAGCACAAGTTCAACACAGTCATCTGAGCGATTTGTTTTTACTGGATTAATGTTAAAGTTCTTATTTGGATTCAAAACAAATGTGTGTTTGTTTAGGACCTAATTTTTAAAAGTACTTTTTTGCCAACAATTTCGATTGTTATTTGCAAATGAGTGCTGTTACAGAGCTCAAGGGAGAATGGAGCAAAAAATGTTCAATAACACAATAATCGAAAACAATAGTTTTGCTCTGAAATTGAACTTCCTCCCAGACAAAGATGGATATTGCCACCATTTTCCCAAAAAGATGCAGAGTTGTCTGGGCCAAAACATTTTTAGTCCAAGCTGACAGGACACAAACACTTACTGGAATGTAAAATGGCAGCCTGAAAAATAATGAGTTGCAGCAAATTGTAATTCTAGAATAACAAACTGAATATATTTAACTTTGGCCCCTGGGTTCATTATTCAGGAGAGTTACACTGGAAACTTTACGGCAACCTGCTCAATGGGTGACAAACTTTAACACAACCTTAATGTGAAATTGATTTTTTTTAATGAAATGGTTGACAGGGTAGAAACTGCTCAACTGTCATCAATAATCAATATTGAACTGGCTAAATCATTGCCTCAAATTGCAGTATTTGAAAAAAATGTCACTAATATTATTAAAGGAACAGAGTTTTTTAAATACATTTAGAGGATGGAAGACAGAAGAGAACACCTCATAATTTAGTGGTCTTCTTTTTGCAGGGGGCTATAAGAAAATTGTCCTTGATTTTTTTAATTAATTTTCTAATTTAAAACTACTAAAATACTGTTGCTGCTTGTAACTAAGGTAAAGAAAATAAAAAAAACACCAGCTCTAGAGGGTTTTTCCCCACTGTTAATCAAAAAAGGAAGAACAGATAATTTATTTAACAATACAGAAGACTGGCTTGTTAAATTAAAGAGTGACCATGTTACCATCCATGTTTAAGATTTGTTTTAAGATATTCACGCCGAATGGAATGCTTGTTTCTGACACATTTTTGTTTGTGATCACAATAAACCCATCACAACATGATTTTGGAGATTTTGCATGAAGTAGATCCAGATAGTTGTGTTTAGATAAAGTATGGATATGTGAAAGTATTGTTCAATGCCTCCTACAAAGAAGTAACATTTTGTGGGGGGATTAATGACAAAAAGCAAACATTAATAAATTTAAAAGAAGATCTCTGAGGATTTCCTAATTTCCATTAATTAAATCCTAGCCCCTGGCAAAGTGCATATCAAGCAGGATTTGCAAACAACCAAGTGGCATAACTACTTACCATCAAATGAGGGGCAGGTCGCAACAGATTTAGGGAGCAGGGAGCTCAAGAGGTGAGGACATGAGGAGCTATGAGAAGAAGCAAACCCATCTTCTTGCAATGCATTTGTTTTTCTTTCTACTAGAATATTTCGTTAGCTTGCCAATCTATTGAATCCTTAGTATAACAGTTTCTGTTGCTTCATTGGCATTGAAAATAGACCTACAAGATTCTTTGGGACACTGGCACGTAACAAAAGTTGTGCGTAGCAAGTTTTGCATCTATGTGTAGTTGGAGCGTCAAGCACACACTGTGCCTGTTTCTGCAGACTGTTGGTGTTTGTATGTGTGAGTAAAGCTGAAGGGAAGGGAACGGCAGAGAAACCTCAGCCTGACACTCATCAACGTCTGGCTGTTACATTTCTATGACACACTGTCTTAGGAAGAGCAGCGACCGTGGTGCAAAGGGAGTGGGAGGAAACTGGCAGATATAGCTTGGACAGGACCGAGAGGGGGGAAAAGAAGAGGCCAATAGGAGGATTAAAGAAAACTTTCTTAAAAGTTGAACTTGAAAACTTTCCCTTTCAGGGAACACAACCAAGTACAAATCATCTTTGATTATTTGTCTAGAACTTTTATTTGACACATGAAGCACCAAACAGTAGATTATCTGTGTCGACCTATAGGTTTCATATCAGTGTAAAGCCTCTTTTTGGTGTGTAGAGTGTGATTTTGAAGCTTTAAAGGGGCTATATGCAATTTTCTGAAATTTAAACTCGCGACTGACACCTGTGGCCAAAAAACGGAACTGCTCTTCCTTTCTGCTCGCTCTCACAGAGCGCACTTGTACGCCGGTTGCTCTCAATCTTCGATCTTTTTCTGGCACTTGTCAGGGGTTTAACTTTTTTAGTCTTATGTGGAGTTACTGTTGGTGTCAGAGTTGTCCTTGGTCTCTTCTGTGTATTCGCACAATCCATTGAACTGCTTGCGAGTGCTGAGTAGCGGTGGTGGCAGAGTGACCTGAAACATTTAACATGAACGCGCTTGACGTCACATCCGCAGACAGCGCGGGAAAATCCGACCCGACAGAAAATTGAAAAAATTGGATACAGGCTTATAGGTGCACCCACTGTGAGCTGACAAGGTGTCAGTATGCTCATCAGGAGATGTTTGAGTCATAAATGGTCAAATAAAAAGGCCATTGTTACGTTTATTTTGGAAAAAAAGTTGCATATAGCCTCTTTAAGCTGGGAAATTTGCTCATTACCTTCTTGTTTTTAAGTCAAATACAACTGTATTGACTAGGTATTAATAGTGACTTTGATGACTTATCTATTTAATTGAGGATTTAAGAAAATAAGATCACTAATGAGATTTAGTGAATTTAACAAGGTTGAGTCAAAAACTTCTTTGGCTTACTCTCTCAAAACTGAACATCTAAATTCAAAATTTAATATAGCGATTTAGCCCGGGATCATAATTTAAAACTGACTTTTTTTTTCAGCCAAAATATTTTTTAAGTTTAGCCTAATAAAGACTTTCAAAGTAAGGCTTAGTCAGTGTATTTGATAAACACAACTTTTGAAACATTTTCTGGACTAGTGGTAGGGCTTCAAAAATCTACATTCTTTAAACTAGAAACTATACTAACATTCAGACTGAACAGTTCTAACATTTTTTTAGAGGATTATTTTTACTATAGGGGGCTTCCCAAAAGTAATATTTCCCATCTCTGGTCCTCAGGGCACAATATCCTAAAAACGTTTAAGGTCTCTTTAGTCAAAGATGTCTGATTAAAGTTTATTTTGTTTGGGAGATCTCTACTAACATTTTTTATAAAATGTTAGGCTTATTAGTTCTTTGATGCAGGTCCTTCTTTACTTTTGGAATGCATATGGGAACATTGAGTGACATAATAGCAAACAAACAGTTTTGAATATCACTTTTTTTTCGTTGTTCATTTTCAAGATATCTATAAATTTTTCAAAGGCTTACATTGGGGACTCAAATGTATGCGGATGACATTTCACCCATATTTATTAGTAATCCTATTTTATCATTTGTCTGTGTGTTTGATTGAGCATAAAATTAATAAGCATACAATTATGTTATATAAGGCATGCACCAATCAGGTTTTACCTGGCCAATACCAAGTTATGTTTGTCATTTGAGGTCTGGCTTATTGACCAATACTGATTTGCATTCCAGGCAACAATGACACGAAAAAGAGAGGCCATCAAAGCTCAGGTTGTTGCTTGGTGTGTTTGTAGACCAAAAATGGTGGGATATGTTTGTTTAATGCATTTAAAGAATAATTTTTTTTTTTTTTAATCTGATTTTATTTCAAAGTTAATTTCTCCTAGGTGAGACAAATAAAGACACTTTGATTTGACTTTGAGTTAGTCAATGTAATATAAATTGTGTTGTGGGTACAAAAACTATTATACTAAGCATGTGAACAAGAATACATTGTCATTCCTGAGAAGAAGACACAAAACAATGACCTTCTTTCCATATATATTCTGGTTCATTTTGACAAAGGCAAAGGTTCAATATGCTAAAATTTTCCAGGCAATCTTGAGTTTATTCTTAGTCCTAACTTATGTTTGCTAATGGTTTCCTTTCAGTAAAAACTGTGTTCAATCAAATATGTTCTGACATTCAGATTCTTGCACTTTTCCCTTTTCCACCACATCTCGGTGATGCTGAAAGCATTTTTTGAAATGACAAGTCTCCAAATGATGAAGGCAAAAGCATTATTATATTGTACAGTATATGTCTGGTTTTGCATAAATCACAAATGTAAGATGTCCCTAACAGGGATGAGACTTATTAACTTACTAAATAGGATGCCAAGCTAAACCTAAATCTAAAAAAAGACAAATCTTCCTTTTGTACAACACTGGTTCCTAGAACGCAGCCCTGTACTACTGTGCAGAGAAAGTTTTATCTTTTCATCATTTCTCTTCTTTCCTGTTCTCTTCTTTTCTGTTATTTAAATGCTATTTCAAAAACAACAGAAAATGCCCTCTAGTCTCATGCTTGGTTAATTTGCAGGATAAATGAAACAACTTGTTTTTCAAAGAAGCTAGTGGAAATAAAGGGCTCTAGGTCTGCAATTGTATTTGCCTTTCAACTCTAAAATAGAAGTTTTGGTTGAGAGTGACATAGGCTTTGTCTTTGGGTCTTCGGGTTCTATCTCTATTGATGCAGCTTGGTATGACCCAGTTCTTTTATTTCTGTCACTTTCTTAAACACTGATCGAACAGATGCACACAGGTGAACTGAAATGCCCAAAAAGCCAACAAAATGCAAGAATAAGATTAATGCTACTTCACAGGATTATATTGAACTCTAGACTCTGAAGTACAGAGCCTTCTGTTTCTATGCTGCTCTCTGCTTTTGGTTAAAAGGTATGAGGCAGAGAAGGTTCTGATCAATGCTTGAGAATATCCCCTTGAGGAGAGACACATGAAATAGTTGAAACTGGCCTTCAAAAGGCTAGGCTATTGATTGAAAAGCTTTCCAAAGTGTTTTTCATCTCTGGTGACTATAGAAGGATAATACCGGCTGGTGTGCAGCCGGGTGCAGATGGCACAGCTGACCACCATGGAGGGGAGAGAGGAGGAGTCAATAGAGGAGGGGGAAAAAGACAAATACGTACCCCTGGCAGTGTTTTCTGTTCATGGAGGGCATTTTGGGCCTTGATGGCTGACTCACGGGCGCAGTAGGTGAGGAATGCACAACCTGAAACAAATGAATAGAACATGAAACACGATTAAGACAGGTGTTTGAAATGCATAAATAGGCATAAAGGTACTATAGTTACTAGGTATACAAACTTGAATTTGTAAATATGTCAACTGCGACAAAAGATGTATTACAAAACAATTTTTAATGGTTAGTGAAAATACTTAAAACAACTGGCAAACATTTTTGGAATAAACTAAAACGGGCAATTGTATAATAAATGAAGACAGTTTGTGTAAACTCCAAGAAAGAAGAATGAAGGGAAACCAAAAAGGAAGGAAATCTTTAAACCAAATTGTCTGGTGAGTCCAGCATCCCTTTCCCCATTGCCATATCCTGCCCAAACCTCCTTGGAAGCCATACCATTGTCCTCCTCATCCTGAACAGCTCTGACAGCATGGGAGGTAAACGAAAAAAAGAGAGTGGGAAAATATTCAGAGGGACAGAAATAGAGAAAGAAAGATGAATGACACAAGTGTGTGTGTGTGTGGGGGGGGGGGGGGGGGGGGGGGTATTGCAGACAAGAGTTGGAGGTGAATTTCCAACTGCAACATGTCAAGTGTGCTGCCACACGAATGTGTGCAGATATAAATGTAGAGTGATATGGGAAAGTTTGACCACGGGTCTAGTAAATACTAGATATGGTGAGTAAAAGAGGAAAAAAATCTTAAATGCCTGCAGAATGCAGAATTGTTTTTTTGTGAAAAGAAGATCAAAAGAAAACCATTTATCTGTCCTCATCAGCAAATTAACAAAATAAATAAATAACAAAAAATTAAATTAAAAATTTAAACTCATGCTTAAGTTAAAAACATCTGAAGTTCAAATCAAATTCGTTAGCCAAAGCTACATTTGGAGGAAAAGGGGAACATTTTGTAAGCCGCAGCTAAAGTAGTGGTATTATCACAATTTGGGTTTGTGGTGGAGCTGATCATACAAGAAACATTAAACAGGTTTCTTAGCTTGCATGAATGTTGCTGTATATAAAACATTGATTCCTTTCACATTATCAAAGTCCAACTTGGACCCACATCTAGGATACTGTGTGTGTAACTGGATGAAGAGTTTAACTTTTGCTCTGACGCCACTGTTTTATTGTTTTTTCCAAAATAACAGTTGCCTGATAATCTAAAGATGAAATATCAATGCCTTATAGTTTTTGGCTGAATTAATAAGAAACTATGTCAGTCTGGCCTGCTGTTGGAGCCATTTCAAGCAACCAGAATGAACCGAGTTAGTAACGACATTATCAGGTCATTGCTGTGACATTTACGTAGCACTTGCACAAAATTCATAGCAGGGTTCATGTGACAACTCAGAGAATATGCAGTATCTTTAAGTTGCATTACCATGTTTCTTCCAATCCAAATAATCTGTCATTATGGTTTAGATTAAGATCACATCATACATACTACAATATTAGATGCATAGCAAAGTGATACTGGAGCTTCATTTAGTTGAATTTGCATATCACCACTGATATGCAATAGGCAGTTGTGTGATAGGGATATAAAGAACTAAATTACCGTATGAATAACTTAATACCCTTAAGTCAGGTCAAATTTACTCAGACACCTATTATCAATGAATAACATGTACAGTTACAACGTAAGGAAAACCCATATCCAGAGTAGACTTGTGCAGAGACCGCATGTATTTATGTTACACACCTGTATACATTTAATACATTGAAAAGAGAAAGCAAAGAAGAGAAAACAGCCACAGAGGCAAAGAAATGAAGGAGAAAGGAGACTGAGTACTAAGGCAATCATTTTCACCCTGACTATCTGGATAAATAGATTTGCTTGTGTTCTATTAATGAGGTTCCTATGGGTCAGCATGCATCATATTTCTGCCACTCCGAAGATGGTTTATTAGCAGCCCTTGCATTCTGGATCTCATTTCATCAACCAAATGTATTCAGTGGGTGGTGATGTATTAAGTGTCTTTACACGGACAATATTCGAGACCATTTTTCTTGCCTCATACAAGATCGCTTTTATTCATCCATGAACCATAATTTGTGTGCCTTAACAGAGTATGGCTGTGTCTCTTGTGTAGTGCTGACAGGAATGCCTCAAAACGTTGTTAATTTATGACTGTCTTGGAACTATTTTTTTATTTAAAGAACTTTGTACTTTTGTATATGAGCCCCAAATTTTAGGTTATGAGTACCCTGCTAGGTATGCAGGCAGTAATTGAGTTTTTCAAGGGTCAGGACCTTTGAGGTCACCGACTGTGAACCTGCTGTGTCTCAGCAGCCCTAACCTAATGATTTTCAATTGTCATTACCAAGTAAATCACTCAATTAACCACAGTGCTGTTAGAACTGTCACTCCTCTGGATCACCTTGTAAAAAAATACAATGATGAAGAAAGCTGTAGTTTTGGGTTTGTTTGTTTCTTTAATCAGCGGTGGTAAAATGGAATGGCTCTATCAGGGCTCTTGGTTTTCTTCTTTTTCGGTCTCTCTGGGCTTGTTTTTGTTGAAAAATGGTGCCCCTATCTCTGAATACGAAACAAGTATTTTGCATTACAATCAGAGAGACGATTTATTTGTTCATGTGTAATGCATAGGGCTTTGCGAATAAATTAATAGGGACCACAACACTGTGAAACAAAAGAGAAACATGAACTCCATTTAAATGTGATTCTGTGCTCTTTAATGTATGGCTTAATAAGAATTTGCAGGCCACAGGCAAAAAGGCTTTAACAACTCCGTAATTGGAATCCAAACACGTACAAATTGCCAGTGCTGCATTGCATACCAAATGTGAAAAGTGTGAGTGTGGGGGGGGGGCATGATGAAATTGTTTGAAACACAACAAAAAGCCACTGTAATCAAAGCCTGCTGACACAGCACCGGGGGAAGCCTTCCCACTGTGAGGAGATCATCCACTGCATCATCTGACAGAAACCTAACACAGCTTTATCTCACACATTGATTTCAGCTCTGAGGAGAAGAAACTCTTTGCGATCCTTACCTCTTCTCTGCTCTCCACGCTTACTTCTTATCACCTATTGCAACTCCAGGTTTGATACGAGGAAATCATCTAAATCTCTAAATCTCAACTCTACTTAATTGGCATGTAATTAAAAAAGAGCATTGGCTGGAAGACTGAGTGAGTCCTCTTCTTTCACACATGTCTTAGCAGTCGTGGTATCTGAGCTACACACTTCACCATTTTGCTCCCCCGAAAAGCCAATTGTTACTGGCTTTATAAAGAGTTTGCCATGATAATATATTTCAAAAATAATATTTTAACACAGAGGGCTCAATATGGTAAAGGATACCATCCCAGATCCATTTCTGACATACACCTTGTTGTTTAGTCACTTCCTGTTTCTATAAGTACTGTACATGTTTTAAATGATCCTACTCATTGCACATTTCTTTTAATCTGTGTATGGTATTTTTAATAAAAGTATAAAATATTATTTCTGTATGTTGAAATGTTCCCACATAATACGACCTCTTATCTCTTATTCATTGTCATTATATTTTACCTTTTGTGAATCTACATGCTTCCATTTTGCCTCTCAGTTTCCTAAATGTACCAGGTATTTTTTTGTTGTAGTGAAGTATTTTACTGATTTATGGGAATAAATGAAAGGTTATTAAATTGTAAAATATTGTTTTAGAACATTGTATTTAACCCCATTTCCATCCTTGTTTAAACTAGTTAATATGAAATGTATAACAAATCAGGACCCCTGATGAAACCCAAATAACTCATATGTAACCTTCTGCTAGTAGATGTATTGGATCTTACATCAGTTCTTTTTGTGTCTCTGCTCTGTCTTCTTGAACCCTCAGTTGGTCGTGGCAGATGGCCGCTTGTATGGAGTCAGGCTCTGGTTGAGGATTCTTCCTGATAAAGGGGAGTTTTTCATCTCCAGTGTCGCTACATGCTTGCTCAGTAAGTGGGATTGTAAAGTCAATGACTGTCAATTGTCGCAACATTTTGGTCCAGGAGGAGTGAATGCTGCAAGTCAATGACTTGTTGCAATCTGCTGGGTTTCCGTACAGAGACAAATTGGGATTAATTGGAATGTATGAGTATGTATGTCCCAAAAAGTTTTTGCCACCAAAGTAAGTTTCTCAGTGTTACTACATCTGCTAGTCCAATAACTTAAATGATCAGTTTTGGCACAATATGTGAAGTTTCTTCATTTACAGGTGGGACTGAAATTCTCAAAAAGACTATGGAAGCACTGGCAACAGAGTTTCTGCTCTCTGATATTAGCTGAATATGGAACTCACAGACTGAGAACAGAGCATTGAACTTTAAGCCACAGATAGCCAGTCCTGACTCATGAGCACATGCACATGTAGATTTTACACCCCAATACATGTACAATATAACAGTATTAACAATATCGGATATCAATATCGGTTTATTTTTCTTTTTTTTTTACCTTGGTGCATCCTAAATAAAAGAGATGCTCTAACGTTAAACTATACTTCAAAGGCATGACAGGACTTGATGTTCAATTAATTTCCAAACGTTTAGAGTTACACAATTTTTTTAATATGTCAGAATATATGGAAGCAGCTTTAGAGTTGAGCTGAATTTTTTTCAATATGTCAATATTGGTTTTTATTAACTTGTGTCACCTTTTACTTTCTCCTCTAAAACACAAACTAGATGAGTAATGGCAAACTTATGATAGCTGACTGCAGTGGAAGAAAAATACATTCCTAGCCAAAAATATTTTTCTTTACCATTTTCAAAAATAGCTGTATGGCAATAGCAGTAATGATACGCTTAGAATGGAAGTTAATGCATTATACTGGATTAAGCATTTTTATACATAATTTGTTTTATTAAAAGGAGTGTTTTGCATCGAGTTTAAAATATTATTCCAGTCAGTGGATTGTTCTCCTGTATCCATTAGGCCTAAACCTTCATGTTGCATTTTTGCAACATGGTGAATATTAGGTTTTGATAGGTTAATGTGGAAAAGTAGTTGATAAACGTGGGTTAGGGGTTAGGGAACGCCAGAGTGGTGACTAAATTAATTGTGTACTACAGAACCATCGAATATGAATGCAAGTTTCATGGAATGTACTCCCCTCCTTATGCTTCACCTTTGATATCTCCATTTCACCCATGTTCTGTAGCTCCTTGCCCCAGAGGAGCCAAGCTACCCTGGTGGAAAAAAAGAAGTGTTAACTTGCTCCTGCCATGGCATTTCCTTGGCCAGAAAGTGTGGATTTAGCAGAAACAGAGCCAGTGCTGGCACTGATCCTGCCTGTTACCTCTCACATCATTTGCACTTTTAGGAGAAGGCTCTCACTTTTGCTAGATCGTTTGCTTACATCATTAGTGGCCATGTGGGACTCCAGAGGAACTTAAATGGGAATAGAAGATGAAACAAACATCATGAGCAGTGAGACGATGTGATGATGACCCGAGTCATTGCCAGACCTGGACACAGTTGGCTTATTGATGCAGACTGACCATGAGATGGGTCATCAAATGTGTTTTTATCATCACAAAAATATACTGGATCTGACAATATACTACTTTTCAGAGTGATAAAGGACAAATAAGTTTCATAAAGAGGAGCTTGGCAAGAACTTCCCAAAATGTTTCTCAGTCATTCCTCCAAGAACAATATTTTCTCTGTCCTGGCCAAATGGGCTTGTAATGATGGTATAATAAAATCTGTAGCCTGGCAGAGCTTCTAAACCTTAATTAAAATAGACACTCATCCTAAAATAAGCCAGCAAGTATCCTCTACAAACATCTGTTGATCCCAAATTCAAACCTATCGTCAGTCAGACCATCTTTAATCTGCAGCATCGAGCTTCAAAACATCCTTCATTTCTCTCCTTACGGGACCCGCTCCTATTATCCCATCACCTTGAGCAGTAAGCTTAGGGACTACGAATCCTGCAGAGAACCGAGGAGCATCAACATATATCATGAGGGTAAGAAATAGTCCTCTCACCCTCCGCGGCATTCTCTCTGACCCCTGAGCAGAAGACATCATCCATTGATTTGCTGCTACTTGCTCTCATAGACTATACTATCCAACGAGAATCAGTCAAACAGATCCATAAGGAGCATATCCCAAAGGAGTGACTGTGTCGGTATGAGTGTATTTACATAATGTACCATATATATATATATATATATATATATATATATATATATATATATATATATATATATATATATATATATATATATATATATATATATATATATTCTATATAATCCACTGTACATGTACAGAGGTAAAGAAGCCATCATATTCACCCAGAGAAGCTTTCACACTATAAATCTACTGCATTGTTCAGAGGTTAAATAGTTCTGTCAGAGCACAAGTGGTACTTCATATATAACCCATCTGTAGACATTTCTCAAAAGCTAATGCGTACTTGTAACCTCATACATACTCAGAAGCATTTTAACGGTACCGTTTCTGATTAAAAATATAGTACTGTTTATCAGCTGATGCTGGTAACAGGTCTCGCTGCAAATTTAACATCCTCAAGTCTGTTAAACCTTATTTTAGCATGTGGCTTTATTGCAGGAGTCTTCCACCCTTATGTAGCTTTAGACTATTAAAATGATCGCCCGATCTATAAAGACATCCAGCGAACTGCATCCCAAGCCAGTAGGCTAATTGACACTGTTAATAGAAGGAGTTTCTTGCGGCTGTAAATAATGTGTAGGCTCACACTTACTGCCTCCCGCTGTGTTACTTCTGGGAGGTCAACAAGAGTTTACCTGCCAAGTGCCGTCTCTCCAAGCCGTTGTTCCTCCCTCCCTCCAAGGCTGCCCCAGCCAAGGGATTTACAGAAATCAATAAAAGTTTCTCTAAGCCCTTGCCTGATTCAAAGTCAGAAAACTACATCTCCTCCTCTTTATGAACTGGAACAGTCTCTTACAAAAACAAACAGAAATACAAGTAGAAAATAATAAAAATCTTATTTTTTTACTCTATCACTGTTTGTCTAATGCCATTTGTTGTATAATACAATACAGTGCAAGAATATGTTAAACTGATGTAACATCTTTGTGTAATGTTTCTGATTTGCATATTAGATACAATATGCCGAATTATTCCTTTCCTCTTACTAAAGGTGAAAGGCAGTGCAGCCTTTGAGACAGATCAATAGATCTTAGACAAGCTACAATCATAGATGACTGGCAGCTGCAAAATGACTGCAGTCTAAGAGAAGTATCAGGTTCTAAGCCCCTTTGATTTTACAAATTGAAAGTTACCTTAAAAGACACCGCTTCAAAGGCCCAGAAGGTGCTTGGACAGACAGCTACAAGAGGAACATTGAGGGGAGGCATATGTCTTTTCTCCTCATCTATCTGTAATATGTCTTTCCTACTTATCCGTGTTTATAATATACCCATCATAAAAATACACTGCTAAAACAAAATGAGCTTTGTGTCAGTAGTATACATTTATATAGACAACTTTATTTGTTAATTATTTATTTACATTCTTATTTACATTTATTGTCATGGTTGTCAAACTGTGGTACAAGTATTACTGGTGGTATCTGTAGGCTCCTATGAAACCTGTTTTATTATTAACCAAATTTTGTTTTAATTTGACTAAATTCCGCTCTCAGTTTTTATTTTTCTGAATTCCACTTTTTCCATTCAAACCATATCTATTAACATCAAAAGAGTGTAATTATAGAGTGAATGAAAACAATTGAACAAATCAATAGCCAGAGATCTACATTTACTGGAATTCAAGAAAGGGCTGTGGTTCAGCAGAACATTGAATGATTTTACAAGGCATTTAAAAGTATTGTCCCGTTATGTTTTAAAGAACTAAAACATTATGTGCAAAATAAAGAATAAAGAAATAAAGAAAAAATCATTTTAAAAAGGATCTTAAATTTAACTAAACACCAAAATATGTCTAATAAAGAAACCTGCAAACAGTAAATACTTGTGCACATTTCCATACTAATCTGTACCAGACAGCTCCATTGATCAATCTAATTTGGCACTAACACCTTCAATAAACTCTCACCTTGTTTCTAATGATTTATTTAAATATTCAAGAGTTAGGAGGCTTGACTGGCTACCAGTAGCTCTCTTCTTATCCATGTTTCTGATCTATCAGTCAGAAGTATTCTTGCATCTCCAGTGAACCGTGTTCTGACATTACTTCCAGAATTGTTGTTCTCCCAATTCATACAAATCAATTGACATGAACCTTGCGCTAAGCTTTGAGCTTCTTCACTTTTTGGAGGATATCTGTGTTTCTGTGATTTTTTTTCACTATGGCTGACTGTTTTTTTCTGTGTGGAGAGGAGAGCAGAACTGAGATTAGCCCCACCTTACCAGGTAATGACAGGTACGGGAGCTGCAGCGGCAAATTACTGCAGAAACTACTTTATCGCTTTTACAGCTTGCTGATATAGCCAGACTCTGTGATATTCGTGATATTCCATTTACAGTCGTGGCCAAAGGTTTTGAGAATTAAATAAATATTGGAAATTGGAAAGTTTACTGCTTAAGTTTTTATTTGCAATTTGCATATGGTCCAGAATGTTATGAACAGTGATCAGATGAATTGCATAGTCCTTCTTTGCCATGAAAATTCCACTGCATTTCATTGCTGTCATTAAAGAGATCATTTCTGTAATCGTCTTGTTAACTCAGGTGAGAATGTTGACGAGCACAAGGCTGGAGATCATTATGTCAGGCTGATTGGGTTAGAATGGCAGACTTGACATGTTAAAAGGAGGGTGATGCTTGAAATAATTGTTCTTCCATTGTTAACCATGGTGACGTGCAAAGAAACGCGTGCAGCCATCATTGCGTTGCATAAAAATGGCTTCACAGGCAAGGATATTGTGGCTACTAAAATTGAACCTAAATCAACAATTTATAGGATTATCAAGAACTTCAAGGAAAGAGGTTCAATTCTTGTTAAGAAGGCTTCAGGGCGTCCAAGAAAGTCCAGCAAGCGCCAGGATTGTCTCCTAAAGAGGATTTAGCTGCGGGACCAGAGTGTCACCAGTGCAGAGCTTGCTCAGGAATGGCAGCAGGCAGGTGTGAGCGCATCTGCACGCACAGTGAGACGAAGACTTTTGAAAGATGGCCTGATTTCAAGAAGGGCAGCAAAGAAGCCACTTCTCTCCAAAAAAACATCAGGGACAGATTGATCTTCTGCAGAAAGTATGGTGAATGGACTGCTGAGGACTGGGGCAAAGTCATATTCTCAGATGAAGCCTCTTTCCGATTGTTTGGGGCATCTGGAAAAAGGCTTGTCTGGAGAAGAAAAGGTGAGCGCTACCATCAGTCCTGTGTCATGCCAACAGTAAAGCCTCCTGAGACCATTCATGTGTGGGGTTGCTTCTCATCCAAGGGAGTGGGCTCACTTACAATTTTGCCCAAAAACACAGCCATGAATAAAGAATGGTACCAAAACACCCTCCAACAGCAACTTCTTCCAACAATCCAACAACAGTTTGGTGAAGAACAATGCATTTTCCAGCCCGATGGAGCACCGTGCCATAAGGCAAAAGTGATAACTAAGTGGCTCAGGGACCAAAACGTTGAAATGTTGGGTCCATGGCCTGGAAATTCCAGAGATCTTAATCCCATGGAGAACTTGTAGTCAGTCCTCAAGAGGCGGGTGGACAAACAAAAACCCACTAATTCTGACAAACTCCAAGAAGTGATTATGAAAGAATGGGTTGCGATCAGTCAGGATTTGGCCCAGAAGTTGATTGAGAGCATGCCCAGTTGAATTGCAGAGGTCCTGAAAAAGAAGGGCCAACACTGCAAATACTGACTCTTTGCATAAATGTCATGTAATTGTCAATAAAAGCCTTTGAAACGTATAAAGTGCTTGTAATTATATTTCAGTACATCACAGAAACAACTGAAACAAAGATCTAAAAGTAGTTTTGTAGCAAACTTTGTGAAAACTAATATTTGTGCCATTCTCAAAACTTTTGGCCACAACTGTATTATTGGATTCCATTTTGTTTGTTCGACATAGTAGAAATCATAGGACCCTATGGGCTATTTTTACTTATCTGTTTGATAAATATGAACTAAAACTATGACATAGAGCTAACAAAAAGCAGCCTCTGAATAAAGTGATTTAATCACATCGATGTTTGCTTCATCACAAACCTTTTAAAAGAGAAGAGCAGATGGAAACAAATTCCATAAACCACAACATTGAACTGAAACTTCTTGTGATACATTTCATTTACCACCGAAGTTGAAACTAGGATTTGGTAAGGACACTAAACCCAAATCAATTGTGTTTCAGTTCCAAGTTTGAAATACAGGGTAATATGATAACTAGTAGACCAAATAACCAGTTACCCTAATTCTGCCCCCTTATGGTAAAAACACATGGATTTGACATTGGGAAAAATCACATGTAATCACATATGAAAAAGTTTTGACCCATGTGAAATTCACATGGGAAAACATGTGAACTTAATGCGTGCTACACATGTGGTTTACCAGAGACCACATGGAATAACATGTGATCAGCATTCTTTCCTTGAAGTTCTTGATAATCCTATAAATTGTTGATTTAGGTTCAATTTTAGTAGCCACAATATCCTTGCCTGTGAAGCCATTTTTATGCAACGCAATGATGGCTGCACGCGTTTCTTTGCACGTCACCATGGTTAACAATGGAAGAACAATGATTTCAAGCATCACCCTCCTTTTAACATGTCAAGTCTGCCATTCTAACCCAATCAGCCTGACATAATGATCTCCAGCCTTGTGCTCGTCAACATTCTCACCTGAGTTAACAAGACGGGTCTATGTTTTAATGACACAGTACAACAAATATCAGTACAAAGTTCCATTGTAGCGCTATTTAAAATTGAGTGTGGTGGCATCTGAAAAATGTGAACCACACATTTAATGCATATCCTGTGATATACAGTCTATAGGAGCTTAGCCTTCACATCTTTATATTCATGTATAAATATGTATAGACAAAGGAGAGCTAGTGCCCTGGAGGGCCCCTGATGCTCAGAAATCTCAAATAACCATCTTCCAATAAAACATCTATATTACATACAAATTCCTTTATTGGTGTTGTAGCATCTTTAAAATTTCTGAAGCTGATTCTAGATCAGGTGTACAACGGCTGCAGTTATATAAATGTCACATGACTAAAAGGAAAATCAATCTTGAAGCTGTGTAGGTAATTTTCCTCATCTTTGCACACAGACATTTCAGACACTATGCGTTAAAAAAATTGCATTTTGTTTGATCATTGATTAACATTAACTAGTAGTTTTTTCTCCTTATCTTGAGGAGGGATTACTGACCCAAAGCAAGGTAGGTTAGCTATAAACCACCCCTGCAGAAAAGGTAGCAGAAAAACCTAAATCTACTCATGTCTAGTTATTGCTACACCAGCCTTGATACACAGAATACATTGCCCTGTCACAGTCACAACCCAAGGGGGTTGTGTGCTCATATTAAAAACTTCAAGATTAAAGCCTAAAGCTGTTTCTCCTTTAATAAACAACCACACGTTAAAATTCATTTTTTCACACTATCTGTAAAACACCATGCTGTATCCCTGCATAGTGGAATATTTACCAAAAATATATACTGTCCTACCTTCCTGACTTTTTTATTTATTTATCTCATGTCACCGCTGGAGCTGAAGAAGACTAATGATTATCTCTAATGGTGTGACTAACAAGCAAGCACAAGGGTGTTAATTGCATCGACTTAAATTTCCTACAAACCACATTCAGCCCAGAGGATACCAGAAATACTCTTCTCCTAATGAAGATGTGACAAACAAGAAGTAGATAGATAGATAGATAGATAGATAGATAGATAGATAGATAGATAGATAGATAGATAGATAGATAGATAGATAGATAGATAGATAGATAGATAGATAGATAGATAGATAGATAGATAGATAGATAGACTCAGTGAAAAGAAAGAGAAGATATAGGAACCTGTCATCCATTAATTACTTTGAGTAGTCATTTTTTAATTAAATCAGATCTTCTGCTTAACATTAAACCTCAGATCAGGTTCCACGTTGAAGCTTGCATAAAATCCATATACTCTGCTCATTAAACTAAATTAATACTGGTCGATGAAGAAAGAAACACAAATTCCATCTCTCATCTTTCTCCTCAACACAGTCTGGCAAGCAGTTTGCTTTCATCACATAGAGTGAAACACAGGAAAATATGAGAAAAAAATGCAAATGTGACACATTTCTGGTACAAAGCCTCAAACCAGAAACGTTTTGCTGCAGGATGGATGGATGGATGGATGGACCACAGAAAGGAAAGTACAAGGAATAGCTGGACACGACTAGGACAGGGCTGTGCAGTCCCCCCATAGCTGTTCATACGGTCTCCCTCCCCTTTATTCTTTTCCTCTCTTTCAGAGCAGAGTGCGGGAGCAGTTTTTTGGGTAACGCTGGCAAGCAATCAGTGATGTCATGCCAGCAGTGCAGCGATGCCAGCTTAACCTATTTTACCACAGAAATACCACACAGTACCTATTTATAGCCCTGCTGAGCAGCATGCATCTTCTCACTTCTTGCATGAACCGGAGGATGCAAAGAGATTTTGTACATATGTTCCTTATACCCTCTAGTAGATTGAGTGATATTTTAACATAATATCTGATAGTGATAAATGTCCTTAATTTATTGTAATAAAGATTATTTGTGTTGTCAAAATTGCAACATATACGTTTTTCAAGTAATTAATTATTGTGGAATATAATTAAACATATTAAGGAACAGTACTGACACCAGCAGTTTTAGTTGTAGTATTTGAAATATTTTAAACTGCTGCAATAAGAGGGCTCCAGGTGATCATTTTATCGGCCAAACCAGGCCTCTGCTCCTCCCCCTCCACCCTCCATGCATCCCATGCTCTTGTACCAAAATGCCACTCACCCTTTCTGACTCGCCCTCTGTGTCCCAAGCTGAACCATCACTCCTCTCTCCCAAAGCCTCAGGATAAAAGCTGCCATTTGTTTCTGCATCTCTTGACAAACACTTCATCTTTTCCCCTTCCACTTATCCATCTGCCCATACAGCCATTGTTCTGTGCCATGTGTCTGTCTGTCATTTGCCTTTTGGGCCCCCACCCCTTCCTTTGCATACATGTGCCCAAGCACACTGTCCAATTCCTCTCCGTCACACTGGGCTGTGTGACAGAGAAGGATTGGTCGACGGTGCTGAGGCAAATCCACAAAGCGTTGTGTTCACATGCACTCTCAGGCAGATACATGTTCGACATTCATGCATTGTTCATTCGCGCCAACATCAAGGGCTCAACCATTTGGCAATCAGAAAGATGTGACAGCTTGACTAATCTGTGATTGTTTTTTGGGCCAAAACATGGGGGTTAGCAAGCCCTCCAAGGGCAAAGCACTATAAGGCAAGACAAATAACTTATTATTTTTCCAGGCTTGTACAAGTCTTTATCGCATGAGTTGTCCTGAACTGTTCCAAAATGGAGAAGGATTATCACAAAACATTGCATTAAAATCTCCTCTCTCCCCTTTCTCCCTTATTTTTTTATTTTCCTTCTAGAATGAATCAGTGTACCGCCAGGCTCAAACACAACATTAACATTAAATAACATCAAACCTTCCCGCTTCAGTTGCTCCTTTTTTGCTTTGCATTCACAACCCAAATCATAAGAACACAGTCTGATACGTTGGCAGCCGTCCTCTCTGCAAATAAAATATCTAGGTTTCTATCCGTCTATTTAGACTATCAGAAGATTAATCTGACCTCTGTGCAGGAGCAAGAAGGTGGTAGGCCTATGTCTCTGCCAACTTTGCCCATAAAAATAAATGTAAACCGAAGCATATTCAAAATAATTCAGTTCACACTCTTCATTATTGAAAGGGCACCTATAAAAAGTTGTCAGATGGGTGGGCAGAACTAAACTAAAAGCCACAGCAGAGTCTCTGGAGTTTCATTATGCTGTTGTCTTATTTGTGTTCAATGACATCCGCATAAATACAGACTGTTGTAGAACCACAGTGCTGGTTCTTTTGGATCTCAGTGCAGCATTTGACACTGTTCACCACAATATATTATTGAAATGACTGGAGAGCTGGGTCAGACTCTCTGGCACAGTACTTGGCTGGTTTGAGTCTTTCTCTAAGAACAGGAACTTCTTCATGTCAATAGGCAATTTTTCATCAGAACAAACAAAAATTACATGTGGGGTGCCCAAGGGCTCCACCTTAGGGCCTCTCCTATTTAATATCCACACGCTCTCACTACGCAAGCTCATAACAACCAACAAGATTAGCTACCATAACTATGCAGATGATACTCAGCTTTACATTACAATGTCACCAGGTGACTCTGAACCCATCAAAACCCTAAGTAAATGCATCGAGCAAATTATTACATGGATGTGCCGTAACTTCCTCCAGCTGAACAGAAACAAAAGTGAAGTAATTATTTTTGGACATAAAGAGGAACAATCAAGAGTCAGCATACAGCTTCAATTAATAAAGCTAGAAACTACCGATCAGGCCCGAAATCTAGGTGTAGTAATGGACTCAGACCTGAACCTACAGGGTCACATAAAGACAATCACAAGGTCAGCCTTCTATCACCTGAAGAACATTTCTAGGATTAAACAACTGATGTCGCCACGGGACCTTGCAAAATTTAATCCATGCGTTTATCTTTAGTCGCAATGATTACTGCAACAGCTCCTCACAGGTCTGCCTAAAAAGTCAATCAGACAGCTGCAGCTGATCCAGAACGCTGCTGCTCGCATCCTCACTAGAGCCAGGAAAGTAGAGCACATCACCTCAGTTCTAAAGTCCTTACACTGGCTCCCTGTAGCTCAGAGAATAGACTTCAAAATCATTGAATGGCTTAGCACCAAAACATGTTGAAGACCTGTTGTCACAGTACCAACCACCCAGACCACTCAGGTCGTCCAACTCTAGCCTATTAATTATCCCTAGTCTCAAAATCAAACATGGAGAAGCAGCTTTCAGTTTCTATGCTCCCCTTATCTGGAACAGACTTCCTGGTGACTGCAGAGCTGCTGAAACACTGAGCTGCTTTAAATCAAAACTAAATACTCATCTATTTAGAATTGCCTTTCAGTAAATGATTAATGTCTTATGCATCGTGCATTTTTGATTTATTGCTGTTTTTCATGCTTAATTCTGTATCATGTGTTGTGTGTGTTTCATCCTAAATTGCTGCTTTTGATTTCAAATACATGTAGTTATATTCTGTTTTTCTTCATCACCAAATCATGTGAATCACCTTGAATTACTCTGTAGTTGAAAGTGTGCTATACAAATAAAATTGCCTTGCACCCAATGAAGGATAAATGAGACGTGTAAATAAATAGATAAATGTGGCTCACTTATATTCAGAAATGTCATCCCAAGGCATTTTAATTTACTTAAGTTTGCAGCAATCTCATACTGAGCAGGCACGTGGTGACAGTGGAAAGGACAACACTAACAAACATAAATAGATAAATCCTTGAACCCACAAAACTTGTCCACTCAATCTTTTAAGCGGGGTAGGTTAACATATACTTATTTTTAACAAAATGTCCAGTGGCACAATGGTTGGTTCCATCCATCCATTATCTGTACCGATCCTTCCTATGCAGGTTGCACAGAGGCTGGTGCGTACCTCCAGCAGTCACAGGGCGAGAGACAGGGTACACCCTGGACAAATTGTCAGTCCATCACAGGGCAACACAGAGACATACAGGACAAACACACTCATACCTAAGGGCAATTTAGAGAAACTGATTCACCTAACAGTCATGTTTTTGGACTGTGGGAGGAAGCTGGAGTTCCAAAAAAGAACCCACACATGCACAGAGAGAACATGCAAACTCCATGCAGAAAGACTGGGAAAGGCTGGGATTTGAACCTGGGTCTTCTTGCTGCAAGGCAACAGTGCTACCAACTGTGCCACTGTGCAGCCCGATGGTTGGTTCCCTTACTTTTAATACTTTCAACAACCTTTAGTCATCAGAACAGCACTTAATCTTCTATAACATTTCACATTTCACAATGTTGAAGCATAGAGAAAGAAGGGTCTTTGACCACTCCTCTTTGTACAATCTGTCTAGATTGATTGATGACTCCTGGGTCGTTTTTTATGTTCTCTTCAGCTCACCAAAGTTTTTCCATATGATTGAAATCTTGGGACTGAGATATCCATGGAAGAATGCTAACATGCGTCTGAAAAAATATGTGTAGATTTGGCTATGCATTTTAATTTTCTACTTGTTAAAGAGCAATGGCAATCCAGTTTTTTTTTTTTTCTTTGGCAGAAGCCAACTGAGTTTTATTTAAAATGTCCTGGGATTTCAAAAAGCTTCCCAGAGACTTTGGAAGAAACCAGCCCACAGCATGACAAATCATCCATTGTACTTAGAGTCTGGATTAGGTGTTTTTCCACCTACCTAGAGTGTTTGTTGTGACCAGCTCAATGTTAGTTTCATCTGATAAAAGCTAACAGTTCTGGTACAGTTTAGCCAACCTTACCCTTGTGGTAGTAGGACAACTTTTTTTACTGGTTGATATCTAAATAATGTCAAATGTTTGCTGAAGACTGTGTAACCTTAGGATTCCTCTCAGTAGAGCAGATGTAGGGTTGCGCAATATGTTTTAAAAAAATCATATCAATATAATTCCATGCTATATCATTATCACAAAGAACTGCAGTTAACATTAAATAAATATTTAAGTACCAGGAATTCAGACACTCTATGCTAATATATTTTATGAGGCTTGCTTAATGCTGTATAAAGATCTTTTAGAAGTTAAATTGGTGGAAAAGGTGGTAAAGTCAATGAAAAACTAATTATTTTTCTTTGCAATTAACCCAAAGCAGGAAATATCAACTCAGTTAAGTATTTAAATAGTTCACATAAGTCATACTGTTTCCACGAGATTCTCCAACATTATCATATATCACAAGTTTTCCTAATATTCTTCAGGGATAGTAGCAGGTCTTTTGGGAGTTCACCACAGAGCACCAAATAGGGGTGGCCTTTGACTCTACTGAACCCCCCAGCCCTCCCTCTTATCATTAAATCCTAATAAGCATAGGAGATTTAATAAGTTGCCTTTCAAAACAAGCAGCAAGGATTTTGGGTTTCTCCAAATGCTAAAAAAAAAAAAAAATCTAAAAAGCTTAACTTGCTACACCCACAAGTAATTGAAATTTCATAAATAAATCTTTCTGATGACAGTTGGTTTATGTTTTTTTTTTTTTTTTTGACATGTTTGCACATGTACACATGACCATCCCTGCTTCAGGCACCCATTAAGAGCACGCATATTTCACAAAGGTCATGGAATACCAGCTCTTACAGAATGCTGGAAGTCTTATATACTGCAAACTATAATAAATGTTGCATTGGAACAGGAAATCAATCCACCTCAAGGCTCTCTGAGGCAGAGATTAACTGAGAGAAAAATATGCATGGGGAGAATAAAAGTCAGGTGAGTCTTTTGTGCAGACATTGACTTCCACCATAGCTTTTCCTCGTCAGCATCTGAGATTGCCAATCTCTATGGGGAAAACAACTGAAACAAGCAAGGGATAGGGAGAGGGTGAGGCAGCGCTCCTCATCCTGAACTGAGGACCCATAGCGCCTGTCAGTACTCGTTGAGCTGCTACATTATGGGATCAGAGCAGTATCACCTTGAAATGAAACTGAAAATAAATATTGGCATTGAAAAATATTATTGTAACTGAAAATATTAATCTTGAATCTGAAATAAATCTAGTGAAATTTTTTATATTAAAAGTGATTTATTTTTCTATGAAACTCATGTATATGCATTGAAAGAAATAAGTTTTCAAACTTTCATTTGTTTAACAATGCTAATCTTTTTTTTACAATGCTAATCTTCTTTTCAATACCAATCTTATTTTCAATGCCATAATTTGTTTTCAGCTTCATTCAGGTGATACCGTTTTGACGCTTGTGTGTGCACGCGCATGAGGGGCGGGGCTTCAGCCCCCCATATGTTTGCATGAACGAGGCAGGAGGGAAACTCCGACTGTCGAGGCGAGACGCGAGAAACAACAGGACATTTACATTGCTAATAATGTGGTTTGTGGAAGAAAAAAAAAACGGTTTCTTCTCAGTTTCTTCTACTGACCAGTAGACTAGGAGTCTTTGTGATAAAGTTTTATGCTTGTGTAGCCTGTCTTTGTTGGAGGTTCTCCTCATTACAGACAGTGTGGTATGAAGGGATGTAAATACACACTATATATACCATATTAAATAACTGTATTTATTTCAGATCCACTATACATATTTACAGTACATGTCAAGAACGTTATCAAATCAATTAAGACTGGTGTAAGCAAAGCTAACAACTCGTTTTTTTTATTAGATTGCAAAACGTAATTGTGACACACACTCTAAACCAGAAGGTGGCGCTAATGCGTGCCAACTGCCATGGCAAACTGAGAAGAAACCGTTTATATCTTATTTTTTAATTATTATTATTCCACAAACCACATTATGCTTTCTGTACACCTAGAGACTTTGAAACGATTTAGAAAAGATTCTTAAAGATTATCAGCTCACATCTAAAGACTTGGGTTAACAGTTTTTTAGTCTCAGACTAAAGATTTTATAAACACTGAATCTGGTTGGGACACTATTTAAAAGACTACACCTAGGCTATTTTAGCTTTCCACAAAATTCCTCCCATTATGCTCAGCATTATACAGTTTCTTTATGTGCGAATGTTGTAGCATTCTTTGCCATGATTAATGTTATGCAGGAACAAAACAAAAATTGATATGTGGCAAGGTGCAAGATAATTTCATAAACGGGACTCGAACCCACCACCATCGGCAACATTACCCTGCTTATTAACCATTGTGCCATAGCAGTAAGGTACAACCCAAAACAGCCAGGGTACAATCTAATTAGACAGGACCCCCACACAGTCACATAGTTCAATGAATGGAGGGAACAGATTACGACTCAATGCGCATGGTTTAATAAACCTAGGGTACAGATTCTTACCCCTCAAAAATTATTTCTGCACCTGACCCCTGCCGGGATCTGTAGCTTTGTGCTTCCGCTTGTGTGAGAACAGCTTTATTGGTTGTTGATTGATTTACGTCACAACGACTACACTAGGAGTTGCGATAATATCAAACATGTTTGATTCAAAAGACTAGAGAAAGACAGTCACAAATCGGGTCCCCAACTGCAGATTATCACCTTCCACAAACCACATTAGAAGCAAAGAAAATGTTGATCCCTACTCGGACAGTCGGAGTTTCCCTCCTGCCTTGTTCATGCAAACATATGGGGGGCTGAAGCCCCACCCCTCATGCGCGTGCACACACAAGCGTCAAAACAGTATCACCTGAATGAAGCTGAAAAAAATGATGGCATTGAAAAAAAGGATTGGGATTGTAAAAAAGGATTGGCATTGTAAAAAAAAAATCACTTTCAATACAAAAATTTTCACTAAATTTATTTCCGATTCAAAATTAATATTTTCAGTTACAATAATATTTTTCAAAGACAATTTTTATTTTCAATGCCAATATTTATTTTCAGTTTCATTTCAAGCTGATACTGTTCTGATCCCGTACTACATCTTTTATGAGGAAAACCCTGTCGCTTATTGCAATATTTACAGGCATTTAAAGATTGCAAAGCGAATGTTTTTACTGCTTGGCTCAGTGACTTTTGCTCATATATGTAAAATGAAATCACTGCACATAACTGCAAAGAGTCTGAAACTAGCCTTCCCTCTCGTGTTTTGAACACAAATCAGAGGAAATGCTAAATGGTAGGGACATTATTTCTTCTTCAAATCTTTATGAAATGACTGTGCTCTTAAAACCTAACCAATAATGTTGAAAGGACCACACAACTCAGATTTCTCATCAATCTGGAATATTACTAAAAATGGGTTATTTGTAAGGAGACATTGATCAATTATGTTTCTACCAATGAGGAAAATATTGTAAAAATAAATATAATTCAGTTAAAAAGTAATTCAGCAAAGCTACAAATAGCCTAATGGTGCCTTGGATCTAACTCAGAAGTGGGATCTTAAATTTGAGAATCACATCAGAAATGAGCAACCACATTTTGACTGCAAGTGAAAAAAAGAGGAATGAGATATTATTGATCTCAGTTGTAATGGTAACTACTATTAGTATTGCGCACCAAAATATTTTTCTCACTGATCTATGAATTTAAATAGTAAAAAAACATGTTCACAAATTGCTCACTTCATGGGTTGTTCTACTCAGTTTATCCAACTTAGAACTCACAAATTCCCACTTTGCAGAACAAATATGAATGATAAACAAAAGTAATAAGATAAACTAAATGAACTAGTTAGCTTGCTATCAATGTTTTCTAAGTGATTAGCTTATTATTGTCTCCTTTTGGGAAGGTGTCTGTGTGTGTATGTGTGTTTGTGTGGGGATGTGTGCCTGTGTGTGTCTGTGTGTGTTTGGGAAATGGGTTTGGGAAGGGGTAATAACTCATTTCGTTTTTATAATTGTGCGGAAGGGATGGGAACGTGGGTTATGTGGGGTCGTTTTAATCTGTAAAGCACTTTGAGCTGCATTTTTTTGTTTGAAAAGTGCTTTATAAATAAAGTTTGATTGATTGTTAAAAACATATATTTTCTATGTATAACTTTAACAGCAGTTTTTGGACAAGAGTTAAAATTTCTTAGTCCTGGTTTAAGGTGCTACCATGGACTAAGTAAAAAGACAGAGTCTGGTCTGCATTTACTGTCAGCCAAAGATAGAATTTCGAAACCACCACGGGTCAAGTGCAGGTAATTTAATTAAACCTTTGGTATATACAGCATGATCCAATACAAGCCAAAGTGATGTGTTTGCATTTTTAGCCAGAGAGCAGTGTACAATCTTTGTAACTGACCTGTTGGGGCAGCACTGCACCCAAGCTGCCAGACTGCTGCAAATGTAATTGTCATTAGAGGAGAAACTGAATAGGGAGTGGAGTTACATTCCTGGAGGAAACCACAAAGACTTCTCAAGAAGACCCAAGAGACATTTTTAATGGGAAAAGGAAATGGCAAGTTGCAGTTTTGTTCCATTCCTATCTGACTTATTTGAATGCTTCATACCTGCTCTGACAACCTATGATTGAATCTACTAAAATAATAGAGATGTGTATTGGTAAAAAACTGGCGATACGATATGTGTCGCGACACAGGGGAGACAATACGATATATTGCGATATACTCCGATACTATGAGTAAGACACCATATTATGATTTTTAAAACTGAATTTAAGTGTAGAAAAACTGCCACAGCATTCTAAAAACTCCAACCTGTTTGATACTTTAACACATCCAGTTTTATTACTAGATCTAGTTGATCCACTGGAACAAAAAAGGTGAAAACATCCACAAACTACCAGTCATACTTTAACTTTTACTACAAAACCTCTCTTATGTTATAATGAGAATCACAATGAAAAGAATCGTAGTTTAGAAAAAAATCTTTAAAAATTATGTGCAATTACACACAATTATTTGTGTGATTTCAGCATTTTTTAGGATTGTTTAACTCCACAATTCATAAAAATACTTATATATTAAAAGAATAAACTGATGTGCTAAAGCCACAACATAGCTTGTTTATGCAGACAGAATGGAATTAGGTTGGGACAAAATGGAGACGCTAGAACATGGGTGTCTAATTCCGGGCCTCAAGGTTTGGTCTCCAGCCAGTTTTAGATTGGTTTCTGCTCCAACACAGCTGATTCAAATAGTCCAACTACCTCCTCAGCATGTCAAAGTTCTGCAGAGGCCTGCTAATGAGCCATCATTTGATTAAGGTGTGCTGAACCAGGGGACGTACTAAAACATGCAGGAGACCAGCTCTTGAGGACTGGAATTGGGCACCCCTGCACTAGAACATGAAATGGGCTACGAATTATAGAAGGGGGAAATTGACCAGTAATGAGGAAAAGATATCCAGAACAGTTTTCAATAATCTAATC